>JAWIIS010000050.1:600000-1073919 GCA_033682625.1 Helicoverpa zea x Helicoverpa armigera
TGTCAAGTTTAACCTATTTCAAACAGTAACAAATGGCTCTTAATCCAACATCAAACGTCTACAACAGGTACTAAACTATGATAAATATGATGCTAATAAACTGCCCTTCAATGTAAATCAAACTTTAAAATCAACAGCAGAAAATGCAAAATAGCATGTCAAACGTCCAAGAGAGTAATTTACACAGTAATCTGTGAGCGACAACGCATAATAGATCGCGCGTGACGCTACACTGAAAACTGAACGAACAAAAGAGTCGAAACGAGCGTCGTGCCAAGCTCAGTCTTCGGCCAAACATTGCCACAATAACATAGTGTTTACAGTGATCTATCTAAACAGTGGAATACGAGATCCTAGCGAGTGTTCTCTGTATGTGCCGGAATTTTCCAGAACGAAATATAGTGTGACAGGTGCATAGTGTTCCATTTCCAAACGGCTTGACGTCAGTGATACTCGCGGTTGCAATTTGCCCGCCTGTTTGCCTGTCGTTCAGGCACGCAAGAATCTTTCAATTAATACACCTAGAAGCTAGAAATAATGATTCTCCTAGGTCTGATAGAGTAGGTAGTGACAATTCTGCGATATTCAACAACAAAGGTAACGCGACCACACTTTTTAACACCGTCCTTGACACCATCGATTGACCAGCTTTCGCTCAATAAAAGTAGTTTTTATGTGGCACGAAAACTTGGTAAAACTCATGTGTTATTACGGATGGTGCAATTTGCTGATAAACTAGCTCTGAACTAATAGGATTAGGAATTTACTGTAGATTTCTGATAACAAAGCGACCGCTATTGCTGAGATTATGACTTACAATTTGCAAAATGTGCAACGTAATGAATGCCTTTCTTTACGTTCAGAAAAGTTGCAAATGCTCTGGAAGTTCGTAAATAAATTAATTTGCTTCTTAGGTATGCCGACAAGTAGGTACACTTCATGATCTCCAGTATAGAGTAAACAAACTTTTGGCAAAATCTGGAGACATACGGCTATTCTCGTCTAAAAATCGGCCTTGCCATCTGCAATGAGGGTTTTCTAAAATGGCGTCCACCAGGTGGCGCACTGAGTCGTCAGGTCCAGATAACTGTCAAAGTGTTTATCTTTACTATGAATAGTGAACGATTTTAGTGGTTTTTTTATTTTATAATTAAAGCACTGCATTATTGTTTTACTATTGAGGTTGAGTAAATAAAAAAAACGAAATCATATTGTGTTAACAAATTTTTCAACTACCAGTGACTTTTGCACCCTCTCTCTTAGCTCAATTTTTAGTTCGGAAACCTTATTCTGACCGTAGTCCATAATAAAATCAATAACACTTCCAATATAACAGAATTTCAATAAACAATAAGTTCGGCACCTACAATTCCATACTATTTGACAGCTGTTTGGACCAGACGCATACGTGGCGCCACCCGGTGGCAGAAAAAATTTCAAAAACCCTCATTGGGATTGATCATCTGTTTTCACTGGAAGCGGTAACTGTGTCTTCATATAAATCGTATGTGATAGGTCTTTGACTTTGAGTGGTAGTGGTTTCTGTGGGCGGTTGGCAGCTTTCCCGCCGAAAATAGCCCACACTTTGTTGTGCGTTGTCAAGACTGGTACCTGCGCGGCAATTTGGCGGGATAATTTAAGATGGCGCCAAATGCATAATATGTTGGTTTGCTGCGTGTGCGCATGGTACTGATTGATGGCAGTAAATATGTTGTGTACGAATAAATGTTGTGTACTCTGGCCCATTTATTGGCTACCTCGTAATTTTGATAAATAGTACCTACTGTCCTTACTATGACTCCTGTGCTCACTTTCTAGATAGGGGTATTATAAGAATTTTTTCACTTAGCTCTATCTATATTTCGAGGTTTTGCTAGTAAGACTCATTTTGAACTTAGATAATTGCGGGCTTGTTTGCGGTCTCTATGATGCACTGCGACTGAATTTCTGCAGACTGGAACCCGGGAAGGTCCTATCTAGAAAACATGCAAAAGTTTGCAAAAACAAAAGTATAGTACCTAGTCATATTAACTTCTCACTGCCACTTAAACTGACATCTCTCACAATTTCCCAATTTTATAGCATCGTAAAATAATTAACTGTTCTACTGGCAGTATTCTGCCACAAATTCTGTCTGGCGACCACAAACCGCGGAATGATGGCCGCACCACAAGATTGATGGTTCGCTAATGTCGCGTATGCACGTCGTTTGTAATATAAGTTATTGCACTGGCGTTATGTCACATGGTTAGTTAATTAACTGGACATAATGGACAGTAGGTGTACTAACGCAGTTTTGGCTTTGGCTAGTAAAGAGGTTTGAAGAGCATATCTTGTAGAATCCGGTACATCGTTCATTTAAATCAAGACTTCTGTCAGAAACTTTGAGCTTTGATTATCCCTTGTGATATTTCTTTCTCCTATTCAGGAAACTCCTTCTTCTTATACGTTTACAATCAACAAAGAAATAGAAAACTTGTTTTTACAACTTTCAAGTACATAACCCTGGCTTGGCTATTATTAGCACTGCACAGATTTTTCCTTGAATATGCTCAAGAATTATCGCTACTGAACTCTTAATCAAATAGTTACAGCCTATTTATCGTCCCACTGCTGGGCACAGGCCTCCTCTCACACGGAGAAGGATTGAGCATTAATCACCACGCTTGCTCAATGCGCTTGCTTAATCAAATGCCAGCGATTATTTCTGAAACGGACGCAACTGTCATGGCGATTATAATCGCCTTTTTGTATCGTAAATAATCGTAAAATGAACATCCTCAATCTTTTACATAAATGGGTTACCTTGGTTGGAGACCTCTTATTTCTTCTCTTATATTTGTTCAGGGCACTGCAGTACGTAAGGGTTTATTTATAATTATTATCAGTCGACTTGTCAGAAATACAGGAGTGTTCATAAGAAACACTTTACAGAGCCGCCTCTGAAACTCGAATGGATAGGTACTAAATAAATAAGATCACATCTGAAGCTATCCTACCTTTAACTATGGAGATCCATAATTTCGTATGCCTCTAAGGCACAATTCATGTCAATTCAAGGGCGGATCCAGCTTCGGCGCTAGGGGGGGGTCACACAGTCGTGGTCAAGTCACAAAAAATATTATATTGTAGCGTATACTTCTTTTAAGGAGAAGTCGTGGTGGCCTAGTGGGCAAAGAACCAACCTCTCGAGTATGAGGGCGCGGGTTCGATTCCAGGTTAGGCAAGTACCAATGCAACTTTTCTAAGTTTGTATGTACTTTCTAAGTATATATTAGACACCAATGACTGTGTTTCGGATGGCACGTTAAACTGTAGGTCCCGGCTGTCATTGAACATCCTTGGCAGTCGTTACGGGTAGTCAGAAGCCAGTAAGTCTGACACCAGTCTAACCAAGGGGTATTGGGTTGCCCGGGTAACTGGGTTGAGGAGGTCAGGCAGGGCAGTCGCTCCTTGTAAAGCACTGGTACTCAGCTACATCCGGTTAGACTGGAAGCCGACCCCAACATAGTTTGGGAAAAAGGCTCGGAGGATGGTATACTTCTTTTAATATTAAAAGTAGTAGTATAAATACAATAAGCGCGATCGTAGCGAGCTCGAATTTTTGACAAATGTTAAGAAAAGTGTTTTCATGTAGAAAATGGCCCGAGCAGAGTGAGCGCAATTTCTCGTATTAATCGCACATACACGTGCCAAACAAAAATTTTTGTTCAGGTCGAGGACTAAGGTTAAAAAAGTGTTTTTATGTGGAAAATGGTCCGAGCTGAGCGAACGCGATTTCTTGGACATAACCACAGATGCGAAATTGAAAAAAGCGCGAGCGAAGCGAGCGCGAAAATTTTTATTCAGTTCGAGGACTAAAAGTAGATAAAAACACTTTCTTGCTGTATAACAAATATACAGCACAAATACAAGAAAGTGCGATCATAGCAAGCGCGAGAAGACTAAACGTTTGAAAAGTATTGTGTACGCAGAATAGGGTGCGTATGTTTTTTATTGCAGCAACAGTAAAACATTTTCTGTGAAAACCTCAATTGTCTTACTATTGGTAAAGGTTCATGAGATCAGGGCCGTCTCTAGCTCATGTAGCGCCTGGGTGCAATCATCACCCAAGCGCCACCTATGTATCTATTGAAAGATGTTGAGTAGTACATATTGATCGAAGTACTTTACAAGGAATATAAATAAGAACGTTCGAACGAAAGTCACTTTTTTGGTAGGTAAAGGACTTAAAAAACAAAAAACAGGACAAAGTTATTGTAAAAATTAGCGCGAGCGCGCAAATTTTTTAATTTTGGGACACAAAAAGTTCATAAGTTTTAAAAAGCGCTGTAAAGTAACAAGCAGTCGGAAGTGCAAACTAATTTGTTTTTGAGGACTCCATTAATATATTTTTTGCTATATTTGACTTATGAAGTTATCAAGGTAAGGAATATATAATATTGCGCGAGCGAAGCGAGCGCGAAATTTTTTGAGCCTACGACACAAAAGCACCTGATTAAGTACATTGTAAAGCAACAAGTAGCCGCGAGCGCAGCGAGCGCGAACTTTTTAAAATTATTTGTTTGAAGACTCACAAATCAGACTGGGAATTACGTAAAAATAAAAAGGAACCGTGATTCGATCGAATGCCAATCGTTCAAGTTCAATGTCAAGCGTTCGTTGATTCGGTGCGTCAATAAAAATAATAAACAATCAGAAATACAGCACAGACATAGTCATTTACTCGCGAGCGTAGCGATATAGAATTTTTTCACTTAGTTTGAGGATGTTAAAAGTTAAAAATAATCAATCCAACAAAGCGAAGGCGACTTTTTTGTCAGTATCATGATACAATGTGGAACTTCCTTACTAAACGGGTGTAATTTCTTCGTAATTTCCAGGTGGTTGGGCGTAAATAAAGAATAGAGAGCGAGCGTTGCGAGCACGAATTCTTCAGCAAAACTACCTGTAACTATGTAGGTATCTACCTATTCACTCGGAATAAAAATTATCTTATATTTATAACAAAAATATAAAACATCGTGTTTAACCATTTCAATTATTGGTCCTCTTAGGTCTTAAACCTGGCCCAGGGGGGGGTCATGACCTTGTGACCTACCCCCTGGATCCGCCGTTGTGTCAATTATCATCCTAGAGATCGTAGAGTAGGTACATGAAACCCCGAAAAATTTAATCGATGTAGATAGATACCGCTGGATGCCTCCAACAGGTATCTGTGGAGATCTAAGGGGGAGGCCTATGTTCAGCAGTGGACGTCCTATGGCTGAGATGATGATGATGATGATGGGATAGATATCAAACGGAGTAACCTAGTTCTTTTAGAGCCTCCTACAAAGTCGAAGTCAAAATTTGAGATGTGCCCTCAAAAACGGACACAATTCTCTCACACTGCAGGTCATCTCGGTATAATAATGTTAATCATACTTAAAAAATGTATGACAGTACATATACATACAACTAACAGTAGATAAAGATATCCACAGTGATTTAATTAAATGGAATCGAGTATACGTAGTATTGGTTCATGGAAATGCTTTCATATCGAATCGAATACCGATGCATCGGTAACAAGTTCGCAGAATTTTCGATACGAATAGCTTGGATGGCAGATGCCGATATGTATATTGTATTGTACCTACTTGCCTACCTTATTAAAATGTATTAACTTTGAAAAACATACTAGTACCATGGGATCTAAAGGAGTACTTAGTTGAACCTCAATAAACAGCTACAAATACAGTCTTATCGCATTATTGTCTTGAATACGTGCAATTTTCCGGTTATCTACTGGTTAAGCCACAATATGCGATAAGAACGCTCATCCATCATCACTGTCGCTATATCAAGCTAAATAAAGCAAAAATCTAGTCATATACCCTGACTTGACTTGAGTTTTCCATCCACGAATTTAGCAGTAGGTAAATAAAATCCATGTCGCAATAATAGAGTCCAATTTAGGAATGCCCCAAAAGTGAGCCTTAGCTTTTTATCCGAATGTTTTTTTCTTGCTTAAATTGTCCCACTAGTGAGCAAAGGTCTTCCTCTATGTCTTATTCTATTCCTATACGTATACTAATTATTTTTTTCTTCTTTTCTCACACCTGATCCTGATCTTTTGGATGGTTCCACCCAGTGGTCCCAGCAGTCTCGGTGGTAAGCCTCTAGGTATTCCTGCCATATCTTCCCCGTCAAGAAAGAAAAGTAATTTAATGTAGGTATTCGGATTAAAATAAGTAACCCACTAATTGAACTGTGAGTGGCGGCTTTTAACAAAGTAGGTAATCCGTAGGTACCCATATTTTAATTAAGCAACTGTTGGTCCAATAAAACCGATAAGCACTCGTGGAACTTTCCTGATTTTGTTGTGAAAACAAAGTTAAGTATTTTAGCAAAAGCTTAAAATATTTGATGGAAAACTTCCATTCGATTAATATTAACTTGATGTGTCTTTGAGATCCCAGGATAAATCAACGAATCATTATTCAATCGTCGAGTCGTTGTTGTAGTCTTGATTCTGAAATTGCACAGCATTTTTGTTCAGCAGAAGGTATACCTTGTAGGTAACAAATAGGGCCAGCCTGTGCCAGTACGAGAATATTTAAACATTAAATGAAATAATCGTCAAAACTCTATCTACGGCAGTTCCTGCTATTCTATCTATATGTTGAAAACAAGTAATTTTAAATTCCTATCATTACCACCACCAAATCCACGATACATAGAATATCGGGAACGACCTTTAGCAAAATATAGAAATTCCCACATTTCGTATTAGCTGATTGTCGTCAGGTAGCTTAGTGACAAAGTCTGACAAACAAACACACAAATGCACCCGTAACATTATATCGCAAATCAAACTTTATCGCATAACTCTATATTATTGTAAATCTCAGAATTCGATAAGTCACAAGATTTATTGCACCTTATACAGTTTTGGGTTTTGGTCAACAGAGACGCTCGAATAGGACTCAACACCTTTTAATCCATGATTGTCCTTACAAATTACATTTTTATAGATCAAAATCGTGGGTTACAAGTTGTGAAAATAGTTTTATAAGTGTAAAGTGAAATGTACTGATAATATCTAGTGCAATGTCTATAAGAGGCGTTCCAGACGGCTCCAGGTCGCCGCGAATCATCACTGATTCCTTCTTCGATGATGGTGATGGTAAGAAAACTTGTGTGTGGTGTGAATAAAGCTTTAGTAATCTTCTGTAACTTCTTTTTTCCTGAAGATTTTGGTTCTTGTGAGTAACTAATGGTGACTTAACAAAAATATAGATCTCATCTCGAAAGTAGATGTGTAGTAATTTCATTGCCTGAACCATATATAAAGTTCCTACTTACTGGCAACTTGTGTCTTAGGATATGTAAGACTATGGTAAGACGTTAATCGGTCGAAATAGACTCCAAAAGAAGCCATAATGTACAATAATACTTAATAGATTGAAAAAAGCAAAAAAAAACTGGATAGTAAAAAATAAACTAGCCTTTCTAAAGTACAAGATAAAAGGCTAGCTATTTCTATAATCAAGCTATCCATTATATCTTGGAGCTAGTGAAGCGAGGAACCCTTGAACACATGGCAACACTCACAAAGGCCGCCATGTCGCTCTCACAGCTGACAGGGAACTGATTGAAAATCTATTATTTATTCATTCTATTTAAGAGAAACTACTTCCTACACCCGGATTGTCATCTTCCTTCCCTTATCACAATTTTATCTGAGATTAGAGCAACATGTTTTCTGCTTCCTTAACTTTCTATCACTGTCGTCACCCACTGTTTGCCTTAACATTGTTTCATGCTTGGTTAAAATCCATGATCCTCATTCCTTTGCATCACATGTCCATACGCCCGTCACACCATGACAGCCGGTTTTCACATAAATCGGTTACCGGTAGATTTTCGGTAAATTCAAAAATATATCGTAGTATAAGTATAGCTGTTTCGGAAAATCGTTTACATTCTAATCCTAGTCTCACATGAGAACAACGACCAAACTTAACCGCAAGTGATAGGTAGGTAGTAAGAGGAGAGAGTTGCGGCTTTTCAAACCACACGATCAGTTTTGTGGGCAACGTTAGAGACATCAGCCATTTTGTATCACCTGTGTTTTGTCTGTCTATGTAGGTAGGTATATTGCCAGTATTACCATCTCTTTTGGGTATAGTGTTATTACAACTACATATAGGCACTAGATAATATCATAAAGCTGATTTTTTTACGTTTGTTCGTTTGTTTGAACGCGCTAATATATCAGGACCAGACAGATTTAAAAAATTCATTCAGTTAAAAATTCTTTCGGCTATTTGTCGATCGATGAAAAAGACTATATCTAGTAACTTTTTTATACGGGTGCGTGGAGTAGTATCTGTATAATAGGTATCACTAAAACATCATTTGTATGACATTACCTGGCTAGAAATATTTCGTCACTGTTTTCTGGATCTAGGTACTAATAAATAAGTGTGATTTACAAATGTGAATGAGTCTGTGATTATACCCGAAAAACCTGTTTTAAACTTCTTTGGAAGTCAGTTACTTAAGAATTTATAATCGACACTCTTGTTCCCGAATTAAGAAACAATTTCGACGCGAAACTGCGATGCATATTTCAACGTGACCTATATTAGGAACATTCTCTCCGGTAGATTCAAGGGAAATGTTATGAAAACACTTCGAGTGAGAATAAATATAAACCGTCTTACCACAAAAACTTTTAAACGTCAGTTTATGCCTTGTCTAAAAAAATGACAAATTATGACGTTGACATATGGTTCATTTTCCAGCCAAAATTTTATTAGACAAGTGTAAAACAGGGTTTAAAGTTTTTGTAGTAAGGCCAAAATAATATAGTTCAAATACATAATTGTAATAAAATAAATTCAACTTTAAACTTGAAAATAAATGCATTTAGAAATTAACTAAAAACGTCAAAAAGATTCCTTCGAGCCGGATTTGAACCAGCGACCTATGGATACCAATGTTTCATACTCTACAGTCCACCGCTCTACCAACTGAGCTATCGAAGGGATGAGAGGGTCGTCGAAATTTGGGCTTAGATTCTGTATGAGGCACCCGTCGAATAGTAGGGTGACGATAATTTTTAGCCAATTTGATACAGTGTTACATAATTGTTGCTTCAACCATTGTTTTGCGCAGTACATATTTAAATTTCCATCATCTTAACATTAAGTGTCGTAATAATATTTGTTAGTTTTCCTCATCGTAACATGCTTAACTATAATATTGTCGGATGTTAGATAGGTATTAACGTTCAGGGTCACAATGCTTGTTATCAAATTTTATTTTTAGAACAACAATGTTTTCTTCTCCTGGTTATCAGAAATGGAGCAATATGTTGTTTTTGTTGCGCGAATAAATTGACAAATGGCATGAAGTCGGCGCAGTAACGCAGTAAGTCACCTTAAATCGTATCTTTTGTTTACAATGGCGGGTCGCGTGTGTGGGGCGATGTGTCTCGCCGGCTGGGGTCCGGCGTCCGTCTGTCAGTCCGCGTCCGTCGGCACCGTCGCCGGCCGTTCCCGAGGCCGCACTGAGCGCTGCGATCGCATTCGCACTTCGAGTAATCGGGCGCGTGGCATTCCATATTGGAATTCAACATTTCTTTTTTAATGACACTGTGATAAGACGGCATGTTTGTATTCCTATTTTCGAAAGTTCATTAGTGTTCACATGTTTCCTATAATGCGTCTTAATTAAGTTCGAATAAGTAAATAAGTTGAGTTATTTGCAACGTAGTTAGCACTCACAGCTGTGCTGAGACTAGGTCACTTTGTTGACTAGTTTTTTACAGTTTTACGCTAGACAGTCAAATAGAATAGCTCACTTAACTTGTTTGCTAACGAATGTAGGTTAATGGAACCAACAGGCCCTCAAATATGATGACGTGGACTTTATATGCATAAAATCACAAACTTTGCATTTTAATGAGTATCGTTAATTAGTGGAGAATTTAATTAAGTTGCACAGTTTTAGGGTATCCAAACGTTAGTGGCAATTAGCGTTATTTATCGAGCAACTCGCGTAGAAACTAAAAGCGAAGTAGTGAAAGTTTTTCCGCAATAATTCCTTTAAAACTCGTTCGTTCATGATTTAAATATAAATTCTTCGTTTCATAGGAAACATAAACTGGGATCTAATAACTGTTTATGGGCAATAAAGTGGTGGAACATATGCATGTTAAGCATCACGACACCGGTGACAGACATAATGAATTCGCTGCTGTGTGTGATATCGTGTTCAGTCAGCTGTAGATCGAAGACTGTTTTGGCAAATAAATCATAGCCAAAATATTAATCTAGTTGTCATTAACACTCTTAATTAGGTGTTCATCATAACAAAATAGAAATAGGGTGTATACCACGCCAACAAATCAACATCGAAGCGTCTTTTGAATGGTTATTGACTCAGGCAAAAGTACTCAGACCTTCGTAGACAAGGAAAATCACTTCTGTCACTTTAGTAATTTTATAATAATTACAAACAAGATTCATAAATCGCAAAAACTATACAGCCTGTCCGCCAAAGTCTTCAACTCGTCTACATTCGTTCATAATGAATAATTCATTTATTCTAATGCTTTTGGTACACAATATGGCATTGTTTGCTTTCGATTACTCGGGGTCTAGTAAAAATACTAATCCTTAAAGTAGGTATAAAGTACGGCAGAATCCATAGAATGAAATAGACATTCATTCAGGATCAGCGAATTTTATTTTCCTCCAAAAATGGTTGATTTGATACTAATCAGCTTTCCAAAATATCGTTATTTTCCTCTAAATGACCAAATATTTATTCTCATTCACCCATAACTAATATAAACACTAAATATATTCCAATAACCTCAGTCCTCGTAATTGTGGTGTTCTGCACCTAATTATGTTTTAATGGAAAAATTCCGTCATCGGCCGCCATTGTCGTGCAGACGTCGGATAGCTTCAGACTCATAAATTAGCTATAAGTGGGCTGTTAGGGCTAGCCTTAGGTTTGTGGCAGCTCAATAAAATTACACGTCTAATGGACCTTGATTAGTGTTATGTTTGCCAATGTATGAAAGTTTAGATACTTTTTATCTGTACTTCATAGTATTTTTTTGGATCATTTTGGAACATCATGACAATAATCAAAATTTCATCTCCAATCGCAAAACAATTATTGTTATCTGCAGCTAGTACCTAACTCTTTAATGTCGGAATGAAGAATTGAAGCCTAGTGTAATATTTATTTGCTTCATTATATTAAGATGTAACTAGATCCAATTACTTATAACTAAATCAGTATCTAGTTTCGATAAATCGTTAGCTAGTGAAATAGAGTTAAAGTGTGTAGGTTCGTTAAACTTTGCGATGGAATACGGATCGAGTAAAAGGCAGCGAAGTGTTTCTAATCGCCAACAGGAAACTTTATACGGATAAATGCTAGGATGCAGGTTTCAAGGAAAATTTACTTATTATTTAAAGACGACACGACACCGGACTGACTGCATTATAAGTACACATATCTATATAAACTTCTGAAACAGGAAGAAATATGAAAATCTGTTTACGAATTTCATGACTCATTTGTTCAAATTAGATTCGGAGTTAAATTTAGAACGAGACGTGAAGGAATGGCCAATAAATTATAAAAATAAAGCTCAGTTAACCAATATGCTGCTATTCATCGATCTTTCAAGGCAATTCAAAATTTAGCAATGATTGGGTTATTTTTAGAGTGAGGGAGTTGAAAATAAATGGTACATACATAATTGGAATTGTAATAGATCTGTAGTGGTAGGTTTGCAAAGATTACACATAAGCCAGAGACAAATGACGCCATAGCAAACCTACATAATATAACATTATACAAAAACCTAACACTCATACGTTAACAAACGCACAAAATACTCAAATTATATGCTAAAATGTCAAACGATACAATTCTACGTATTTATTGTTTTTATCAGATTTCACCATCGATGTACATTGTACATGATGTTTGAAACATTTTGTTACAATGAATAATGATGTAGTGAAAAACTTGATAGTCATTGAGTCATTGTTTACTATTTGATGGAAACCTTGCCATATGCAAGAATTTTAAAACTGTTCAAGAGCTTAGTTACAGGAAAAATATATAGGTAACTTACTATTTATCCTTTAACTCGCGATGCAAATGCATCTTTTGTGCAGCAGTACTTTTATAAGGTCATACGTAGCTCAACAGGGCTGACGTAGCCGCTCAGCTGTTGGTCGCCATTGCGGGCCACACAAGGGTCGTATTTAGGTCGAACATTATAATCTGTTGCCACGCGCCTTTCGATCTCGTGACGCAATGCCGCTTTATTTTGCGTTCTCATTTTAAATGTTTATAAACTTATTACATTTTATCGTGTATTATGACGCTCTTGAAAGGTCGTGGGGTGAGAATGTCTCGAAATTTTCCGAAATTATGGTCAACAGGGTTATTTATGCTGTAGGAAATTGTCAGTCAACTTTTCGTCATATTTTTATTAGGAACATTATCTGTTGCGTGCGATGTGCAAAAGTGACTGCGTTAGTTTAATGTTGCATATAATTTCGTAACTAACAGCAATATCAAACAAAATTATCGCTAGTGTAGATGAATCATTTTATTGATCAACTACTTTTAAATACTTTACTTTTCCATACTTCCGTTAATGTAGTGGCTATCATTCACCGCGAAGATTTCCGGCCAGTCACCAGCCCACTTAACATTCATATTTGGAATATTTTACTTCATTCAACAATACCACGTCGACGTGAGCGGTCGCCTTACACAGTGTCATTAGTTTTTAACTTATCGATAACCTTTCAGTGATAATGAGTTAACTTCAAAAGTTATGCTTGTTAAATAATATTAGTACTGTGAGAACAGAGTGATATAAGTGCCTTGTGAAGATGTATAGCTTCGATAAGGATTTGTGGCATGTGAGGAGACCTTCGGAGTCTCAGGACTCTCAGGAGACTCATAACACTGCTTCTACGGAGAGAGAACGTAAATATTTTTTGTATTATTTTAAAAAATAAAACTCAGAGTTCTTCTTCAGAAATGCAGGGCAATATTAAAATTAAAACGCGAAGCCTTAATGAAAAAGCTTTAGAAGACTTGCTATGAAACTACATAAAAGTTTTTATTCTGTAAATGGAATGTAAACTCGTTGTTTCTTCCGTGAAGCCGTGGTAGTGGTTCGTTCGTGATTGGTTTTCTGCGAACTGGATTTGAAATTTACGTTTTTACGAAGTGATTTTCCGGGAATTTGTGAGGAATTTTATTACTGAACCCGTCGGAGTACCTACTTAGTTTTATGAAAAATATCTGAAAGCTTCGCATATCTAAATTAGAAATATATTTTTTCTCTGTCGAACATAGATTGACGATCTATGTTCTTATGTGAATTAAGTTTCGTTTAAGCACTGTTACCTACATCGAATAAGAAATATTCATTGGGAATATAATAAATAAATACAAAATGGCTTACAGCAACCTTTTTTATTTTACTTACAAAATGAAGGCCAGAAAATTGCTCCATAAAAATGATGACATTGCATGAGATGTGCCAATAAATCAAATCAACGAGGTTCCTAAAAACACGTAAATACAACACGGAATTAAGGAAATAAACCACAAATCACTTTAATAACACATCAGGATCATAAAATTGGCTTCGCTCGCATCCTAGCAGTAAATATATGGTCTTACGCATTGCGCACAAGTAAATCGCGTGCTTGCGAGACGGACATTTTGACGATTACTGCAGAACACACTACATACGTTCGGCATTTTTTTTTAATGTTTCAGTCGATCGATAGCTGAAATAGTAAATTTTATCTATTTTGCTGATAAGTTTTGTTACAAATTATCTGTGAACATAAATAAATCGACAAAGATGCAATTATGGAAGAAAATAAAAAATCTGTATACACCAACATTTTTAAATTATTTGAGCTGTTAACGCTGATAAATATAGGTAGGTAATTGATTTTTATCAGCAACAGTTTTACAGTATAAAATAATAATGTAAAAATTAAAACTACAATCCAACGCGAATTATGCTCATACCAATTACATTACATACAAGCAATTTAAATCAATTAATATTTCCGGATTGTCCCACAATATTAAAAAAACATTGTCACCCTATCGCATCCATTATTTTGGGCCTAACATGTCTTCTTGTTACAAAATTGACTTAAAAATAATATGAATTTCCAAACAACTAATTAATACATCGCCACAAAATGGTCGCTAATTAGGAGCAATTACGTAGTGGTCCCTTCTGAGTACAATATTACCTAAGTAGTTGTAAGACGTAGCTAGGGGATGCCTTTGCGTAATAAGGTTATCAACGATGCTACCCAGACCAGTAATCTCATCTTATAGGCGCCACGGGATGGACCGGATAGTGAATTCTAAAGTGCAGCTAGTTAAGTTACCTAGACCTACTCAGAAGTATCTTAGAGTGCGTCTACACGGGGCTTAGAGCTGCAGAAAGTTAACATGCGCAAGTGACAAGAGCACGTGGGTGGGTATTTTGCTTTCGTACATGCGCGAGTCGCTGGACCCGCACGTTTTTAAAATGCATGTAACCCGCGCATGTGCCTCAACATGCGCAAGCTACTTGCACCGTGTAGATGCTCCCTTAGATAGGCACTTAGTGCAACGTTGTTTAAACCTAGAATTTTAAGTAGATGTTTCATGTTTGCTGACTTTTAACATCACTATCTAGCCTCTTGACCTTTTAACAAAATTGTATCAGGATTCTGTTAACATTACGACTTTGACAGAATGTTAAACATATTATGAAGTTGAAGAATTTGTTTATTCTTTTGGTAGGGCGAGGTAAATCTCATGAATTACTGGTCCGATTTGAGCAGTTAGTTCGGTTTTAGATAGCCCATTTATGGAGGAAGGCAAAAGATAGTGTGCCTTCAGCATTGATACATCTGACTCAGCCATTCTATTAGTCACTTTTTTTCTATACATCCACCATTTTCTTGATATTCCTAGACAAGCTATTACAAAACTGCTTTTATATTCTCGCTTTATTAAACATAACATCAATTCGTGTGCTCTGAACTATCTTGCCGTCTGCCCGCTTCCTCGTGAGTGAGTATCTGTATCAAGTGAAGCTGTATCTACGACTCAATCGAGATTTCTTTTGAAGCTTGCGTTTTATGCATTTGATAGATCTCGATGTGGAAGAAAGTAACTATATACTAATATAATAAAAAAAAACTCCGAGATTAATGAACCTATTTTAAAAATTCTTTCAGTTTTGGAAAGCTACATTCTTTCCGAGTAATATAGGCTATTTTATCCCGGTACGGTCAACAGTTAGGTACTATGGTACGCGTGTGAAACTGCGGAAAAGAAAGTCTTTAAATAATAAAAAAATCATCAACATAAAAATGAGTATAAAAACAAAAAGTTAACAAAATCTTAGATTTCCACTATTCACAGTTTACTATATAGCCGAGATAAATAACAGTTTGCTAATTAGTCCCCAAATCGATTGAGAGCGGGTTCGCGGGTTCGTGACCTCTGTCCGTTACTCGACGCCAGACGTGTCAACTTACTGCTCACTTGAAAGGGGTTTTTACGCTTAAAACATTGCTGTTTGGTCTCTTTCATTATACTTTAAAACTTTAAAGGGTGTCATTTTTTGGAAGTAAGGAACTGAAATTATAAAGTTTTTCATTTAAGCTCGGGTTACCGTAACGTTAGAAGGTATCAAAACATAGTACCTACCTATAACATGGTATTCTTATCTCATTCCTTCGTCCCTTCTCTGGTCTTATAGAGAAGACGCCTGTGCCCTACAGTAGATCAAATGCCATGATAAGATGGTATGAAAAGTGGAAAAAAGCCTGAAGTAAAGGTTCTGACGTACTAAGTGGCTAAGTACATATAGGTGCGCAAACTTGCCAGTATTGTGCTCCTGTAGGTTGTGGACTGTGGAGGTCATTTCACGTAAAATATTGACTTTCAGTTGCATTTAGTTTGGCTGGAAACTGACCTCAACCTAGTTCTGAAAGCACTGGATGGATGATGACATTTTAACTATGAATGAAGTATGAATTTAGTCACACGTGGGCACAAGTTGAGGCAACTTTAGTTCCTATCTAGTAGAATGTGAAGAATACTTTTCATTCATCGTTCATTCATTTCATTCATAATGTTGTTCTATTCTAGTGACTGCGAACATAACTAGACGATCAAATCTTACTATTCTTAGAAGATTGATATCGATAAATATTGAAGTAAAGTTTACCGTATTACGCAGGATAACATGAAAATGTCTTGACAAGTCTGCGATACTTCACAGTATTATCTCGTTATTTATTTCTTAGAACTTCGTTTATTAATTTATCTGTTCCTATAGGCACGAGTTGATCTAACGCCTACGATATGACACAAATAAGCATATTCAATATTCGATAGCTTTGTTACTGGGCTAATGTTGGCAAGGGTGGCTGCGGTATCATTTTATTCCCATTTATTATAACCCAGTATTGAGCTCTATTGAGCTGTATTATATTGTAATTATTTCGCCTATATTCTTGTTTCATAAATTGGTTTTGATTCATTTATTGTCTGAATGGTTAACAATATCTAGATTGCTTGATTTGATTTAATTTCCAGAGCCTATCAAGTCTGATTTGATATAATTAAAAACACAGTTATTAAATAATTTTATTTGTATCAGCTCCATTGAGTGTTTCATTTTTTCTTAGGACAAGTTTAACGTTTTACGAAGGTTCTAATATACTTCGTCATCATCATCATCATCTCGGCCAGAGGACGTCCACTGCTGAACATAGGCCTCCCCCTTTTGATCTCCACAGATACCTGTTGGGGGCGACCCGCATCCAGAGTCTTCCGGCGACCTTTATAAGGACGTCTGTCCACCTTGTTGGAAAGACTACCTAATTACTATGTTGTCCCAATATACTTGGCCATTATTATTATTTAGCCCTCTGTATTTGACTCATATTAAGCAATATTCTTCCTTGTTGCAGGCAGCGAGAGTCCAACAAGTGCAGTAGGGGCGGAGGCTCCCCGGGAGCTCCCGAACGAGCTGTCGGCGCCCTACGAGGTGCCGCAGTTCCCCATAGAGCAGATTGAGAAGAAACTGCTCATACAGAGACAGCTTAATGTCAAGTAAGTGGAAAATAAAACATGTTTTACTTCGATATGCTAAAGGAATCAAAAACCTCGATATCGTGCCAAAAAAATACTATCAGTGCCAGCGAAGTTATAGGTAGTTCTTCAAATTCATATGTGTACCAAATAAATAATGACCCCCTACTACCTTTAACTTACTGCCTACTATTTCCAGTGGTCAGTTCCATTTAATGCCTCCATTGGTTAAAAAAAGTTCCATTACCGAGAGTCCGGTTTCGGAGAATTTAAAACATCTTGGATAGGGCAGCTAGTGTCAAGTAACTGTTTAGCTTCCGAATCCTTGGGTGTTACTGGTGATCTTATGCAAACCAACAAGCTAATTTAACAGAACACTGTTAATGATTGGAAGCTGGAACCACCATAAATCAATTCTGATATCAGGTAGTGACTGGATCAAGTTATAGATGTTTTAGAAGTAGGTATTAAGTTATCATTATCATCCTAGTCTTATCCCAATTTCAGTAGGGTCGGAGAGCATAATGTGACATACTTGTCATTTATTCTTTCCGTGTTCACACATTTCATACATAGTCCTTAGTTTCTTTGTTCAGAAAATGATAGAACGATTCAAATATGTAGCTTCCATGCAAACGTGTCATTGGAAAAAGTTATAAAATACAAAACACAATACATTCAGAATCATATGAAATTGTTTATCGATTTCGAAAGTTTTGTTGTATCGGCATTGAAAACGTTTCAATACTGAACAAGTCTATTATTTGAGCTCAAAATAAAAACGGATTACAATAGAAAAGCTATTGTTTGTAAACAATACAATTTCAATTACAAATACGTCAAGCCTGGACGATTTGGGCAATTGACCTATGTTTTTACCTAAAATAAATAGGATAGGATTTACCTATTTCATTCTGTGAGGTCCATTCCTGTTTCTCTTACTAAGAGGACCAAGAATTGGGTCTTAAGCAGCGGCACAGATTACTAAATACTAAGTATATATAGTTCTTTACAACTACAACGTAGAGTTTATTTTGTGCTTCATTAGAATACTTCGACATTACGCTTATGATCTCTATTTGTGAGAGGATCGACATTTTTGGCTGTAAAATCTTATTGCTGCATACGTTTTGCTGTCCTATCCTAGTTAAGTCTAGTTGCCATTTTCAACTTAGTACCTTTTCAAAGTTCCCATAGGCCTGTACCTATTGATCCGTCTACCAAAAGTCTAAAACATTCGTGCCTCCTACCACTAAACACATGGTATAGTACAAAATGACTGACATGCCTGTGTGTTTGTGTAATTCAATTTGCGTGGCCGTGATTTCAGTCAGGGTCACCCGTCACGTGTGGGTTTCGCTTAGGAGCTGTTCAAATTCGAGTATTTTACAAGGATATATACTACAGTAGATACTAGTTAAAGTCTATAAAAATGATCTATCTCTTGTTTGTTTGTTAGAACGAACTGATCTCTGGAACTATTGGTCCAGTTTCATTGTTAGATAGTCTATTTATCAAGGAAGATTATGATACATTTTGTCTGAGTGTGCAAAGTACCTAATTCCCACGGCACGGGTGAAAACGCGGGTGGAACCTAGTCGTCTAATAAAACTGGGAAGGTAGAAGTGTTCGTATTTATCACGCCACGGGTACCTTATTATAAAATCACACAGTTTCTTGTTACAATGTACGCAAACACACATGCGTTCGTCTATTATCTCAATCTCGTAGCCCGAAAGACGTCAATCCGACACGCCTCGGGAGATACGACACAGGACCGACCGGTTTGAGGTCCTGAGTACTTTTCAAGGTACGGAGACGTCTCAATATAAGAATATGATCATGTTGGAACTGACTGCACTAACTTCGTACAGTTCCTACAGAATGGGTGACGTCAGGTAGGTGCAAATTCACTGCATAACTTTATGGTACAGATTTCGTTTTAGAGTTTGATTGTATTATGTATTTTCGACATATCTATCATATCGATAACTACCCTCTGTCAGCGACTTCCCAAACCCGGGTAAAAAGCTGAATTTACTAGGAATACTTAGACTTGCTAGAGAAGATGTACAGAACAAAACGGTCTGTTAAGAATTAAGCATTTGTTGTCTTCTGCGTTTCCCTTCCCGAACTTCATCACGCGATGTTATGTTAACTAAGTAATTAGGCCGAGTAATACACTGTAGGCCATTCATAACTGATTATCTCGCTAACAATAAGCAATTATGTAAATCGATAAGCGTTCGCTATGAGTCAATTGTCATTGCTTGTCATAAACATTGCCTCGCCCTCTCGTTACTTTTATGAGCTATTTCGTCTGCTCTAGCTCATAATGGAGGCAATAAAAACAGTAACTAAGTATTACTGTATAATCTAGACTAGGGTTTGGAATAATCCCAGACATAGCGTTAGCTTTTCTTTGAATTCTACTTCTTTAAGCATTTTCTCAACTTGATCATGTCTTATCTAAATTACGTCATGATACTTAAGCCATTTTCAAATATGAAACGAAGCATTAAGTCATCAGCTTTCATCATCTGTCTGATGATGATATCAACATTATCATCTTCGCCTTTTTCATCAAAGTATAAACGTCAGAAACGTTACGTTGTCCCTATAAGAGGCGTTAAGTACCGCCATTGTTCCAAAGGCATTAGAGGTAAGACTTCTGCCACCTCCAGTCTATAAATATTCTCAAAGCCTAAGCTCCTCTCTAAAGCCATCGATAAACCTCTTTTTGCGGTCGCCACGTTTACACGAGGCATGCGATACACCGCTGAGACTCGATATTATTAGTGGGAAGTAATTGGATTAACCTTGAAGCGACAGTAACCCTTACCGCGGGGGATGTCGCGGCATTTGTAATTTGATTGCATTGCAACGCGTGTCGTTGGCAGAACGCGTCCGTGCCATTGCCACCGTTTCGTTATTCAAAAACTTGTGCCGTTTTGGCGGGAGATGTGAATTTGTGACAGTTTTGTTATCTGTGGTGTTGACTTTATAATGTTTGGAAGCAAAATCGAATGTCAAAGATGGACGTCGATGAGGAAATCGTCTTTTCGGTAAAATTATGTTTTCAATTTTGAACTCAATTAGTTAGTTGGAAAAAAACAGTTTTTTCGTGAGTTACCGATAATTTTCGATTCCAATTCTCAGAGTTATTGAAAAACGGATATCCGATGTTTTGTATTGGTTCGTTTCAAATTCCGATGCGTACGAGTGTTGTTATAAAACATCCGGAAAGAAGGCAACGGTGAATTTAAAGTGTCATTTTAACACAAAAAAAATATTCTACTACGTAATACTTATAGAGTAACCGTTTATGTATTTAGTAAAATAATTCTGTGCTTGTACGTTATTAGCTTTTAAAACTCCGTAATATATTTTTTAATATGGTAATATATTTTTTAATATGGAAATTATCCATATTAAAAAATATATTACGGAGTTTAAAAATATATTAGAAGGAAGGAAAAATGAAAAATATTCATGCCATTTCGTGTGGTTATGTTTAAAAATTAATTTTGCGACGAAATTGATTTCGGGCAAACTTGTGTTCAAATAAATTTGTTTAATTTATGGTAATTATTGTTATTTTTCAATTTAGTTTGTGAATTTGATATGTTTTTTTTTGTTCAGTAAATTATCATCAGTTAAAAATTGATTAGTTACCTTATTCCTTTAAAAACAGCTAGCATTGGCGTTTTTTGAGAATATTTTTAGCCGACTGCCGGAAAGGTTATAGTTTTATCACCTATATATCAAATTGCACCTAGTGTCAATTAATGTACCGGTATCAAATAACTGATTATTCAGTACTGTTACCTGAAACGCCCACTGCTTCCTGTGCATATAGACTCAGCTTATCTAAGACAATATATCGAATTTAATTAGTTATATAAATAATAGATATTAAGGTATTAAGTTACAAGTACATATTTTGCATATTTTATCTTGTAGAGAAGTGAATAACGGCCTCGCGGGTCGATTTTAGGATGGCTGACCATGTACCTTACATATGTCATGATTTCATCCGTGTTTATAAAGGGAAATTAAAATTTTGCCCATAACAATATTTCTTCTCTGCCTATTCCATAATAATAGGACGAAATGTAATTCCTATTTAAACTAATAGTTATGACCACTATTACAATGTTTTAAAACAGACCCATTTGCCCAAAACCTAATTACCTACTGTTTACCGAATAGAACAGTAATGTACTGAAATACTTAATTAGCGAAAATACCGCAAATGGTAATGACTTGTGTGCATTTGAGTATTTGAGCAATTATTGCGAGGACTCCAACCATATTATCTCATCTGTAGGACATCAATCATTTGAGGGTTCATTTGTAATGCTGTATTGACTTTGATGGTGCTCTGGCAATATTGGGTTACACTTTGAAATTGTTTATTAATTGATTGACAACAAGGACCATTCACTCTTAATTACCGTATAATATACCTAGAAAAGAATGGGTCTGGATTCTAGACTTACGTGATTCGCTATGCAGAAACAATTTTTATGTATCAGTGCCCTGTGCGCGATTGGAATGGCCACATAAACTCGGAAGTCAAATGCGATACGCCATTATTAGCTTGATTCTTGGCTTAAAAGCGGGCGCACACTACAAATTTTAGTCGGCCAACAGTTGATTTGGGCTCTTACAAGGGCGACTAAAAGTTTGTAGTGTATGCGCTCTAAATCTTCACATGTCGAATCTTTTACTAGAATAAATGTTTTTCTTTTTAACATAAAATCTATATTTTCGTCCCTAGGGCAGCAGAATGCGGACAATCAGTCCGTTCGTTCGGCGGCAGCGAGGCGGGCGGCGCGGGCGCAGTGTTCGACGAGCGGCTGCGGGCGGCTGATGATGAGGAGACCGACTTCGTGCTGCCACACTTCCAGAGAGTTGCTATTAGTGGGGAGGATACTTCTGGAGTGAGTTAATAATTATTACATTCAGTCTCGGCAAGTTGCAATAGGGATCAGGAATAATCAGGATAGGAATGTGTGCTTGTAAGTCTGTTAAGTGGAATTTAATCTAACACCCACATTATCTTCGTCAGTGGTTTCTTTATAATGAGATCCTATGGCTATGTACTTAATGATAGTAGAGGTACATAATGTGGTTTAGGAACTGTTATTATTTATCTAACTCCTACAATTCTCAATGATTACATAAAGCCAATGCAAAAGGCCCACACTGCTTTTCAGAAGCAGTACTTGTGCAACTAGTCTTTGCACTATATCGGCTTCAAACATCCATCTTTCAATGCTATCCGAGTTTCTGCTACCATCATTTCCCATGGGCAAAGACTCTTACAGCTGCAGATTTTAACGAAGCTACATTTCTCCAGGTCCCTCTAGAAGATCTTCAGCAGGCGTCCTCATACCTGGTGCAGGCGCTGGAGATGCGCAAGCGATACATGGAGATGTCGCAGCAGAGCTACGCCACCATCACGGCGCGGTTCGTGCGCAGCACTGATGCCAACGCACCGGCCTACGTGCCCAGCGTGCACGTGCAGAAGCATATTGCTGGTACGTTGGTTGCTTCATTATATCCTCACAGGGTCACAGGTCCCTCGAGAAGATCTCCAGCAAGAGGACGCTTATGCAGAAGCATATTGTTGTTTTGGGCTGATTAGTTACAGGGTCTTAAGTATTTAAGTGGTAAAAAAGCCATTTCTTTCAAAACTGTAAACAAATATTTTTCTTTTCGTATTCAGCACATTACTGCACTTTGTTTAGGTACACAGAATCGGATAGACCCAACCAGTACAGATAAAAAAAAAAAACAACAAAACTAGTATGATTCGCATATATTCTTCATGCTTCGATTGCACCTGCAGCTCCCTTACTGATGACCCTTACCACGTTATTATCTTACCCTATCTTTAACCTAAGGTGTCCAAAAAATTTCTTACTCTTTAGAACTCTCCCAAATAAAATCTTAAATCATCTATTCTCTTCCCCAGATCACATCGTCCACCCGCCATTCAGAGCGGGCAAGGACCCCTGGGAGTGCCACAACCCTGACCCGGTGGACTACATCATCAGGCCTGACCGAGGGGTGTTCAACTTGTACAAGAAAGGAGAGGATGGACAGGAGACGCGGCTGCCGTACGAGTATATCACGCTGCAGCAGTTTATACAAGACAAGAATACCATGTGTAATATGATGTCGGATGGGCCGCTGTGAGTAGCACTTTTACTATATATAGTTCAATTTTGTCCTTCCCTTCCCTGGGCCCCGATTCTCCAAAGTTAATAATGTCAAAATCGAATAGAAATCGAATCGCAATATGATCGTAATAGCAGTTTTAACCATATCGGGCATTCTGCTACTAATAAAAGACCAATCGTATTCGATTGACATTTGATTGGTGTGCGATTGGTGTGCTATTTTGATGATTTTGGTCTATACGGTAGCTTGCTGTACAATCATTTTGCAATCGTAAATCATTTGCAGACAAAGTGGTTCATTATTGAATGACAGAAAAGGATAAAAACGTTTATTTCAAAGAAAAAATAGCGGAATGCCACATACGCTTCAATCGTAATCGAGTCGGGATTGGATCTCAGTCGAATCGAGTCGAACGTCAATCGAAGGGCGCTTAAGTAAAATTAGGAGAATCGGGCCCCTGTTCTTCATTGCAGCAGTTTTTGCTGAAATAGTAGGTAATTAATGTGAGGCTTACTTAAAGCAAGATTAGTAAGAACAAAACCTTTACAAAAGTGCACTTTGAGTGAAATTACATTATTGTTATTCTTACCAAAGTTTTGTAGTTGGTTCCAATATTGCAGAAATCTTTTCGCTCTTTTTAACGTTAACTTGTCACGGAGATTGAAAACCTCTAAGACCTGGAATAATTCTGAAATACACCCATAGGAATGCCCTTATATCAATTTCTTTATTTCAGTAAATCGTTCTGCTACCGTCGTCTGTCGTACCTGTCGTCGAAGTTCCAGCTGCACGTGCTGCTCAACGAGCTCCGAGAGCTAGCCTCGCAGAAGGCTGTGCCTCACAGGGACTTTTATAACATCAGGTAACATTACAGGAATATTGATTAATTCTGAATGCTACAGAAGGTTGCAGTGGATTCTGAAGTCTGAGACGATGACCCATTATTAGCAGATAAAAGATTCCGCGGATTCCCACTTATTCATCTGTATTTTATATGAAAAGTCTTTTTCAAGGCAACTTATAATCCTATAGCTGGAGTATGAACCATGATTTTTTAAGAGCTTGCAAAATTACATGTTATACATGTTTTCAATTTTAAAACGTTTGTTTTATTCATCAGGAAAGTGGACACTCACATCCACGCAGCTTCGTGCATGAATCAGAAACACCTATTACGCTTCATCAAGAAAACTTTGAAGAATCATGCTGATGAGGTACGTCCTACTAATCAAACATTTCTTATTTAAGAAGTCTACCGAATATAGTAAACGAATACGACCAAAGAAAAGATTGTGTCATAGTCGATATGCTTAGAAATAATGTTACTTGTGAGATGACAGCAGAAGAGTATGGAAGGAGAAAACGTGCTGCGCCGACCCCAAATAAAATTGAAATAAGGCCAGGAGGATGATGAAGATGACTTGCATTATATGATAATTTGCTACAATATTTGTGTGGTTTTCGCAGGTGGTGACTCTCCACAAGGGCACTCCAATGACGCTGAAGTCAGTGTTCCAGTCTATGAACCTCAGCACCTACGACCTTACCGTCGACATGCTTG
The DNA here is from genome assembly GCA_033682625.1 of Helicoverpa zea x Helicoverpa armigera. Lineage (NCBI taxonomy): Eukaryota > Metazoa > Arthropoda > Insecta > Lepidoptera > Noctuidae > Helicoverpa > Helicoverpa zea x Helicoverpa armigera. The sequence continues at coordinate 624,926 of JAWIIS010000050.1, forward strand.
ATGTGCATGCGGTAAGTAAAATATTACAACTCTCGGAGTTTTTAAAACAAGCAAATATGTACCTATGTCTTAAAAGAGTAAATATTTATGGACAAAACCGAAAACATCAAATATCTTGATTAATTGATGCGTCAATTACGTTAGATGGCACTCTCAAAAACTTCCCTCTTTCAGCGCTTCCTAATATTATAGAGCTGGCAAGAAGAAACGGTGATAAACAAACGTTGAAAGTTCTCACTGATTATATATGTCTCCAAAATACCTCATCATCTAATAATTTGTGGAAATAAAACAAACCATAATTATTTATCTATTGTCCTATAATACTTTGTTTGTCTGGTACAGGACCGCAACACGTTCCACCGCTTCGACAAGTTCAACGCGAAGTACAACCCCATCGGCGAGAGCAGACTGCGCGAGGTCTTCCTCAAAACCGACAACTACATGAACGGGAAATACTTCGCGAGGATCATCAAGGTAAGTGACATAGGAACTTCAGACACCATATTTTTTATCTGTAAGAAGATTTGGTTAGAGAATAGAGATATTATCACTACAGTTCATGTTTGAAAAATCTTAACTTTATCATTTTGTTAAGATTGTTTTGCTTTCGAAGGGGTGTACCCCTAACACGTGGAGATCAAAATCCTCATATTGACTTCTCTGGAAATTAAATATATTTTACACCTCGCTTCAGGGAGCTTATCGCAAACACTTATTAGGATTTTTTAGCTGCAGCCTTTGAATGTATGAATGTTTCTCAAAAAGTATCAATTTCAATCTTTCATATGGCGAAAGCCCTTCCTTTACTACATGTATAGAAGAGTATTTTTGCATACTTAACTTAAAAACTATTTATTTTCCAGGAAGTAGCATCAGACTTAGAAGAGAGCAAGTACCAGAACGCTGAACTACGGCTGTCCATCTACGGCAAGAGCCCGGGCGAGTGGGCCAAGCTCGCCAAGTGGGCCATCCAGTACAACGTGTACTCCGACAACGTGCGCTGGCTCATACAGATCCCTAGGCTATAGTGAGTTATATTTAACTGTATCTGCAAAATAGTGAAGATCTAAAATCATCAACCATCAGTTATAAAGAAAGAAACCATCATTTTTTTTTGTAAGATATGATCATTTTCTTCATATTGCAGCCAATTGCCTTCCACTGCTGAATGTAAACCTTTAGTAGAAACCTTTTGTATGATATTTACAAATCTTATCAGGTTTGTACATCAATGTCAATCAAGCTCTTGTTTACAATTTAATTTTACATGGTTTCGTCACTTTTTTTTTTAGTCTATTTTTATTGCAACTAAACCTTACACTGACCATTCCCTAGTCATTCTGTCCAAATAGTTAAGTCTTAGTAAATCAATGTTCTTCAAAATCAATCAATCTTAAATCAATCTTCCTTTCACAGCGATATCTTCAAGTCGAACAAGATAATGACGAACTTCCAGGAGTTCCTCAGCAACATCTTCCAGCCGCTGTTCGAGGTCACCAAGGACCCCAACAGCAACTATGAACTGCACAAGTTTCTTACTGTAAGTATCTTTGTACATTGACTAAATTAATCAATTTAGGACAAGGTATTTTCTAACGATGTATCTAAATAAGATGAAAAATAAAACCGACATCAATAATATAGTTTGACAAGAAGGTACTGTGCTGAGAACCGCATAAAATTTGGTTCAGCCAAACGTGAGATAATCCGCCACAAACATACTTACGCACAGGTCTAACTAAATTCTGAACTGAAAACCTCCTTTTTTAAGTAATTTTAAAACCATCCCCAAAACAAAGAGACATCGACTATCAATATAGTCCCTTTCTTCTTAATTAATCCTATTTCCTTTCCCCAGCACGTGGTAGGTTTCGACAGCGTAGACGACGAGTCGAAGCCAGAGAACCCGATGCTGGACGCCGACGCCAAGAGCCCTGAGGAGTATGATGATGAGGAGAATCCGCCCTACGCGTACTATCTGTACTACATGTATGCCAACATGACCGTGCTGAATCACTTCAGGAAGTTAGTACTTTTCTTTACTTTCAGTTTGGTTGGTAAAGCTTTGCTGTATAGACTCGAATTTTACTAGAATCTTCTCAGAGGCTGTCTGAAGTCCACAGCCCTGCTGACTCCAGAATATATCTTACAGTTCTATTACTTAGAACTTCTGGACATAGTCATATTAATTGACAAAATAAGCAAAATTAGTTTACACTCCAAGCCCACGAATTCTGAGTAAGGTTCAGTAATTATTGAATAACCATGATTCGCACAGCTGTGTTCTTATTTGTTCTTTTAAACATTGCATGAGGTTCACCTGTTTCATTATTAAAACTATTCAAAATGAGTAACTTTCCCTGTAGATATTTAAAATTTCTAATATTTCTCCCCAGGGAACAAGGCCTGAACACATTCGTGCTACGTCCTCACTGCGGCGAGGCGGGGCCGGTGCAGCACCTCGTATGCGGCTTTCTGCTCGCCGAGAACATCTCGCACGGACTGCTGCTCAGGAAGGTAAGTTGTATTGTCCAACTAAAATATTTCTATTGACAAACACTGCAAGATCAATGTCTGAAAGTGCTTAACCAAAATTCGAGAGAGTTAGTGTTGTGGAAAAACAAACGCAAGACGTATGACAAATACGAGTTATAAAATGTTGAATGTGTTTGTTTAGTAAAATCTGTAAATTTTTCTGCATAGTAAATGGCATATTTAGAGGTACGCAAAGTTAGAGGAAATATTTTTGATCAATAATTCTAGTAGAAGTTTCTATTGACGTGCTCGTAAAGTTTCATTAATTTATTTGCTTTCTACTAGTTGCTACTCTCACAGGTTAATATTCTATTTAGTTATGCATACCTACTATTCCTAACGATGATGATGTTTTTATAACTACGAAGTACATACATTTCTGTCCAGGTGCCAGTTCTGCAGTACCTCTACTACTTAGCTCAGATCTCCATCGCAATGTCTCCTCTGAGCAACAACTCTTTGTTCCTGAACTACCACCGCAACCCTCTCCCCGAGTTCCTCGCGCGAGGACTCTGCATCACGCTCAGTACTGACGACCCGTTACAGTTCCACTTCACCAAGGTGAGGAAACTTCATAAGTTTAAAGGGATTGGGATTTTTGTCGTACCTTGATGTTGATAATTTTTGTTGGGACATCGATCTATCAGGAAATAATGGCTAGAGAAAGGGAGATCGAAAGAGATGAATGACAACTATTAGCAGAATTAATCATGGGAGATTTTTGTTCGTATAATACAGCAATTTGTTTTAATCTATATAATGTAAACTAGCTTCCATCAGCTCTACTCTATGAATCCGAAAAAAAAGTATAGACATTTTGAAAATGTCAAGAAATTACTCAATTAAAGTGCCCTGAAAGCTACTAACGATTTTCTACCACATAGTATGTACAAACCTATATTTTCCCGTCCACAGGAGCCGCTGATGGAGGAGTACAGTATCGCGGCACAGGTGTGGAAGCTCAGCTCATGCGACATGTGCGAACTTGCCAGAAACTCTGTGCTCATGTCTGGATTCCCGCACGAGGTAAACAATATCTCTTCGTAATTTAAGTGAATTTAACGAAAATGGTTCAATCCTAATAACTTTTCATTGACCATACTTTAGGTTTACAATACAATCACTCGAACCGGTAGATTCGATTGCCATATTTAAACATTTCTTTGTCCCAGCCGTATTATATTAATATGCATTTAGCAGCACCAGTAGCAAACTTTAACTGAATAAAATCACTCACAATCAATTAATAGTAATTGGAGCACATTTAACATTACCTTCCACAACCAGATGAAGCAGTACTGGCTGGGCCCCAACTACATGAAGGAGGGCGTGGCCGGCAACGACATCACCCGCACCAACGTGCCCGACATCCGCATCTCCTTCCGACACGAGACCCTGCTCGACGAGCTCACCAACATATTCAAGGTACATTAACTGATTCTACAAACAAACAAACAAACACGTAGTGCACAGTTTTGCGCTTTACACACTTATGTACACAATACAGCACACTTTTGGGCTTCTTTTCGTAGTTTTGTTATGTATCAGTATGAAAACTGTAGGCATTTAAAAATTATCTATAAGACCCTAATAATGACGTGGTCATATCTTATTATGGTATCATTAGTTATTTGTTTTATACTTGCTTATAATGCTTACTGGTAGACATAGCGCAGACGTTTCGTCAGCTGTAGATAATTTCTTTATATATTTAAAAACTGCACATGATGCCACATTTATGCATTACTTACTTACACATACTATTTTACAATACAGGATCATATTTCCACACTACATAATAGATACATAATAGTACATAATAATATAAAGTAACACTTAGAATTTCTTATTTAGGTAGATGACTTGATAGTAGGTAGATAAAATTCAAGTAGATTGTTAAATTCGGTTTGGATTGTCAAGCCAGTAAATGTAGGAAAAATTAATTTAACCTAAACATTAGATCCTCCTTATAAAAATATTGTATGTCTGTATATTGTGCTGTGCATGCGTGTTTTTCAATGTATTCAACTCATTTTCAATGTTGATCTTGTGCTTTTAATCGTTTGTGTTCATATCTAAAACTATATGTTTCTTAATAAGAATTCGATTAACCTTTCGTACATTCCTTCAATTCTTTTAGAACCAGAATGCATTTTTTAATAAAAGTAAGCTCCATCGTCGTCTGGTCTTTCCCAACTATGCTGGGCTCTGCTCCATTGCAACATCAAAAATTCCTTATGTGATGCAAGTTGCTAAAATGTAGTCTGGTTAAAAAAATCGTCATAACGTTTAAAAAAACAACATATAATTTCAGGACGGTATGTCAGCTCGGAGATAAACATCCACAAACGAGACAGTGGATGCTGCAAATGACAACAAACATTAATATTATAAAACTTTACTAATTTTTAACATTTACTAAAAGCAAGTTAGACTGTATATTAATAATAATCAATAATTGTTTTTTTTTATATATAAAAATTACGTAAAATCAGGGCTATAGTGCCTCTAAATAAAAAAAGTAAGTTAATTGTAATAAGGATAGATCAAGATTACCCCTTGTGATAATTAGGCGAAAATGAAAGATTGAAAGTGCCATTTCATTGTTAAAATGAATGTTTTGCTGCTCTTGAATTTATTGAATTAGAATAGGTATTATGGACTGTGAATGTGGCTGACTTTGTAATGATTACATAAGCGAGATTTTACCAGTTGTGGCACTCTAGCAAACTAGTGTGTGGGCGAACAACGTCATATTTTTCGTTAGCGAACAAACATGCTTGCATATTTTTGGTAGTATCTCGCTATAAGTACCCCAATTATTAGTAAAGTAAACCCAATTTTCCAAGACTGCTACGAAAGATCTGAATTGCAACAAGTAAATTGTGCAACGATCTTAACTGACAAGAATACTGCCATGAAATTTTTGAAAGCAGTTGACATTCATTGAATTACCCTTCTGAATATTTCTTTACAGCATTTATTTTTATACGTTAGGATATCAGAGCCTTCACAAACTTCCACATTCACAGTCGATAGAACATTTAAAATCTTATAAACTAAGTAGAATTTATTGTGAAGCTTAATCAATTGTACAATTTTTATACCTTATCATACAAACCACAGCTCACGCCAATCGTATTTTTACTAACATATTTATCAAAATCAACTTCTTTAAATCAAATATTCAAATCAGAAATTCTACTAACAATTTTAAATAATACTGTTCCTACTTTATTAATTACTCCTATTCATCGAAGATCTTCAATGAACTCATTAACATCAATTTTTTAACTTTTCTTTAGTATAGTTTTCTCTATTATTCTTAAGAACAAAATATCTATTCCATTTTGTATATCTTAAGCTTAGCTTAGTGAGCTGTGGGACAAGCTTTACTGGTTGTATCGTACTAACGCTGTGTTCGTTTTTGTGTTACTTGTCACTACATTTTGTTAATACATCTGTTTATAAATCAGTGAAATTATATTCAATATCTCCTTTAAGGTCTTGACCTGAGAATTCTATTGCATTTGTTTATCTGAGAGAGTATCGGAATATAATTTCAGTGATTGGTTTCGCATTTTGTGCTTCTGTTCAAATGGTATGGGATTGTGAAGTGTCCTCTCTAATCTATTTTCTTAACACCTATTTGAAAAATGGGTCTTTTTATTGAAATGCATCTAAATCTTTACAGAATCGCAGTTTTTAATGGAATCAAAACGGGTTTCTTTACAAACTCTTCACGACAAGAGACAGCAATATATTTTTGACAGATTTTTATTTTTCTACCCTCCATTTTGCTCTGTAAATAATATTATTCCAAAAAATCATGATCCACATAACATTTGCATGGAATTTCCTAAGCTATGTCGTACTTAACTTTTAACACGACTTGTGAATTAAGTTTGTACCAATATTTATAAACCATAATATAATATAACATGTTATCATTGTTGAAAATAAAATTTCTCATACCGGAACTGTTTTCTAATTATGTACCCTAACAATTTTATAAGTTACATTAAAGTGAAAAGGAGAGATTCCACTGGTGTTCCTACATTGTCCGCAACTCTGCATCTTTTGTGCGCTAACACATGACATGATTCGAGGCGACAATATATTTAAGTTACCAATTAAATGTCTGCAAACAATTTTGGAGGAATCTCGCTAAAACAATTGAAACCGTTTACCATGGTTTATTGAGCAGAATCATACACAATATACGATACCTACTGTTAATACACTGATACACTTGCTTTCTCGCTATACATAATGATACACAGCTTTTAGAATTACAAAATGGGCCAATTTTCTACTATCTAAGGGCTTTGGTATATTATAGAGGGGCTTAAATGTGCCAAGATGATCTAGTTTCGAGTCATGCTACGGGCGGGGAACAAGGCTTGCTTAAAGGCTACTAGTTCACAAACATGGATGGACGACCGGACCGTTTAAATAATGTTGGTGTATCAGAAACTACAACCCTTATTTTTATTGCTGAAATCCTTCTTCCATTAGCTGAAAACCTTGACTACTAGTTTTACATTCGTTTAGCTTCGATACACCACCTCTTCCGTTCTGATCTCGTCTTCTCGGAAGTATTATGAGGTTCTAAAGTGTATAAATATTTGTCTGTAGCTAAAGCGGTGTGGCTCACCACTCTTCTTCTAAGGTACAGGGTGTTTGTGTGTGTGTCACTATCATCATTTGTGTTAATAGCATTTCCTACAGTAGCAAAGTTTCTTTGGGACGAAACTGTTTGGTAATTTTGTTCTAGCGGGGCCATGATAAAATTCAAGTCTGAAAAGGCCTCTATTTTGATAAATGTTTAATTATTCACCACAAAAATATCAAGATATCAATAACACCGACTAAACTTCCCAAAGAAAGGAGTAAACAGAGTTTTTTATTTGTAATTAATTTGTGTGCTGCCATGTACGTTAATAACATAATTCAGTCCCAAACTAAGCTCTTCCCAGTTTGCGATGGTAAGTATTGAAGCAGTCTATTCATTTATTCTAGTCTCATCGGTTCAATTTAAATTATTTTAATTTTGGATCAACATTAGAGAGATTAAACCCTGAAACATAATGTAATGAAACTCCTAAATCATAATTTGTAAGCATCTAGTTTAGAACCCATAGTCCTATTCAACCATTCATACCTCGATGTTGTATTTTATCTTAAACCCATTTGATATTCATCTCCTCACCCCATTGCACTAACGTCCACAGTGCCGCTTCACGCTGCCCGAGGCCCCCATGACGTTCAGCGGCACCAACGGGGGAGTGTCCCCCGCTATCCCCAACCTGAAGGCCCCCATCGTCAGCCTGAAGAGACCTTCACTTGTGTAACGTGTTAGAATTGAAAAATAGCTTATTAGATACATTAAAAGTTTGCCTTTTCAGGTTCAAAGAGGGACTCTATTTTGATATTGTTATAAAAATGTGATCAAATGCCTTACCTACGCGTTATATAGGATTGAAATCGTTGCACCTACATTTTATGTAAGAACCTACATCTTTTGAAAATAAGATACCTAATTATTCTTGTCCAAATTAAAAATGTTTGCGAATAAGAAATCTTAACCCCGAAATTTTGTTGTTATGAGCACTAAGTTCAGGTCTACATCAGAGTGTCAGATAAATGTGTTTAAATCATAGGGCTCGAAACGAAAACTATAAAGTACCTACCTATTATGGCGGCCCTGCGCAAACTGCAGACTTTTATTTGGCCCACAGTTTGTTTGGGCCCATAAATCAGTGTGAATATGTAATCTGCAGAGTGCGTAGCGCTAACTAGTCGCCTGGCTCGCATGCAATCAAACGTGTTGGTAGGTATTTGTAGAGAACCACGAGGTGACTCGCTAAGCTCAGGTACCGAGCAAACCAGCGTGAAAGGACGTGGTTAATAGTCTTAGAACAAAATTCTTTAAATTGCGCAAATGTAACTTGCCTTCAGTATCGCGCATTGATGTATTATTATGATTATTTACCTACTACTTAAATAAAATATTATTGTGAGAATTATTGAAGTTTTATTTACGCAAGCTCTTTAGTTCGTTTTGCCCCTATTTGACCACAGTGTATTTTTTATCTAAGTTACTACCTAGACGTGTCGTCGTGATGTGGTGTCTAATATCGTCAAAATCTTATTTCAGATCGCCTGGGTTCGAATCCCAGGTAAGTCCAAAGAATAGGTAAGTACTCTAAAGCTGATGAGTCCAAACCCTCCAAAAAAAAACCCATTTGTTTATTTCATAACATGGTATGAACAGGGCCGCGCCGACCCCAGGCAGCGCCTGTGTGCGAAACCTATGAAGCGCCTCTTTTTTAACGAATCATCATAAAACGAATTTAATTTTTGAATGAATATTTTTAATTGTTAAATTTGACTGAAATAAATGTTCTCCAGTCAGCGGCGGCCCTAGCCATTGCGAGGCTACGTGCGGCAGGTCTATGCGAGGCCCTTTGTTCTACGTGAAGTCTGTTGTGAGCTAGGAGTTATTTTCTTGTTAATAAAAGGACTTACAAGCGGCGCTACCTCCTAGGTTCGGCTAAAAAAAGATTGAAAAAATAAAAGAAGTGGAAAATAAAGCAGAGCGTAGCGAGCGCAAAAATTTTTGAGCTTTGGGTCACTAAAGCACCTAAACTTGTATATTAAAGAACGGTGCAAGGTGCAGTCGCGAGCACAGCGAGCGCGAAAATTTTTGAGTTTTGGGACATAAAAGTACTCTAATCATGTTAGAAGGAACGGTACCGACAAGCGTACAGCCGCGAGCGCAGCGAGCGCGAAAATTTTTGAGTTTTGGGACATAAAAGTACTCTAATCATGTTAGAAAGAACTATACTGACAAGCGAACAGCCGCGAGCGTAGCGAGCGCGAAAATTTTTGAGTTTTGGGACTTTGGGTTTTAGAATGAACGGGAGGCACTGACAAGTGAACAGCCGCGAGCGTAGCAAGCGCGAATTTTTTAAAATTGTTTGTTAAAGCTAAGCGTCCACTTGTCGGTATCGTACGCAACGGACGTATCGCACGCAACGGATCGTAGTATTATTTATATAGAATTATTCTGGTTCGTAGTATTATTCTGGTTCAAAGAACTGCCGCCGTTTTAACGTTGAGCTCGTAAGGAATTTAAACTAAAACCCTAATCGTAAAATGAAACCATAAACGTGAATAATAATAAACATTAAATATTGAGAGACTTGTTCAATAAGCGTTATAGATGTTTTGTAGTTTACAAGGCCTATGTTGCGCGTATTGTACCTACTTGTCGATACTCCACTACAAAAAACAATCATATAGGTAACAAAAATAATTTAGGTGGCAGTGGCGGCGCGGCGCCCCTATTGTCTTGGCGCCTGTGTGCGACGCACACTTCGCACACAGGGGCGGCGCGGCCCTGGTATGAATAAGTCTAGAAAATAAACCACAAAGAGTGTAGGTATCGACAAATAATTAAACCTCTTTGCTTATCACCCATAGACGACATTAAAAAGGTCCTGTCATGTCCAAACGCATTCAAACTCTTGTCACCCGCAGCGTGCACCCTCTGACAAGTGCCGCGAAAATGGGATCAAATTTAATGGTGTAACAAAACTAGCACGATGAGGCGGGCACACAATGCACGGTCTAACACCCAGGCCACGACATCTAAGATGTCCAAGATGACCGTGGTCACGGGGCCCCACAAGGAATACAAGAAATGGACCAAGTCTCGCGTACCAGGGTAACCTATATCTAATACTACTTATTTCTCCATATATCACATTGTGGCGAGATTCCTCCAAAATTGATCATAAATAAGTGTGCTCGAACAATTTTGGGGTAAAAAATGCACAGCAGAAAAATAATAGAAGGTACTTAGATGTTTCATTACAATCGGATAAATGGTTCAGGAACACAATTATCATAAGTAGCACATTAAATTAATATACATAGATTACTTAATAATTATTTGTTAGTGTAGGCAGATAAAATCCGTCCAGTCAAAGGGAGTCTACCTAGGGCTCTGTGTACCTCCAGGCTCTGGTATTCTGGAGCTAATGCGAACATGCTCCTCCGCGTACACCTCTATTTATCCCTTATAGATGACTCTGGTTCAAAAATGCAGTTAAGGCCATTTCAGTTACTTACAGATAGGAATGAATGCTTCTATACTTTGGTGTACCCGTACCTATACATTTATGAAAGTGCTGAAAACAATTAACGAGATAAATCGAGAAACCAACGCTTCATTCTTGGTATTTTAGTAGGAAACCTCTTCATTTTTTATAAAGTTAAAACTATAATTATATAGTTAACACTAAATCATGATGCTAGAGCCACTACCTTTACATGAAACTTAGGGACCCAGCGGGCGGGCCCTCTGTGCGCAACCTGAAGGAGATGAGTCGCGTGGCCGCGCGGGACTGCAACCGCACGCGCGTGCGGGCTCCGGGAGACAGCACCACCACTGGCGACGAGGTGCGCTTCCAACGCGTCTCCGTCAGCGGGATACACGTCACCGGGGTTCGTATACTTTCACACCGTAAGTAGTACTACACTAGAGATGTCGGGAACAATTATTCTCCAAGTGGGAACGACTACGCTTTTCTTGCTTATTGATTAGGCCCCAGATCCGAACCATATACAAGATATTGTCCATAACTTAGTTGCTTTTTTACTCCTTTCTCTAGATGGAATATATATATTTAAGATCAGGCGTAACGAATAGATTGTTCCGTAGCATTCGGTATTTTGAGAATACTGTTAAGCAGTAGAGCAGAGATAGTAGGCTGACATGATGACGAAAAATAATAATATTAGATAAACTTGCACAGCGCCATATTTATCGTTATTTGTTATTAAGACCTGTGAATTACCCGAGACCTATCCCGTAAAGCCGACCTCTAAATAAAACTCAGATTTCAACATGACTAATTTTGTTGAAAACAGGTGCCTCTAGAGGACCTGATCCGTTCGGCCCAGCTGCTACTGCAGGCCCTGGGCTTCCGACAGCGATACATGATCAACTCCAATCAGAACTTCTCCCCGATGCTACACACGTACCTCAATAGCCAGAAGGATCGAGAAAGGTTCTCCAACATCAAGCTAGATGACGCAGACTACAGCGAAATAGATGCTATTAACAAGGATAGTGAGTTTTTTTTTTAGCCCGTACTCTCCCACTGGGCAAAGGCCTCCCTATTTTGCCTCCACACCTCTCGATCTTTTGAGTCCTCCCACCAATCAGGGTTGTAGGTCATCCCGCCATCTCTTTCGGGGCCTGCCCCGCCTGCGATGGCCATCCCGTGGTAGCCACTTGTTGACGATGTTGGCCCATCTGTCAGGATGCATTCGGCTTATAAGGATAGTGAGTTATATCATATTAAACCACGAAAGCAGACGTTACCAAACATTGTCTATTTTATTCCTGATAGGCAAAAATCCTCTCTCTGCTCGACTCAATGTTCAGCAATGTTCGCTTGATTATGACACGGATAATTAGATTTCATTAATACAGAGTTATTGTCTCTATTTTCATCAACGTTCTTGCACGTGGATTTTCTTCGCCACTATCACGTCAGTCATGTTTTAAATACACCTTAACAAACTGCCGACTATGTTATTACATCCTAGAAATAAAGACTATTATGTAGATGAGATACCAAGTTAACTTTGTGATATTGTCAGGTGTAATTGCTGACCGATACATGCAGCTGACTACATGTTCCTCGGATGAGCTGGTGAGGCCGAATACAAAGCTCTCTGAAATGACTCCACAACGCTCAGAAAACAGAAGTAAGTTTCGTGTCACTCTTCGCTTAACATTGAAAACTTAAATGTAATTCAGGAATCAAATCTGCCGACATACAGACAGACTGAAGTCATTCGCCTTTTTTATAGAAAAAATCTCTATTCTGTTTACATTACTTATTTACTATAATACTACATGAAAGTGCCATCAAAACAGATAAAAATCAACAATGTTCGCAGTTTAGTACCGCTATTCGATAACAGATGGCGTTGACTTCTGGTCATTTCAGAATCACAGCGTAAGAATAACGCACACTGTGTTCCAAAATATTTGTTGTTACTTAATGTTTGTTTTTCACGTTGTAGTGATGGCTACCGGCTTGCCGGCCAAGTCCACGGATGCGTTGCGAGGAGTCACCGAGAGCTACGAGGAACTGCCGACTATAGCCAGTTCGTTTCATACCTTCATAACCTTACCTTTATTATTGTAAAGCAACTTCTTTTGGGACGTTATGATTTACGTTACATACTTAACTCATATCAGTAGGCCTCTTTGCCTCGATGGGAGGGAGACATCCTTTCGTTGCATGCGTTACAATTTTAATCCAAAGTGATATAACTGGTGATATTTAAACTGAGTGATATCTTCAACATATTATTATTGTACTTTATTTTAATATCATCATCATCGTCATCATCAGCCATAGGACGTCCATTGCTGAACATAGGCCTCCCCCTTTGATTTCTACAGATAATATCATCAATAATCATAAATAACAATATTGAGCCCCAAATAACAACACATGTGATTTCTTCAACCTATTCGTGATATTGAAATATGTGTTCACCATTAGAATTGATGGAGCTGGATCCCTGGGCCTGTCCCAACCCTCCCGACCAGCATTACATCTACCAGTGGGAGGATGGCGTGATGGCACTCTACCGCAACCAGGAAGACCTGGATGCCATGAGGCCGTTACCCTTCGCAGCTATACCCTTCAAGCAGTACGCTGAAGACCTGGCCCAGATGCAGCTCATGATCTGCGATGGACCCCTGTGAGTTGCTTCAGGAATGTTTTTTCAGATAAATCTCTAGATTTATAGCCACTGTTAAAGCCCTTTTTCGTTGATTTATAATCTCACCTTCAAGGCTTTGTTGGTTCAGAGGCGGATTTACCCTTGTTGGCACTTTCGGCACCGATGTACCATCGCTATCAGTCAGCGCTGGTATATTCTGCTAACAGCCACATAAAGCCAGTAGAAGCAGTCCTGTAGCCGTTACAGAACAGGCCTGGCTGCCAGCTTTTTTTCCGTATACGACTTTGATTTTGTTGAAACTTCTGTTAACAGTAAGTCGTTCTGCTACCGTCGTCTGTCGTACCTGTCGTCCAAGTTCAACATGCACGTGCTGCTCAATGAGCTGCACGAGCTGGCGCTGCAGAAGGCGGTGCCTCATCGAGACTTCTACAATGTCAAGTAAGGGTTTCATAACGGCCAATAGAAATAGAAATACAAATAATTTATTTGCCTAAAATGTATATAAAATGGTGTTCCAATACATTTCGCCTTACGGCATGCAAAATTATTGTCTTTGATGACAATGTATTTCAACTATTTTTAAGGGTGCGTCTTCCCGATGCATGTAGCTGGAGCAAGTTAACATGCGCAAATGACAAGTGACAAGAGCAGGCGGGTGGCTATTTTGCTTTGTTACATGCGCTAGTCGCCGGACCCACACGTTTTTAAAATGCATGTAACCGTGCACCGTGTAGATGCAACCTAAATTGTATGCTTAAATTGTAGTTGATGTAAAGGAATACATAAATAAAGAAATCAGACAGCTGTTCTTTGCGTTGAATAGCAAGTAAAGTTTTGCATAGCACGATGACGTTCATTTGAAAATTCAGATCAAAGGTAGTCAATACAGAAGTTAAATGCCGATGAAATCATCGTAAAGTACGTAGAGGACTTTAAATGAGTGTCCAAACCAATTGTCGGCAGGAAAGTAGACACCCACATTCACGCAGCCTCGTGCATGAACCAGAAGCATCTGCTCCGCTTCATCAAGCGCATCCTGAGGTCTCAGGCAGACGTGGTGGTGAATATCCGTGAGGGCATCCCCATGACCCTCAGGACTGTCTTCGAAGAGATGCAGCTGGATGCCTACGATCTGAACGTCGACATTTTGGATGTGCATGCGGTACGAATTGTAGCAATATAGTTAAGATAGTTAATTATCAAATTACGGCTAGGTACCGTAAGTTGACCAATTAGATAAAATTCAATGCGTTAAATATTTAGTACATTTCAACGGCCGTTTATTATTTTCTAAGAGTTGATCAACTACCTAGAAAATTGGTCAACTTACGAGTCTTGTTATTTTCCGGTGACATAGGTACATATGATGTATGTGCACTTTTTATGAATGTCTAACACAATACGGCGTAATTTCTAGATTTCTTGCTGAACCTTTTTTAGCTGAACTATTAAGTTTTTGATCACTGAAATGTTTTGTAATAACAGGATCGCAATACATTCCTCCGTTTCGACAAGTTCAACTCGAAGTACAACCCGGTAGGGGAGAGTTCTCTAAGAGAGGTCTTCCTCAAGACTGACAACTACATGAACGGGAAATACTTCGCAATGATCATTAAGGTACCTATTTTGCTTTTTTGTACTTGGTAATTCTGAGGAAATTCCTCAAACCAGAATTTTGATGATACCTACCTGGCTTCCGCTTGGTTCTTGTGGTTAATCGGGCATCTACACGGTGCAAATAGCTTGCGCATGTTGAGGCACATGCGCAGGTTACATGCATTTTAAAAACTTGCGGGCTCAGCGACTCGCGCGTGTACCAAAGCAAAATACTCACCCGCGTGCTCTTGCATCTTGTAGATGCACCCTAAATAAACCTAACGCACCTGGACAGAACCCTGACCCAGACCCAGAACCTGGACCTGGAAAGAGGTTCTATAAAAACAGTTTCTATTTCCTGTTACATTGGCAGGAGGTGATGCAAGAACTTCAGGAGAGTAGGTACACATTCGCGGAGCCTCGCATCTCCATCTACTGCAAGCGAGCGAGCGAGTGGAACAAGCTCGCCTCGTGGGCGCTGAAGAATGATGTCCACTCCCCGCATGTTAGGTGGCTAGTGCAAGTTCCGAGGCTTTAGTAAGTCTGCATTTGTCTTCTTCAACTCGTGAAAGTAATTTTGAGTACTATTGGGTTCATACGGATTCACCTTTCCACCCTGACTTACAACTAGAATATAATTAAACACATTCTCTTGTTCTTCAGTGATATATACCATTACAAGAAGCTCATAAAGAACTTCCAGGAGTTCCTGACCAATCTGTTCGAGCCGCTGTTCCGAGTCTCCGTCAACCCCAGCTCCAACCCCGACCTGCACAAGTTTCTCACGGTACACTAGCTGCCTAATATATTACAAGCAACGACTCGTAGGTATTATAAGTGTTTTTTTGTAAAAGAAATGCAGTACGCTTATTTAACTCTTCTATAATTATTATTATTTTCAGATATTGCGAGTAAGTGTGAGAGAAGACATGATATGAAATGTCTCTTTTGCCTATTTAATTGTACAATCTAAGACTTGGGATGACTCTCATCTCATATCTCTTACATACTTACAACTGCCTACTGCAAAACACCTGCATTGTTACTAAGTCCAAAATTCAGAAGTGGTCTGTATCTCTTAGATTTATCAGGTCACCATTTTCTAGCACGTGATCGGCTTCGACAGCGTAGACGACGAGTCGAAGCCCGAGATCTCAAATATAGTGGAGAACATGAAGACTCCTGAGATGTGGGACGACGAAGAGAACCCGCCCTACGCATATTATCTGTACTACATGTACGCCAACATGAGCGTGCTTAACCAGTTGAGGAAGTAAGTATACTTATATCTACAGCCTATAGCTCTTTGCAGCCATTCATGCTCAACACCTTTCTCAAAACACGATTCTCATTATTCAGCATAACATGGCCAGCGGTGGTTAATGATAAATTATAAAGCATCACAATAATATAGCCAAAACTCTGACAAGTCTGCAGACTTTATTATCGTCATTGTTCTTTAAATGCTGTACCAATTGTGTAACGGAAATATGCTAGTACAGCTTTCAGCTTTCCCACTTTTTCCGCTGTATACACAACTAATGATAACATTCCCAGGGAACAAGGACTAAACACATTTGTCCTCCGACCCCATTGCGGAGAAGCGGGACCCCCGGTCCATTTGTCCGCGGCGTTCCTGCTCTCTGAAAATATATCTCACGGCCTCATGTTGAGGAAGGTAGGTTTTCCACGGTCTACATTCTTCAAGACTTGTAAGCACTACTCCCATGTACGATCAGTTCCAAAATTGAGCAGTGTTGTAAAATGAGCAATGTTTTAGCCACAGTGCACTGTAAATGATTGTGCTCGTTGGGTGGTTAGTGATTGGTCCTTAGGTACATTTCTCAACCTCAAGCCCACAACGAAAGTCGCGAATTTTTTGGAGTTCTGTTGCAAGCTAAGGATAATCTTCTTAAAATTTGAGAATAGTAAACATAAAAAAATATTTGGGAGCGTCAGAAAACTTGTCGATGATGACAGCCACGACCGCTCTGTCAAAAGTATGACAACAAAGATGATGAAGAAGATTTTCAATCCATTTTTTGCATATGTTTCCAGGTACCAGTCCTTCAGTACATGTACTACTTAGCGCAGGTGTTCATAGCGATGTCTCCTCTGAGCAACAACTCGTTGTTTCTGAGGTATCATCGCAACCCGCTGCCGGAGTACTTCGCGAGAGGACTGAGGGTCACGCTCAGTACTGACGACCCTCTGCAGTTCCATTACACTAAGGTTTGTCAAGGATATACCTATGCTATTAAGGACCAGTAAAAAAAAACGGAGATTGGAACTTTCAATTCTTCTTCGCTGTTTCGTTTTTTGGTGATTTCGATACGTGCTTAATAATAACAGTGAATCTGTTTTCTGAGAGAGCTATCATATTCATTGTCTATTACAATGTCGATACGGGATGTGTTAACTGTTTCAAAACCTCGGGTTTATCCAAACCAGAGGTACTAGTCAAAGCTTACTGACTGAATACGATATGCCCCTTTCCTATAGAACATTTAGCTTCCAATGTCTCAATGAAAGAGCAACCCTGACCAGAGCGACTTCAAAAGTCACATAGAGCATTTGGTTTATAAGCTTCTGGTACTACAGGAGGCACTGATGGAAGAGTACAGCATCGCGGCGCAGGCGTGGAAGCTCAGCGCGTGCGACATGTGCGAGCTGGCCAGGAACTCCGTCATCATGTCTGGCTTTCCACATGAGGTTAGTCTGCCTGTTAACTGGACGTTTGTAGCTCAAGATTATACATGGAATGGCTGTGTATACGACCTATTATGAATCTTATATTCTTTGTTAAATTATAAATGCGAAAGTACCTAACTCTGTTTGTCATGCTTTTACACCGAGTCTTAATCGAATTTAATTTGGTATACGAGTAGCTATATTAGGTACGTTATTTGAAGCATGAGGAACGACAACGGCATTTTTCCGGTTGCGGGAGGTAGTACCCTCGAGACGCAGGTGGAACTGCGGGGAACAGTTATTGTTTCATGTTAAGTGACTGCTGTAGCCGAGCCAAAATGACTGATTTCAATTATTTATCATCTAACTTATATTAATCTTGAAATAGGTTATTTTGGCTGAATTACAATTGCTTTTTCAATTGTTTTGTCAATTTATCTGTCATCAGCTGAAGCAGCACTGGCTGGGCCCGGAGTACCTGCGCGAGGGCCCGGACGGGAACGACATCACGCACACCAACGTGCCCGACGTGCGGATATCATTCCGACACGAGACCTGGATGGATGAGCTCGAGAACTTGTTCCGGGTGAGATTTGTATTTTTGCCGAATATGCAGGCCTCCGATTGTCCGTTATTGGAGATTTCAAGCTAAATGATACACGTTTTGAAACTCTCCGAGACTAGAATTTTTATTACGTGACAAATTATTTGAGCTGACGGACGGGAATTATTTGAATTTTATGAAAATAAAGTGGAAATTAAAAAGTGAGGATCTTTACAATAAAAACAAAATCTTACGACTGTAGAACTTTTCAAAACATTGAAATTGAACCTTTTTTCCATACTCTTAAGTTTAATTATAGTTATCGGCACGAATCTTGAGCGCACCTGCGCAGAAGTAATTTATTGGGTCTCTTTTGTGGTATGAAGTGAGGCGCGGGGCGGGCTAAAGCGGTGATTGGCCCGCAATGCATCGCGTCATAGCCGTCACTCAGGATTGGTTCTTTGCTAATAAATCATTTCTGCGCAGATGTAGGTCAGAGCTCAAGATTCGTGCCGATAACTATATTACTTTTTTATTAAAAATTACGTGCCATCAATAGTTGTTGAGGTTTATAAAATTTATTGTGAAATTGACTAGCAGATAAATTGCTGGTCGAAATACTACCAAATAACATAAATAAAGGATGTATTATTTTGTTGCAGGCACCAAAGTTTTAAGAAAAACACAACAAAACTGTACAGTAAATATTTATTATTATATTAATAGTCAATAGCAGACGCGGTACTTGATTATAACCATAACAATACAATACTCACTGTACATACACAACTTAAAACATAGTCAAATTGTGAAACGTAACTTAATAAATACCTACAAACATTTATAATTAGTTTTATTTACAATTTCACTAATGCAGTAAACTGCATATTGGTCTAGTAGTTCGTGTGCGTTTGGGAATCTATTCTCATAGCATTTTTTGTACTGATTGACAGGACTATCAACTGCACCACAAAATGGTCAGACCATGCATCTACTTTTGTCTCAGATGCAGGACACAGGACTTAGAATTTTAGACGTTCATGATAGTGCCTCAATTTTGTAGTATTTATCGTATTTTTTAGACCCCGATGCAAAAGTGGGGTGTTGTACGTTTGACTGCTATGTGACTCTCTGTATGGCACCAGCACTTAAGTGAATGAACCACTTAGGAAACGGTTTTTATATACAAAAACTGGAGTTCCAGCTGTTCTTAATATTTTAAGTACATCTCGGAAACATCCCCTGAGCATGTGTAACCAAGTTACAAAATCATATAAATTAAGCTAGTTGTTCAATCATCACACACACATTTTCATCAGCAAATTCCTTTCTAAAATTTTCCTAAGTCCAGTTAAAACCCAGTAATACTTCTGATGGCCTTCTCCTCATCGAGTGGCGCCATCTGGCTGTAGGAGTGGAACTCCATGGAGAAGGTGGCGAGCCCTGAGCTCAGGGACCGCAGGGTGGACGAGTAGCCCAGCAGCTCCGAGAGGGGGGCCAGGCATTCTATTACCTGGTGACAACGTAGATAGAGGTAAAAATATGTAGGTCTTCCCAAACAGTCAAAAATAAATACAGGAATTGTTTAGAATTTACTTGATATTCTACGCTATGATCCATCAAAGATATTTAGATATTTTTTTTAGTCTATGAGAAATTTAATATTTTCTTATCGAGTATCCTAACCTTATTGTGATTCGATAAGGTAAATAGTTAAATTAAAAGAAGCAAAAGTGGAGTCTTTTCAGCAAAAAACAGGTATAATAACTCTACACGAAATTTTACGTTCCTAGACAAAAGTCAGAACCTCACACCAGTCCACCTACCTTATTCTGATGTCTGACGTGTATATGCTGTATCTGTGTGCGTCGTCTCGCCAGGTCCGCCATGACGCGCGACGAGTGACTCTCGGGGCACACCACCTCCAGCTGCATGAGGGGCTCCAGGAGTATGGGCTCTGACTCCTCGAACACCTGGGGAGATGGTACACATGGAATGTGTTATCATTTTGAAGAAATCTTCGTACGTACAGGATTCTGGGGGGACGGTGTAATAAAGAACGTGTTATTGTGTTGTAGTAAATGCTTGTGCATATAGGATTCTGATAAACCTTTATGTGGGTTAGACGAATGGATTGATATTTTGCAGAAAACCCTAGAAACAAAAACTGTTCAAATCAGTTTCTAAGCGACAGAGATATTAATGCGCGACCATTAAAAAAAAACACACACATCAGAATTGTGATGCTCATCTGTTTTGGAAAGATCATAATTGATTTTTTATATAAAAAGAGGGGAAAATGTGCAAAAACTAGACCAAAAAAATCCAAATTACATCTTATGCGTTTACCTTTCTTAAACATTGTGCAACGGTAGCTGTGATGACGGAGTCAGATGTGCCGCGACCGTATTCAAACCAATGCAATGTCACCCGCACATCTACCACCTAGTGAAGAAAAACCATTCATTGTAATAAGGCTGGAAAAAGATTCATTAAAATAAATAACTGCCATCGATCCTCGGTATAATAGAAAACCTATTGTTGTCGTTTTGACGGTCAACGAATAACATGAAGAACTTTTTGTTGGGTTGAAGAGAAGTGATCTTTAAAAAAAAAACTGTCGAATAGCTATAGTCAAAGGTAGAGTAGGTAAAGAGGAGAAATTGCGACAGGAACATTACTATATTATTACTACATTTTTGCATGATACATAAGTTTTTAATTGCCCACTAACAGCGGGACCGTGCGATGGATCTACTTCCAGAAATAAATAACTAAAAGTGACAGTCAATACATACAGGACATCCAAGTTTAGCTCCATGCATGAGTGCAGTACTGACGCCCTGCCTGATGGCCTGCAGGTGACGAGGGTGCAGGTGAGACAGGTTCGCTGCACTCTCGCCGCTTTTGTCTAGTCTGGAAGATATGTTGAAGTTAGGAGTCGGGTCTTTAGCTAAAGAATGGTTTGACAATAGTTTCTTCTGGATAAGGACATAGTGGATTGTATCCACGGGCATAAAATTAGAGGAAGTAAGTAAATTTAAGTTTCATATAAGCATAAGTTTGTTTGATTGAAATTGCTAACAAAAGAAACTGGTCCATATTAAAAAAAAAAATGTTTGTAACCCATTTATCTAGAACAGATAGGCATATGTATGTACTTTTTATAAAGGTATACAAAGAAGTTCCCACAAGATGTCAAAGTAAATAAAGGATACACGATTACACATCACTTTGAGTATGGTCTGATCGTTTTTTTTTGCAGTTGAGCTTCCTTAGAAATAAAAAATTTCATTTTTTATGCTAAATTCCCTTGAAAATATACAGCTATCAAGTGGACGAAAGATTCAGTACTCCTATTCAAATATTCAACTCCACGTCGAAATGTTTTGTTCTGATGAAAGTCAAGCTATTTACAACAGTTCCACTTACTTCAAAATCTTGTCCTGCGCGATACCCTTAACCATCTGCGCAGACATGACGACCTTGCACACCTGTCTAGCCCCTGCTATCTTGCGGTCCACCGCCAGGGTCTGCTTGGCGGAGCCCCCGAGTGTCTCCCGGTAGGCGATCTGAAGGGGGCCGAGCTCCACGTCGATTTTGTACTCCCGAATTATGCGTTCTTTTATTATTTCTAGGTGGAGTTCGCCCATTCCTGCGTGAAGAGATGGTGGTTAGAATGTGTTGTGAATGTCGAATACATACATAGAGGTTTTATGTCCGTTTTGACTGACGGGCGCAAGAATGGGGTCAGAAACTTGGCAGATTCAATTTTTTTAGTATGCATGTATGCATGTGGAGTTTACCCTGGATATCAAGACTTAGGTAGGCGCTCTGGACTCGAGCTCAGGACAGCACTGCTAGAGCCACTTCCAGTGCTGTCTGCTGTGCCAGCTGCTAGCTGATGATGGAGAGCATACGCACCGGCGAGCACTGTCTGTCCGCTGTCGGCGTCGGTGGTGACCCTGAGGCTCGGGTCTTCTCTCTGCAGCTCTGCTAGAGCCACTTCTAGGGCTGTCTGCTGGGAGACGCTGGGAGGCTCGATGGAGCAGAGGAACACTGGTTCTGGGACTGTAGTACCTGATAAGGAAGAGAAACTTGAGAATTTGAGAGATTGGAGGAATAATCAAACAAGGCTGAAAATCTGCATTTTTGAACATCAAAAAAAATACAGAAAGACAGCAACCTTCGTCACTTCCAACTTTGACAAGGTCAGTGTAATTTGGTAGTTGACCACCCTTTTACGTGTTAACCCCAGGAACGTGTATGTAACATGGTACCCTATATAGAAAGCTATAGAATGTAGATAAAAGTTTTTACAAGCAACTCCTGTCACTTCAGAAGTATCTTACCAATTCCCAACAGCATATCAGCGAGCTCCTCACTCTGTGGCTGCGTCTCCATAGCCTGCAGCCTCTGCCGGGCTCCCGGCAGCACCAGCTCCTCAACCTTCTCAGGGTCTTGCAGCATCTCTGCCAGGTTGCTCTTGGCACGGGAGGCGGCTGCTTGGGTGGACGTTATCAGGTCACCTGTCATGGTAGCCTGGTGGACTAGGATATGTTATTGTACTGCAATGGTGTGGCTGTTTTTGATGAGAAGCCCAATATTAAGGTGTTTAGAAAGTTTTTGCAACAAAGTAGACCTTGGCAATTATTAGTTTTTTTGGATTCTAAAGCTATGTTTTTGGAATGAAGTTCATCAATAAGGATTGCGACTACTACATGGATAACTTAAGACACGGGTCTGACACGGGTTAAAAAATAATATAAATAATGTTTATTGTCTCAGATTATACAGTGCACAGGATCATTTATAGTATGTACTGCGCTTTAAGTGTTATCACTGTCTCCCAAATTTTTATATTTGCTTGTTTATAACAATTACAGTATTGATACGGTACTTGAAACGTTGTCGCTGCTTACAGGAAATAAAATTATATTTAAATTAAAATATTCTCTACAGGACCATATGTTGTTTGTTGTATGTGTGTGTTTAGGTATACGAGGCGTATGTGTTCTCCGACTATTGGACCGAGCAGAACAAGTAAACTTCGTATCATCAAATTACCCTAATTTACTAGTAACAAAGAACCCAGCATGATAGTTACCTTGAGTGAGCTGACGACGGCGATGTTGCCGGCTGTCACCGTCTCCACCGGCCGGTACTCGTCTGCTAACGCCACGTACAATGCTCCAGTCTGGTAAATTATTATTATTATTGTAGGCATTATAAAGTAAAGATATCCTCCTAATTATACCCCTATTATCCGCCAAACAAGTGCCCCTTAATTATTAATTCCAGTTCATAAGATACGAATCCAGACTGTTTGCCAGAAAGTTTAGCAACCAAGGGGCTATCTGAATTACTGGATTGAGGAGATCAGATAGGCAGTCGTTCCATGTAAGACACTGCTACACATCTACATGCAGTTAGACTGGAAGCCGACCCAAACAAAGTTAAAAACGCAGACAGATAAAATGAAAATATCCACGTTTGAAATTTTTAAATCCCTCTTTCACCAACTAGCATAAAATATCTATTCTCCTATAATAATCAAACTGATCACCAAAATTCAAAATAAAAATAACAAAAACCACCTCACCTGCTCACTCTTATCCCTGGCTAAATTATAAATCTTCTGTCCCTTACTGATCTCTCCACTATAAAGTCTTAGAAAGGTCAACACCCCTCTCTGATCATCATGCTGAACTTTAAAAGCTCTTGCTGCTAAATCAGTTCCGAAGCTCCGGTACAGCCTGTGACCCTCAGAAGGGCTGGGCAGGTAGGCTATAATGCCGTCCATCAGGGTCTGGACGCCGATATTCTTGTAGGAACTGCCGCAGAGGATGGGGAAGCCTTTCATGGCGAGGGTACATCGTCGGATGGCGTCTTGAAGGTCTTTGGTGCTCATGTCTAGGGTTTCCTGGGAAGAGATTGCGAAGATAAGGAAGAGAAACAATTGACTTTGCGAGAAAGTGTAATTTTTTTAAAGTTATCTTTTTAAACGTATGTACATAGGAATGACTTTGATACAGCTTGAACATATTCTTTTTTTATTTATTCGGCAATGGACTAAGAACAGGCTAATTGGCGACGATGAAATAAAACCCCTTTACCTGCTTGCGTGTTTATCAACTCTTTGAGCCATAGCTGCCTCCGGCTCGTGGCCATCAGCTGCCTCCACTAGCTCGCCATTTAGACTGAATAAAGCTAAATGAAGAAGTAAGTCCTCACCTGCTGTATGATGCTGTCAGCCAGTATATCGTCCAGGCCGGACAGCGTGTCCACCAGCTCCTTGTGTTCAGCCACGGCTGCCTCCCACTTGCGGCCGTCAGCCGCCTCTGTGAGCCTATCCTCACCTGCTGTATGATGCTGTCAGCCAGTATATCGTCCAGGCCGGACAGCGTGTCCACCAGCTCCTTGTGTTCAGCCACGGCTGCCTCCCACTTGTGTCCGTCAGCGGCCTCAGTCAGCTTGCGCCGGAGTATGTTGTGTCCGCGCCCTTGTGTCCAGATCACTTCTTCTAGGGTTATTAGGTCTATTAAGCCTGGAAGTAAAAATGGTTCGAAAGGCTGGTTTTACAGTTGAAAAGTATACTTATATACTACTAGTAAGCCTTTTAGATTTAAGCTTAGCAGCTCTTGCACATTTGTCAGACAGGTCATCCCTAGTACCAGTGGTGGAGATACCGTAGTGGGCACTGTAGGCATGCCTTCTTCAGCCAGTTTCCTTGTGATGTCAAACCTATTTCTTATTTTTATGTACTGTAATTACATCCTTGTGTAGTCCCTTATGAACTACCACCAGAAACTCCATTATGTACTCCCTTGTGTACAGAAAGTACCTTGTGCCATACCGTACCATACAGAAACACAAACATACCAATATTCTTTTAGCTCCAGTTCCCACTCACCAATAAGCCGTCCCTCATGCCTAACATCGGAGTGCAGCAGCAGCGGCTGCGCGTGCAGCTTGTCGGCCACAGAGCTCGCGCAGGCGGCCGCGCTCGCGTCTCCGCGGTCCATCTTGTTCAGGTACAGGATGCGGGGCACGCGGTACCCGGCTGCTTGTCGCCACACTGTGAGGGTTTCCACTCACCAATAAGCCGTCCCTCATGCCTAACATCGGAGTGCAGCAGCAGCGGCTGCGCGTGCAGCTTGTCGGCCACAGAGCTCGCGCAGGCGGCCGCGCTCGCGTCTCCGCGGTCCATCTTGTTCAGGTACAGGATGCGGGGGACGCGGTAACCGGCTGCTTGGCGCCATACGGTGAGGGTTTGGGCTTCCACTCCTGGTGAGGAAGGTTGGAGGTCAGAAATGATGTGGTTGAAGGTGTTTTGGCAAGTTTCAGTCACAGACTAAGGATTTGTTGGGGTTGGCTTCCCAGTCTAACCAGATGCAGTTGAGTACCAGAATTCTACAAGGAGTGACTACATACTGACCTCCTCAGTGGTAACACTGGTTGACAGATTTACTAGCTATATAGCTGTCAAATAGCTATCTTCAGAAGTGCTAGTTCAGTAAGTTAATTGCTATACATACAAATGAATTGCTGTTTGTTAGTCTTACTAACTTGAGAATGGCTGGAACAATTGGGCCTATTTTGGTTTTAAAATGTTTGTAGTTTAGAGATTAGGGAAGTATTAAATGATGGATCAGCTAGTTATTATTATTTATATCTAGTCCAGAGTGTGATAAATGATGTATGACTCACCAGCGGAAGCATCAAGCACAATAACAGCTCCGTCCAGCACAGCAAGGCTCTGTTCCACCTCCATAGTGAAGTCAATGTGCCCCGGCGTGTCTATCAGGTTGATCTGACTGTCTTGCCACGGGAATGATACCGCAGCAGCTATGTAGAGGAGAATTAAGATTAAGAGCAGTTCAAGATCTTAGAGAAAAGTATTGCAGTATATTGAATTTATTATAAAAAAGTTTTTATTATTTCTTAGCCCAAACTGTCTTAATGATGGAATGGGCAAAACCTCCCATTGTGTCTCCACACCTTTCGATCATTTAAATGTTCCTATATACATGAAAATAAATAGTAATACATTTGATTATTCCTATATACATAAAAAGAAAGGCTTGTGTTTAAACACCACCCAAAAAAGTACCTATTTTACTACCAAAAAAATTCTAAACGGTTACCAAAATGGATAAATGGTCACCAAATAACGTTTCCAAAAATATTATTAGATAAAACCATTTTTTCGTATTTTTGACTATTAAAAAAATATATGGACGCCTTTAAAATACACTTTCGACCAAATATTATATATTGTCACTACTTAGATGTAACCAATTATGTAATACCATGACTCCTAATTTGGTCATTTTTGATAGACTAAAAAAGCTAACGATCGCTAGAATATTTACCAAATACCAATTAATATACTGGGGTTACCAAACGTACGTCGCTTATTTATTGTTATATAAATTTGTGTGTAACTCAGTACGTTTAAAATGAAAGCACGCAACATGCAGCAAGCATGGCGTCTGTCACGGCTCCGGCGCTGCAGGGCTCCGGCGGTCCCATGCGAGCTTATCGTCGCAGATGGTTTTCACGCTCACCACCGCAGCTTCGGCTCCGCGCCTACGCGGTTTTGAATTGCACTCTAGGGGTAGGGCAGACAAGACTACGTGGAGTCGGTTTTGCAGCGATTCGTTTTCGTCACTAACTTTGATTTTTGGTAGTCATATTAATCTTTTAGTTGGATAGAATTTGGTGACCATTAATCCATTTTGGGAACCAAAAATAATATTTGTGCGAGATTTGCGAGTTTTCTGATGTTATTTTATTTTTTTTGGATCATAATATTATATACTTTAGTGCCCTTTTAATAAAGTCAATTTATTTTTTTTGGAGTTGTTTATTTTATTTGGTGCCTCAGCTTAGATTCATAAAAAAATTTTTGGTGACCGCCTAAATTATACCCAAAAAGGCTTAGTACAGCATAAATATTCAAAAAATGCAGAAAGATAATATGCCTATTTAAAATAAAACATAAAAAAGAAGTAACTGTAAATAGGATAGAATACATAGATTACATAGGCTATTTACCTACCTTCTTGTGTAAGCTTGAATATTAAATAAATAAACTACTTTCACTAGTCAACATAGAAAATAAATAAAATACAAACATGTGATAGTGATTCCCCGCTGCCTCTCCTGTTCCATGTAATCAGTTACCGTGTTGCCATGATGCACCTCCCCCATGGACCTGATGGTGCCCGAGTAGAAGAGCATCCTCTCCGTGGTCGTCGTTTTACCTACGAGTCAAATATGAGACTATATAAATTAAATATAAGTTTTTAGTGAGATCTGTTGAATTAATGAAGGAGGATAGTATTACAAAGGCAGGATTTACTTAGTTCTAGATTATATAACTTGCTGAATAACTCAGTCGTTTTAAAATTGAGGTTTTATATAATAACATTGACTTATTTACTAACCTGCATCTATGTGGGCTAAGATGCCGATGTTACGAATGTTTTCGACATTGTTTCGATCCTTTCCTCCACCACTGGAATAACATCTTCGAAAAGATGAAACTTTAAATAATTTCCGGTAGTGATTCATGTTATGAAATGTCCTTAATTAAGATAAATAATGAGATTAAATACAAATCTATCCCATGCCCACAACTACCCAGCTGACCATTTGACATTGGAGATATTCAGCTGACATTGACACTTTTGACAGTACGTTCACGTTCAGAAAATTTTCATCATGTTTTGGAAATACCTATTGCCTATATATGCCTCGTTGGTCTAGTGGTCGCAAGTGCGGCTGCTGAGCACGAGGTCTCGGGTTCGATTCCCGCGTCGGGCCGAAATCGCTTTGTGGGTTTTAGAAGACTTTCACAAAGCAGCCCGGAGCCTGGAAGCTGGTGATTGATTCACCCGTGCATCGGAGAGCACGTAAATGTCGGTCCTGCGCCTGATCTCTCTCCGGTCGTGTCGGATTACCGTCCCATCGGACTATGAGAGTGAAGGAATAGGGAGTGCACTTGTGTCTGCGCAAATGCTCGTGCACTATAATATGTCCTGCGTAGTTGGCTAATCTCCTTACATGAGAACAGCCGCCGTAGCCGATAATCGGCTAGGAGGACATCATCATCATCATTCCATCTGAAACACAATTTTCTCTATTTAATTTAAAAACATTAATAATTTTATATCATTTTAGATCTTCGAAAATTCTTAAAACAAAAGTGTTAAGATAAATGTTTTGCTTTTAACCTTGATACAAACCAAAGTGCGTTTCTGGACGAAACCATTCTAAATCTCCCATCTCTTTCTTTCTCACTTTCTTATTTTCTCTGTCTCTTTCACTTCGAAATGGCATCTGCGTCGATTTGTTTGTGTTGAATACGTAACAAAATATAAACTAAGTGTAAAATCAGACCCGGATATCGTGAAGTGAGACCTCAAGATGGGAGTACCAGCCTTCTTCCGCTGGTTGAGCAGAAAGTACCCCAGCGTCATTGTGGAATGTGTTGAACAGAAGGTAACAACATAACCTCAAAAAGATATGTTTAATCGGTTTAATCATACTGCCTGTAATTAGCTTGCATATTTTGGTTCTTTACTCAATAATTTTCCAGTATTATGGAGGTATTTCCTAGTCTTGTGGAAACCTCGTTCAGAGAATGCGAGGGGTATGTCTATACCGATTCGAAGTTAGCATGTACGCATTTTTTAGTCTTCAATGGAAATTTTGGTCAGTGGGTCGTCTTAGGGGCGGAGTTTCCTTTCGATCTTAGCGCCAACAATAATTCAACTTGCAAGTGACTCTAACTTGTTATTCTCAAAAGTGTACAATAATACAGTGAATATTAAAATATGTTTCTTCAAAGGTACAATTGTCATACATGAGCTGATGTAGTCAGATTTAAATCAAAATGGAAAATGATAAATGAAAATTGAAAGCTTCTTCAATGCCCATCATATTTCCAATAGCATTCCCTATTGTCCTTTCAAGTAAATATTGTGAAAGTCTGCAGGGATCCAACCCAACAACCGATCCCTAAGCATGCATGTACAAAAGTAATGGTCTATCATACTTCCACGCCAAAACTACTTAAAATAAAACTATACTCTACTACTAGTAAATAGGCAACTTTTTCCCTAGGTGCGAGAAGTAATCACCTTTGTATATCAATGGAATAATTGGAACAAACTCATACACGTTTTTCTTATTTCTAATTTTACCGAATTACTTTCAGCCAACCGACGTTGATGGCCAGCTCATCTACATAGACTCCTCACTCCCAAACCCCAATGGGGTGGAATTCGACAACCTGTACTTGGACATGAACGGCATCATCCATCCGTGTACGCATCCTGAGGACAAGCCTCCCCCGAAGGACGAGGATGAGATGATGGTGGCCATCTTTGAGTGCATTGACCGTCTGTTCCGTATCGTGCGGCCCAGGAAGCTATTGTACATGGCTATCGATGGAGTGGTGAGTAGAATATGGTGTTTTAAAAAAAAATCTTTTTCTTTTTCAAATAAAGACGTAAATGGGTGACATGCATGTAAATACATTTATTTATATGCAAATTTTTACTATCAAATCAAATCATCTTTATTATCAGGCATCAAAGGCCCATAGATAAATACCTTATAGACTAACATACATATTATATTATACAAACATTGTTAGTATGTATATGTTATGGACCATGTGATTAATTCGGGCATTATAAATAATGCCCGAGCATTATGAATAATGTCTAGCTTTATCGGGCCACGTGATTAATAACTATCTTAACTTCATTATTTATCACATTGCACGGGCATTATTATATTGCTACATGATAGTTGGGCAATTTGATAATAAAGCTATATTTTATGCGGTGCAAGGGTGGCAGTTGTAGAACAACTGCCACGCACATAAATAAATCCTGCTCCTTGCTACATATTTTATGATTATTGTTTTAAATTATATGTTCTATTTTAATGGAAAATTACAAGTCTAGCCACAAAATTATTAATTGGACAATTGTCATCTGATTTACTAACTCGGCCTCGTTTTTCTTGATCTCATTTTTCTTGGCTCGTTTTTTTTAAATGGTAGAATTTAATTTGGATTCAAAATATTGTATTAAAAATTGAACTTAGTGACGAAAATGAGTCGCTGCAAAACCGACTCCACGTAGTCTTGTCTGCCCTACCCCTAGAGTGCAATTCAAATCCGCGTAGGCGCGGAGGGGCGAGGCGGCCTGCGAGCTGAGGCGCAGGTAGTTGAAACGCTCGCCGCCGCGGCTGAGGCTGGCCGGCTGAGCCGGCCAGCAAGCCGAAGCTGCAGTGGTGAGCGTGAAAACCATCTGCGACGATAAGCTCGCATGGGACCGCCGGAGCCCCGCAGCGCCGGAGCCGTGACAGAAGCGATGCTTGCTGCATGTTGCATGCTTACTTCCATGCTGGGTCAATTAATATGGGATGTGTTATGTTAAAAAAATGAAATTAAATATGTTTGTATTACTTTGCCCAAAAGGTCACGGGCAATATGTATAGTGCCCGGTCAGTTTGATTATTTGAATAATTATTATCAAATTGCACTCTCATATTGGGCATTTTTCATAATGACCGGGCATTATGTATACTGCCCAATTTATCACTTGGTCCATAACATATATAAAAAACTTAAATCTATGTTAGTAACACTATATGTATTATGCTGTTTCAACTTGGACGATATTTCAATTTTTTTTTCTGAACAGGTTTGGATAAAATTTAGCACAGTGCTCAATAGTGTAAATTAGCAGAAATTGATATCAATTTCTATATTATCTGGTTTAAAAAGTCCTTACTTTTTCTTCTACTGTACAAAGTTGTACATATTTTCTAAATCGAGGTATATACATAATGTGCTTCCTTAAAATAGAGCTTCTATTCCCACCAGGCTCCAAGAGCGAAGATGAACCAGCAGCGTTCCCGCCGTTTCCGCGCCTCCAAGGAAACCCAGGAGAAGATAGACGAAATCGCCCGCATCCGCGATGAGCTGCTCGCTAAAGGCGCATACTTACCTCCGGAGAGGCCCAAGGAGGCCCACTTCGATTCTAACTGCATCACGCCTGGCACCCCCTTTATGGACAGGCTCAGTAAATGCCTGCATTATTATATACATGACAGGTTTGTATAATTTATTTAACATTTTCTAGTTGATTAAACAAGGTCTCTTTATGTGGTGGCATAGTGATGAAAACGCCTGCCTCTCAAGTACGAGCCATCATCATCATCATCATCTTAGCCACAAGACATCCACTGCTGAACATAGGCCTCCCCCTAAGATCTCCACAGATACCTGTTTTAAAGTTTGAAATCAGCTACCCCTTAAATATGGTGATTGCTCATTCTTGTCTAAATGAGAAGCGGCTTGAGCACTGCACTGGACTAATGAAAAAGCTGTTTGTATAATAAATTTTTGAGACAAGTCTTAAAAGCCAACTCTATTGTATTTCAGATTAAACAATGACCCTGGCTGGAAAGGCATCAAAGTTATCTTGTCAGATGCCAACGTGCCTGGAGAGGGTGAACATAAGATTATGGACTACATAAGAAGACAGAGAGGTAATTAACAGTTTAGCGCCCTAGTTTCTGCTAGTAGCTTCACTTATAGCATATATGTATTTGGACAACTCAAGAATATTTAGCCTTCTGACATCAGTTAAATAGTGTATGACATAACTATATTATCCAGCAGGAGACTTTTTTCTTTGAACGCGCAGATTCGGGACCTATTGTAACCATTTTAAAATTTATTTGGCATCAGATAGCCCATTTGTCGAGGAAAGTTAAAAGCTACTTTTTATCTAGGAGTTCTCACGGGGCCACTGGGGATATTTGTAGCAATGCTAAAAATACCTGTCACTAACAACTCATATTTTACACACTTCCAGTGCAACCAGACCACGACCCTAACACGCAGCATGTACTCTGTGGCGCTGATGCCGACCTCATCATGTTGGGGCTGGCCACCCATGAGCCCAACTTCACCATCATCCGCGAGGAGTTCAAGCCCAACAAGCCCAGACCCTGTGACGTGTGCGGACAGCTTGGTGAGTCATTACTGCAGTCAACAAGTCATATAGATGTGACCTCATCATGTTGGGGCTGGCCACCCATGAGCCCAACTTCACCATCATCCGCGAGGAGTTCAAGCCCAACAAGCCCAGACCCTGTGACGTGTGCGGACGGCTTGGTGAGTCATTACTGCAGTCAACAAGTCATATAGATGTGACCTCATCATGTTGGGGCTGGCCACCCATGAGCCCAACTTCACCATCATCAGCGAGGAGTTCAAGCCCAACAAGCCCAGACCCTGTGACGTGTGCGGACAGCTTGGTGAGTCATTAGTGCAGTGAACAAGTCATATAGATGTGACCTCATCATGTTGAAGCTAGCCACACACGAGATTAGATGGTGTTGTTATCATGCTGCCACTACAAAGTTGACCATCATTCTAGAGGTATTCATATTCAAGCTGAACAAGCCCTGGCCTACACCGATTCAGTAGAATGTACGAGACCTTAGTTTAACATAATTGTAACTACATTCTGCAAAATATTTTTTTCTCTTTCTAATATTAATGACTCGCTCCAAGACGCATTTGTCTGCCAGTAATCAAGTGTTAAATATGTTTTTTTTTTTTCCATATTTTGCATACAATCTAACCTGGCTTTACTTTTGTTCCAGGTCATGAAATGAAAGAATGTACAGGCACGAACCCAGACGCAGCCCTAGTCCGATCAGACCCTGCCTTCGGAAACCAGGACAACTTCATCTTCGTGCGCCTCAGCGTCCTCCGGGAATACCTCGAGAGGGAACTGCAGATGCCTGATCTTCCCTTCCCCTATGACTTCGAGAGGGCATTGGATGACTGGGTGTTCATGTGTTTCTTCGTGGGCAATGACTTCTTGCCACATTTGCCTAGCTTGGAGATCAGGGAAGGAGCAGTGGATAGGCTCGTCAATTTGTATAAGAAGTGCGTTTATAAGACTAAGGTGAGAATTTGTTTTTACTGTGAAAACTAGTGTGTCTTTAAATAAAAATAAAAAAATAGTTACTACGAATTATGTATTCATTAAAACTTTATATCAAATGTATATAAATGCAGCGTCATATAACTGACTATTTAAAAATTACATTTAGATGTTTTTTTTTGTCTAAAATATTATTGCCAGCCAAATATCTCAGTAAATATTTTCTCAAGACAATATTTTTCCCAATATCCTTCTAACCACTGTATTCTCTTCCCAGGGTTGGATCACAGATTCAGGCGACGTGAAACTGGAGCGAGTCCAGGTCATCATGACGGAGCTGGGCCACATGGAAGATGAGATCTTCAAGCGTCGCCATCAGAACGAGATCAACTTCAAGGCTAAGGATAAAGCCAGGAAGAGGCAGCAGCAGAGGATCAACTTTGAAATGTTGGAGAAGACGCAGTTTGCGCCTATGGTTAGTAAAATATAAATAAGGTTTAGTAATATTTCTTAAGGAAAAAAAAATGTTTCAAAATGCATTACAAAAAAATTTTAGGAGAATTCATACAAGATATTTGTAAAATTTGATTTTCTGTACTTTGGAATTTTGCGCAAAATATTGCGCAAGTTTGCGCAAACGTGAGTTTGTATAACTATATTTAAAGGGATTTTTATAATTCTTGTGTTTCCTTTGCAGCCCATCGGACAAAATGCGAAACCGTTAGAAAACGTAAGACAAGAGGCTGCTAACATGCGAGTAGCCGGCATGCAGAATGAAGCCGCGGTAAGTGAAGTATAAAAACATATATAAAATATATTATTTATGTAGTCGTAATTTATACATACTCAAGATTTTTTTTAAAACAGTTTAATGTCGATGCCTGCCATATTGCCATACAATATATATTTTTTAATATTCTGCCTTCGTGCCTTCTTGTGATGTGGCGCTACATAGCTATATATTTAGGACGTACGAGAGTTTAAGTAGCAATCGAACCGATTTGTCACTTGTGCTCTGAAAACATTTTCAGGCCTTAGATTTTGCAATTCATTAAAAATACTTAGTAAACTTTACAAATACATTTTCCTTCCAGCAAGAACAAGACAGTCGCGGCCGCAAGCGCTCAGCCCAAGCAGCCGGACTGGATGACGACGATGATGATGACAAGAATGACGAAGTCCGGCTGTGGGAGCAGGGCTTCAAGGAGCGGTACTACGAGAGCAAGTTCGAAGTCGCCAGGGACAACTTGGAGTTCAGGTAAGATAGCACACAGTCTGGGTGCAAGTGTTCAGCTCAAGCAGCCGGCCTGGATGATGACGATGATGATGACAAGAACGACGAGGTCCGGCTGTGGGAGCAGGGCTTCAAGGAGCGGTACTACGAGAGCAAGTTCGAAGTCGCCAGGGATAACTTGGAGTTCAGGTAAGATGGCCCATAGTATGGGAGATATAGCTTAGCGAATAATACCGTTACCAGATATATCTTGCTGCGCAAAAAATATACTTGCGCAAAAAAATAGTAGCGCAAAACATGGTGCCAAAATTTTTGTTCAAAGTTGCTAAGATCTTGTGCTAGCTACCAAGAGGTGAGTAAGAACTCACTTTAATGCATATAATATAAACGTTTTTAAATCTAGACATCCACTGTACCAACACGCCTTGAGCACTCTCGCTAACAGTCTAGCCTTCTTTGCATCAGAAAGTGCAGTAAGAAAATGGCTGATAATGTTTTTTATTCAGGCCTATACAATAATGTCAGTTTCATTTATCGTCTTATTGAGAAAATTGATTTATTTTAATGTGTTGTGAAAAATCGGTGACCTCAGTTAGTATTTTCATACAACTAGCTCACTAACATTCTCCCCTACCCTTTCTCCCTTAGGTACCGGGTAGCCCTGCAGTACGTGCGTGGGCTGTGCTGGGTGCTGCGCTACTACTACCAGGGCTGCGCGAGCTGGAAGTGGTACTTCCCCTACCACTACGCGCCCTTCGCCTCCGACTTCGTCAATATATGCGGGCTCAGCACCAAGTTTGAGGAGGGGACACAGCCGGTATGAATCTTTTCTTATTATTTTTATGTATTCTGTGTAAAATGTCGTGATTGAATATCAAAATATGATTATTCATCACTAATTGGTAAATTTTTCTAAATTGTGTATAAGTATGGTATGGTAGTATATGCTAAGCCTGGATTAATTTTGATCAGATGAAGTACGTTTAAAAAAAAACATACCATCATAAATCGTATATTCCAAAAAGTTGATTGTAATTTCAAGAATCTTCAAATTCAAGTACTGTGTTATCATTTTAAACGAATTAAATACATAGTATGCTTCTTCTGACCTGTTAAAACAATCTAATGAAATAACCATAATAGCCTAATCAGTAAGACATTTCAACTTACACAAACAGCGTCACGATAGATTTTGTCTTTAATGAACTCACCACATAACATTTAATATTGAACCTTATTACCATATAAATAAGTAACATTTCTTCCCACAGTTCCGTCCTCTTGAGCAGCTGATGGGAGTCTTCCCAGCGGCAAGTTCCACGCACGTGCCTAAACCCTGGGCTAAGCTAATGAGTGATCCCGTGAGTATCTACATAGCATATAAAACTTTGTAGAAACTGACTTAAGAAATGATGACGAAGAAAATCATTTGATTTGATTGGTTTTAAAATAAATGGGTGGGTCTAAAGAAGGCGCATAAGAACGAAGACAGTATCGTTCCTGAACATCCGCATTTTAACGACGCTGCTCTCTTAGAAGATTTTCCATCTTGACGACCTCGATGGCGCAATGGTCACCATGCCGGACTGCCGAACCTGAGGTCCCGGGTTCGATTCCCGGCTCGGTCGACATTTTGCGTGATGAGCATGCTTGTTGGCCGTGGTCTGGGTGTTACAATATGTATTTATAAAGATGTATATGTGTAGCTATATGTAGTTTATCAGTTGTGTTAGCACCCATAACACAAGTTAATTAATAACTTACCATGGGGCTAACCAACCGTGTGTCAAAAAGGTGTCCCGAGATTATTTTTATTTTTTATTTTTTTATCTCTGCTCGTCGTTTTGCTCTCTATGCTTGTTACTGAGAAATATTTCTCGCAATAATAATTTTTAAACAGAAATCCCAGTCGTACGTGACTTATATTAAGTTTACGTAGACTTATGTTTACTTTATTTTCACATGACTTATATTAATTCTTCTCTTCTTTACAGTTTTCATCAATAATCGACTTCTACCCGATCGACTTCAAGATCGACTTGAACGGCAAGAAGTTCGCGTGGCAGGGCGTTGCGCTGCTACCCTTCGTGGATGAGGAGAGGCTCTTCAAGGCGCTGGAGCCTTATTATGGAGAACTCACTGAAGCTGAGAGTAAGTTGAATTGTATGGAAGAAAGTAGATAACCATGTCTATGAAAAAGCCGCGTGGATCCGGGATAAGTTTAAGCAACAATTGGCAAGGTCGGCCCGTTAATGACTTGCCATGACGAGTTCTTCCATGTTTTGAAAGATACGTTAAACTGGTGGGTCCCGGCTGTCATTTATAAATCTTTGGTAGTGGTTGGGCATGGTCACAAGCCATATAGTTTAACAAGCAGTCTTGACAAGGGGTATTGGGTTGCTCGGGAAGCTGGGATGAGGGTTCAGAAAGGCAATTTCTCAGTGTAAAATACTGGTCCTCGGCTGCATCTGCTTAGACTGGAAGCCGATCCCAACATATTGATGATTACATGTTCATTCCATATTATTTTTCTTTGTCTGTTCTGTCTGTTACAGCCTTTTTATCGTCCCACTGCTGGGCACAGGCCTCCTCTCACATGGAGAAGGATTGAGCATTCTTTGTATTGTGATATATATCCTTCAACAGGCAATAAAAGGCATTTTATTTATCTATTTATTTTTCTCCCAGAACAACGCAACATCCGCGGTCACGACCGCCTCTACGTGGGCACGGCTAACAAGAGTTACGACTACCTGCTCGGCCTCTACAGCGAGGCTGGCAGCAAGTTGAGGAGTCTGATAGAGAAGCAGCAGAAGTACCCCTACATCAGTGACGGAGTGACCGGAGAAGTCATGCTCAGCAAGGACTGCGTTGTCATTGGAGGGTAACCATACTTTTTAATGGTCTAACCTACTTATATCGAAGCTTTACAATCTCAATTAGCAAATTGCCTGTTGTTTTCTGGAAGATTCAAAATTCAATCAATTCTTTTTCAACTCGACTATTATCACAAGCGAGTGTATCTTTATTTGGGACATCTTCACACGCAAATTACCTAAAGGATTTTGATCCATCTTGGCAGTAATGTAGCTAAGCTCTATTAAATCAGAATATCACATAGGCTACTTTTATCGAGAGTGTAAGAAGTAGATCCCTGAAGAAACAAGTAAAACTGCTGGCGGAAGCCAGTTCAAAAAATAAATTCGCACTGAATAAAAATCTAACCACCCCCATTTCTCCACCAGCCAGCTACCATCACCCGTGATAGGTCTTCAACCAGTCCTCGGCAACCACGTGGTCTGCGTCCGGTTCCTGGACCCCTCGTATGACAAGGAGTTCCCGGCGCGAAGACTGGAAGGCGCCGTGCAGCCGCCCCGGGTGCTCAAGCCGGGGCATCTCGGACATGAAGAGAATAGGAATTATAGGCCGCAGATCGGTAAGTTCTTCAACCGACTTCCCAAAAAGGAGGAAGTTCTCAATTCGTCGGGATCTTTTAAGAATTAAAAAGAAATGTGGGCTATGGCCAATTGACTTAACATCGAAGTAAGGTAAAGTTATTTTGACCTAAGTTTTGGGGCGACGTTTGGTAAATTGTTTGAGAGACGATGAAGATCATAAAAAAGATATATATTTTTTTTTCTTTTTTTAAATTGGTTTGTTAGTTCTGGACCCTTTCGGATATAAACGAACAAACTGTTCCTCTTTATTTAATCACTAGCTTCTGCCCGCGGTTTCACCCGTGTTCCGGTATGACCGCTTCACGTAGCCGGATGGTGACATACATAAGCAAGCTATCAATTCAATTTAAATGCTTTTGCATATACTTTCCCTTGTTTTTTTTTTTATACGGTCTGTCTTTCGACCATAAGAAGATGTTTGGATGGAATTTTCACTTCACAAAAACATATTGTTGCAAAATTGTCCCCTTTCTAATAAACTTTTATGCACTACATATGCTAACAACTAGTATTACCCACAGGCATGGTACGATCGAACACGATAGCAACAATGGAGGCTGCCGGCAGACGTATGCTAGGCCACCACCTGCCTAGGCAGACCCCTTACGGTTCAGTACCACCGCCACCGCAACATGCTGGTCATCATAGTAAGTACACATCCTCATTCCTTTTCCAAATTTGTATGTACTTTCTAAGTATATCTTAGACACCAATGACTGTTTCGGATGGCACGTTAAACTGTAGGTCCCGGCTGTCATTGAACATCTTTGGCAGTCGTTACGGGTAGTCAGAAGCCAGTAAGTCTGACACCAGTCTAACCAAGGGGTATCGGGTTGCCCGGGTAACTGGGTTGAGGTTAGGCAGGGCAGTCGCTCCTTGTAAAACACTGGTACTCAGCTACATCCGGTTAGACTGGAAGCCGACCCCAGCATGGTTGGGAAAAGGGCTCGGAGGATGGATGTTTCTTTGCAAGAAACGTGGGAAGTTGTGAAGAGTGGACGTTTTTGGGGACTGTCTCATGTAATTCTGACGTTCGAAAAGTGATGATTTTCAGCCTACTTTGAATAAAAGCTTTTTAATTTTATCTGCAGTCACGATGAGTGCTTCGACTTGTAGCGGGAAATCAAAAATAACCTTAATAATGTCGTCCTGACCTAATTACGGTCACGGCCGCTATTTTTTCGAGTTAAAGTTAAAGTTATAAGAGTTTAAAGTTATAACAAAAAAACTAGCAATGCGATTTCAGCACGACTCTTTATTCGAATGTGAATACCCGTGCATAGCAGTCGCGCATCGCAAAAATATCTAAAAACAATTACTCAATAGAACAAACATTTATTAAAATTCATATTCAAACAAAACAGAACTCATCAAACAAAATCATCTTACAAACAAACAAGCAAACAAAATATACATACAATAATAATAGTTTATTAAAAATTAACTCTTACGCACGTCACGACCGCCCACAATACAAGGAGTGTGCGATTTAATTGAGTCACGTGACCTCTCTTACCCCCCCTCCCCTCTCGTCTCCGGCCCTCACCCCCCGCGAACACCCGTCAGTCGGTAATTGGCCGTCGGAGGGAACGCACGTAATTTGTGAAAGGTTAATGCGCTGGTGATTGACGGGTTGTAGTTTATTTGAGTTTTTTTGTAAGGGCGTTGGCCTTTTTACCCGACTGATAGGAAGGGGTATTGGGTATTAAAGTCTAAGTCAAATCTATCCACCGGAGGAAGCATACTATTAGTCTATATATATAAAAATGAAATCCGGTTTCCGTTGTCACGACATAGCATGAAAACGGCTTGACCGATTTGGCTGAAAATTAGAGGGGAAGTAACTTAGAGCTGGGAGAAGGTTTTAGGATAGTTTTTGTCACCATCCGGCTACGGGACGCGGGTGAAACCGCGGGCGAAAGCATAAAAGCATAAAATATAAGAGCAGTTGGTTCTATTGTTAAACACTCTGCCGAAAAAATGCCGGATAAAAACCTTCCTCGATAAATGGGCTATCTAACACTGGAAGAATTTTTGAGACCAGTCCAATAATTTCTAAGATTACAAAAAAACAAACGCTTCATAATATTAGTAGAGATTTATCATTACACATCACTTTAACACCCTATCATGGTACGAATAACCATACAGCCTTGGGCTAGTTGTTAGTAAAACCACAATAAAATCCATTGGCGCTTCCCATTACAATGTGACGCCCCTAACTTAGCCTTAGGCTATCCATCATTGCTACCGGTACTGAAGGATTGTTTTAATATATCGGGTGTGTCGTTCATAATCACATTAAATGAAATGCGTTAATATACTGGTTAATATATGTCGATTAACACAAAGATAAAAGAAAAATACCTAAAAATTAAAAAATGTTTTTTTCAAACAAAGTAAATGGAATAAAAATGTGCAAAAATTAGAACACCATATAAAAGTCAGTCATTACAAACAACTGAAATTCTCCCTTGAAAACTGACAGCTGTCAACTGATCAAAACATACGATACTCCTAACTTTATCTCTGCTTTACACATGATGTTGTAATAAAAACGAAAAATGACTCCTGTGGTTAAACCACTGAATGGATCAGGTTATTTTTTTTACAATTCGCGAATATCATAAAGTATATGCGATATGATTTAATGTGATTGTGAACGACACACCCGATATACATATCTCTAGGCTGTTAAATTGTGTAAGTTTAACCGACTTCCCAAAAAGGAGTTCTCAATTTGGATCTTTATTGCTGCTAGATAAATCGTGTAGAATTGAGTAGGCTAGAGTAAGAGCTAGAATGATTACAACCCTTCTCGTATTGTATATAAAAAAAAATTAAACGTTACTGAGTTCTCCGAGATTTTTTAAGATATCCTTTGACCTTCCACGAGACCTCCAAAAATTACGCTAACACCATGTTAAGGTATAACCACACAGCTTCAGGCCATAGTTATTAGAACCCCATAACATAATCGCTTGACTTGAATCGTCTCCCGCCCCTATCTTAGCCTTAGGCTTGCAATCCTTGCTACCGGTTGTTGAGGATTGTTTTAACATGTAGCTCTGGGCTGTTCAATTATGTTATTTTATTGCTGTTAGATGTCAATGGAGTGTGTGTGATACATATGTCTGGTTTGGGGTTGGCTTCTGATGTAATTTTCATCTGCTGATATAATAACTGTGCGTAATTTTTTTTGGCTGACAGAATCTTATCCTTCCTGGTCTTTTAGCTTGGTCAAAAAGACACAAAGCACTATGTTTACTTCCTCAATTATCAGACAATACAAAACTGTAACATGTTAACAAAGAGAGCATCAACAAACAGCCCAGTTTCTAAATAGTTAATAACTACCCATCACTAGTGAAAGAAAAAAGAAAATTACATACCAATAGCCGCCAAATGTATTCCATTCGAAATTCAAATTGGCCAATCGCTTGCATTCACGTTTAATAGCGCGCGAGGGCAAACAGGAAGTGCGTAGGGACGCCATTGTGTGCCTCCGTGTCGCCAGCTACGAAAATAATAATTATAGAGGGTTGCCAACAATGGGAGCCGGATTTTTTTAAATATCGAAGCTCAAGTG
The DNA here is from genome assembly GCA_033682625.1 of Helicoverpa zea x Helicoverpa armigera. NCBI lineage: Eukaryota > Metazoa > Arthropoda > Insecta > Lepidoptera > Noctuidae > Helicoverpa > Helicoverpa zea x Helicoverpa armigera. Next base: position 666,345 of record JAWIIS010000050.1, read on the forward strand.
CTTCCTATAGAGGATTACCGATACAATGTCGGTTTTTTTTTTTCGAACTTTTTTTATTTTTATGTGTACTTTAACCAGGTGTTTTAATACCAGATTTAGGCGTTTTTTTGTCTAATCGGATAAAGATATCTTGTGATCTTTAAATGTGGGTTATTTTGCAGTGTTAAGTGTGACGGTTTTTATGTCTAAAGAATGGACTCGAGTACTTTTTGGCGAAAATATTTTTAAAAGAGTGTATTCGTTTTTAAATGCATTTTTATAGTCGACGGATGTACTTAAGTAATAGAAAAAATCCTATATCTTTGCCAATTTTGCTCTTAAAATAATATTGCACCCGCAAATAGATCTACAGTTTGCGGCCTAGCCTACCTCTATGGTAGATAAATTCGTAGCCAAATTCCATTTCTATGAGCTTATGGAATATAATAATGATCATTCTATCCCCGCCTTTAACTTATGTATTTGAAAGAAAACGAAGCAAAAGTATAGGCACTGTGGGTCTGTTTGCATTTGATAGATAATAACACTAAAATGCCTCGAAGGAACACTCTTAGCTCAACTTCTTCGTTCGTTTGGTCTAAACATACTTTTATCTGTCTAAAATTATTTGTAGTGCAAAAACTAAGATGTTATAATTCGCCGTCATGTGTTAAACGGCGTCAGACCAACCTCAAACGGTGTGCATGACAATATCAAGTTTCAATAGGAACACAAATACGCCCACTTATTGCTAGCTAGCGTATCAGTTACTATTGTAGACCAGTTAATTCGTTGGTGGGATACGTTAATGCTGTGAGAATTTATTAAAAGTTTAACGGGATTTCTTAAGTTTTAGTTAGCTTGTTAAAAAGATCATGAACTTTGTGTGCGATAAGTATTGATAAATAAGTAAGGGATCAAACAACAAGTCGTTGTTTTAAATTGTACTCACTGCAAATAAATTAAAAAAAAAAGAAAACGATTGACATTTCCGAAAAAAAAATAAGTAGCGTGTGGAACAGGGCTGGCTTTCTTAATAAGACGAAATCTACCAAATACATTCCTCTTGAAATCTTAAGTGAAACAACAAGGTGCCGCGATCGACTGAAGGTTACTAGATCATCATCAGCCTATCGCAGTCCACTGCTGGACATAGGCCTCTCCAAGTAGCCGAAAATCGATCTCAGTGGCGTGCACTTGGAGAGGTTACTAGATGGTGATCGATAAATAACCAAAAGGCCTCCCACTATAATAATGCCGAAATCATACTCAAGTTGTACTCCAAAACCATTTGTAACTACAGGAATACATCAATAACGCAATACACCAAACGCTGACAAACCCATCAAAAGTCACTCTAAAAAACTTCCAATTATAATTCAATTAAATTAAAATAAAAAATCATGGAGTCACTCTTATTACTAGGGTAGTAAGGGTGATTCTCGCGTGTCAGTTTGAAACAAGAGGGCTGCACGCGGCCCAATTATGAATCAACCCCAAGCAAGGGAAGCTTTAATTGATCACGGTTATTTTATTTTAAGATTGATGTGTTTATAAATAGTGTGCGTGTTTTTCTCTTGTTTAGATGAATGCTTAGGTTTCCGATTTTCTTCCGTTGTATATTGCATTAAGTTCTTTCATCAGCCTTCTTTACTGTCCCGCTGAAAGGCACTCTTCTTTTACAGAGAAAGAATGACCATTCGTTACCACACTTACCCAGCCGGGTGACTTTAAAGTCCAGGTTTTCTCAAGACGGTTTCTTCTTATTTTTTATGTATTTTCCTCAAGGACTGGCCAAAAATAGCGACTGATAGGCTATGGGGGAGGCTTTTACCCAGCAGTGGGACAGACGCTGATGAAAAGAATTTTTTTTTCTTACTCTCAACATAAATTACATCCCTATTTTTACCAAGGCGACCCAAATATCCGCATTTTTTTATAATATTGGTTCTGCTCCATATTTCAACCACCAGAAATCAAAACCAAAAACCACCTGAAATTATTCCCCTACACTCACCGCAAACCAAACCCCCTCCAAAAATTAACACAAAAAAAAGAAAAAATACAAATTTTGTAACCGCAGCGCAAATCACAAAGCTGTGACGTAAGACACGCATCACGCATAACGACGTGCCACTAGCTGGAGAGATGGAGGGGGGGGGGGGGGTTACAGGCCAGGGGGGGTGCGAGGGTAGATAGAAACGAAGTCGTCTGCGCCACTCCACATTGTCGCCGGCTCGGTAATTAGAGGCGGCGGCCGCGCGTGCTCAAGTGGGACCTGGTGCGCGGTGCTACCTTCAGGGATCCGCAAAAATTTGGATTTAGCACATCACGTGGTGTTGCGAAAATTTGATGAAATTTTCATGTGATTTAGGAAACATTTAGGCAGGTATGACTTTATCCGACTGTCGAGTCTCTTCGTGTCTCTTGTATGTATGAGTGTAAGGGAAGGTAGTATAAAATTTTCCACGTTTGGCTATTTACTCAGTCAGCTTTTAAAAGGGAATAGAAAAAAAAAACAAAATACCATGACAATTATCAGTGGCAATCAGGTCTTTTTTTGACATCTTATCTACAGATTTTCTTATGAACCCCATGTTCCATATATTATTTCCCTTACACATTTCACAACAAAAATATGAAACATACATAAAACCAATATTATTCAACTCTTGTAACATACAGACTGACAGTTTCATTAGCGAAACCAATCAAACAACGATCATTCGAGTACACTCAACGCAGACAAAATATAAACTGATAGTCTAGTTCTACGGAACCCGAGTGATGTGGCACAACTCGCGCTTGTCAGTTTTCTATTTCAGTAATAACTATTTTTGTTTTTTCCGCGACTATCGTTATAAAGTTGCTTGTAAACTTGTCAGGTTTGTGCTGAACAAAGCTGCTGCGTTTTAAATGTGAAATGTTTTATTTCGCTACTTGTGTTTTTTTAGAAGATAGGAAACAAAAACCTGCCTATGTATTCCGTATTTTCTTCAAGGATATGGGGTACGTGAGGAGAGTCATTTGCGTGAATAAGGCAATCTAATATAAATATTTTTTAAAGATTCACAATTAGGTATATTTTGTGTGTCTACAGATGCCAAGTTAAAAACAATATTTTATAGGACAAGAGAGACTTTCACTTCAATAGGTCGATTATAACACGGCACAAAACTTACCGCAAGTATAAATAAAACAAAAGATTATTTAAAATAAGATTTACCGATTTATCACTTATAATACCACAAGAGCTTCAAAATTATCGGGTATTTTCCGATAGGTTCGTTGCAAACAAATGAAGGAGTCAAGTTTTTCAGGTTAAAAAATAACGAGCGCGAAGCGCGAGTGATTTTTCCTGAAAAACTTGACGACTTTATTTGTTTGCAGGGAACCTTGAGGGAAATGCCAGATAATTATGAAGCTCGTGTGGTATTCGGGAGATTATTTTTCCGTCCCAAATGTCGGCCACAACCTGTCAGTTTGACGTAGCAACGACCAGAGAAAATATTCAAAAAATTTTCAGTATAATACCATGTAGGTTGTACCACGTGACGTCGAATGGTGCAATTCTATTGGTCGATATTTGGGTCGGAAAAATAATCAACATAATACCGTAGATCTCTATAACTTATCAATCCGTAGATTTGTGATAAGAATTTTGTCTTTTGAAAATAGCTCCTTATAAATGACTAGCCGTTTTCCCGCGGTTTCACCCGCGTCCCGTGGGAACTACTGCCCGTGCTGGCATACAACATGGTCCATGTTACTCAGGAAGAGTGTAGCTTTCCACCAGTGTAATAATTTTTCAAATCGTTTTAATAGTTTCGAAGCATTTAAGGAACAAACAAAAAATGTTTCCTCTTTTTTATGAGGTAAGTAAATATCTTCAATTTCTAATCGCAAAACAACGAACGGATAGCTTACAGAAATCAGATAGTTGACTCCAAAAATATATGCCTACGGAATCGTTGATATTCAACCCCACTTGATGTTCCCGAGTGATGTCTTGTCAACTGTCATGGCCGCTTGAGATTCGTGTTCTTCCCCTCAAAGGCATTTCTTAGCCTTTGGCAATCTACAGCGTTCTTCAAAATAATAAAAAAGAAATGGACAAGACGTTATTAAAAATACACGTTCTTTAAAAATGTATATTTTTTTTACATTGCTAACTTTTTTGGTAAAGTAACTTTGTGATAGATTTTAGTATCAGTTTTCCTTAGAGAGATTTAAATTAAATAATGAAAAAAATTAAAGGCATATAAAACTTAACGTGGAAAAACTGGCTTCGAAAAACCGTAACAGAAATTCAAAATTAATTTAACACACACACTTAAAACATGGAAATCAAAATATGCTTCTATAACTCAAATATGTCTAAAGATAAACAACAAAAATATTTACTATACTTACAATCTTATTCACAAGATTATAAAAAGGTATAGATAAGGAAGACATTAACTAAAAAAAACAATTAAAAATATGCCTTAAAATATCACATTTGAAATTACAACTAACATTCTTCATAAACCCCCAGTCATATTTATACATATAAAACTAGCTAAGTCCTAGAGATATTCCGCGAAGGTGCTATAATTTGGGCGCGCGGCGTCGCTCGCTCAGTTGAATGTGTCGCCGCGAGACCATTAGGTGCCTATTATGTCTACCCGCTCTTACCTCTTAGTTTTTAGTTTTTACCACTGCTCTGCATAAAGGTTGCATGCACTGTGGTGTAACATTCTTCTTTTTTAGGAAACAGTTTTTTCGACAAAAGCTCTACCCTTTCTAATCAAATTCGGTCAATATATCTACCCATATAGGTCATCATACAAGTACGTGTTTTTGAATTTTTTAAAGGATCATATTTGAAACTACTTTAAAAAGTCCAATTTAAAACGTGTTTCACACACGCTTTTTTCCTGATCAGTAAAAAAGCCATGTCGTGCGTGAATAGAAAATAAAATAAAGAAGTTTAGACTACTTCTACACCTGCTTAGTATTTTCAGAACGAAGTTTCCCGGCTTCTTCGTAAAATAATCTTACCTGTTACGACATAGTGGTCGCAAACCCTTCGCAACTTTCGGGAGTGCATGAAAAGATTTCGTGGCGAAAATCCTGAAAAGGGAATTTTGACAGTCTTGTCGCCTTCAGCGTGTTAGCGTCTTTCAAGATAGCTCACATTTCGCCAGACTTGTTCCTAAGACCCGTAATTAAAATATACGAATGAACGTAGATAGCTTGCAATGTTTTAGATTTTATGGAAAAGCTACGAGGTTTTGTTAGTTTCGTAGTGATCGAAGCACTAAAGTTTTATTTTCATACCACTGTCCTCCAGACATCCGAATAAAAATAAATGTCAAAGCCAAAAGCCCGTCGATTCTTCCCAACTTTCCCAATAATGCGCACACAAAAGCCACTACTAATTTGACCCTCTATATACAACCCACAATCATAAACTTGGAATTAATGGTGGTGTACGTGCCCCACGTTGGGCGCCAACTGGGCTCAACAATGCCGGCTAATGGCGGCGCGTCGTTACGCTCTCAACGCCCGCCATTATTAATGCCTTCACTGCTACGTGTGACAGGTACAAATAGACTATTCTCTTGCAAATTACGGTTGTACTGAATACTTGTACGCTCAATTGCTTGTCGCTAAAGTTGAGGATGATTGCAGAAGCTCAAAAAAATTACGCTAGCTTCCAGTATACACGTAAGAAATGTGTCTAACTAATATTGGAACTAATTGCTTAAGCTTTATTAGGCTGTAAGATAACCTAATCTAATCTTTACATTTTTGATAGGATCTTTATATTTTATCCATCCCCTTTTTGAGACATCAGGCCAAGGCCTAAGAACTATTGACTCGAAACAAATCGACACTTCTAACTCTCACACTACTTAAAACTTCCACTTGACAGCACAAAAAGGTTAAAAGCTCCTCAAGAGCATCTACATACATACATAGCAGTTTAAAACCAGTCAAATCCCTTCTCAAAGAATCAAAGGTATTACACAAAAATACAAAATGCAAATAAAGTATATTCATAATCTATTTGAGATGATACTGAGCCAGGAAGCCACGCTGAGCCACTTGGCGCAATCGGTTTACGTGCCAAATTTCTGATGTACCAAACAGCTCACAGTTACTTGGACCTGCAAGGATTACGACTCTGTAGTTTGCCATGAAGTCTGCATGTCTAGATGTGGCTAGGAAAAATAGATTTTTAGAGTCACAGAATGGATAAGGGGAATATTTTTATGTTTAAATTAATTTGACTAGAGTTCTTACTGTGAAAATGGACAGCTAATGTATGATACTGTGTTTGTTTTTTAATAGCAGACTATTTAAGCTACAGAAGTGAGTTGAACTTAGCAAGTACATTACCCAATCGTAGACACAAACAAACTTCACTGTAACAATTTTTTTTGCCCAAAATTGTGCAGAACTATAGAGTTAGTGGTGGTCTTACATGATTTATTCATTGTTTTGATCCTTGCTGTATCAGATAAAATCGCAGCTCCCTTCCAGGGCCACATAATCTGAGTTGGCATTACATCTTGACAAAGCAAGCGATTAAACACTCGAGGTGCGATTCGCGCGGGGCGCGTCGCTGCGACTTTTAGCCGAGTGTCGCAATACGCGACTTTTGTGCTCAAAGGGAACGTTTATATTCACGCAAGTGTCGGGATGAAAGATGGCGTTTGATTCCCGCACTAAAGCTCTAAAATAAAGAACGGCTTCACTCCGAGGTTATTTGGAAATATGCCTTATTTGCTTGTGGAATAAGGCCTCTTAACAAAGTTCAAACGGATTTGGAGTCTTTAATTTGACCGAATAGATCCTCGCTTTAAGTTTTCAAAAATACCCATTCAAATAAAGTGCCCTAAATACCTAAAGTCATATATTTTGTTGCAGACCGTTCACAGTCGTACGGCCCTCGGCCCAGCGGTTACGTACCGTACCAAAACAACCAAGAACACGGTCGGAGCTTCAGCTCAGGCGGCCAGGAACAGGGACGAGGTTACAACAACCACAGCCACGGCCCGCGCACCTACAACCAGGGAAACCAAGACTACAGCCAGAACAACCGAGGTTACAGCCAAAACCAGGGTTACAGCCAATCTAACCAAGGTCCAAGCAGGTCAGGGTATGGTTACGGCAACCAAAACAGGTTCGGCAACTCAGGGGGTTCGGGTTACAGGAGTCAGAGTGGAGGTTACGAGTCACAGGGTCATCAGAAGTACGGTGGACATCAGACCAGCCAGCCTACCCAGGGTTACAGTTCTTCCAGCGGCAAGTATGGGCAGAGCCAGGGTTACAGCACGCAAGGGTCAAGGGATGCGAGGAATAGGTACAATAGTGATCAACCGCAATCAGGATCCAACAGAAGGTACCAAGGCTCAAGTCAAGGGGGGTCGTGGCGTTAAAATTAGTTTTTTTTTTACATAATAAAAATAGTTAAATACCTAAACATGATTTTCTAGACGCATATCTGTGACCTGTCAGAGACAGCATTTTGTATGATAGAGTAAATACATCTGTATAATGATTTAGGCTGCCCGCCCACGTCAGACATTTTGTAGCACAGATAATCGGACCGATTTTTGTAGTACTTTCTGACCAACTTTATGTAGGACGTGTAAGTTGCACTACTGCACTGTTCTCAGAGTGTTTTGTTTTTCTCCTACAAGAAGTCGGACGTAGGCGGACAGCAATGACAGAATGTGGTAATGGTAAAAATTGAGACAAGTTCTCACAAAAAATACCTATATAATTGTAAAAATATTATGTCGTGTATATTGTGTCCTACCAATTCAAATTTATTAGTGCATAAATATGTTTTTGATTCTTTCTTGGAAGCTTGATTTATGTTAATTGTGACTGTAAATGAGAAAATTACATGAAAAACTTAATAAAAGTGAATTGTTTGTCGGTTGAAATTACAAAGAATATTTCTATTTAGAAGTAGGTATTATTTCGGTGAAAATTTTTATATCATCTTCTACTGAATCTTTGTAATGTGACAAAGTATGTTTATCACATTGTTAATTATCACAGTTTAAATGGTATCGCACTTAGCGAATATATTACCTTCTCAACAATCTCATTAACTATATATAATGTAAATCAACATAGCAATGACTACTCTAAGACTGCAAATTCATTAACATTCACAAAATCCTCGTCTAATATGTTATAGAAACTTATCCATTAATAGATATAGGATACGGGCAATTAATAGTACCTAATACAAAAATATGATATAAAAAAATATATTATTGTAGTGTTGCTACAAAAAAACTACGGACTTGGCGGAACTCTACCGTGCATCCAACATTGTATGACATAATAATATGTGAATTATTGTATTACTAAAATAGTAAAATGACTGTAAAAATAAACAATGATTTTTCGTAAATAGGAATTATTTGTCTCGTGTCTCGATTTTCACAATATTGCTATGACACGAATAGTTAAGATTAATTTTGTATAAAAACAAAGGAATTCGACGTTATGGCAGAAATTGAATAAAAATATCAACACCTCTACATATTTTGTTGTTTTTTTTATACCTCCCTTTCTATAATCAAGGCTGATCTAAGCCAAGTGAGACACAAAGAAGTCAGACGATCCACAGACTATGTTCTCGACTATAAGAGAAAGGATTTCAGAACTGTGTCATTTAAGAAAATTGCTAATTTATTGACGAGACGAGGACCTTGAAAAACAGTCCTAACCACACAAATCGATCGATGCAGCCGTTACATAGCAAGCCCTTTATACGTAAATATATGAAACGCATAAATAAATTAAAACACATTAGTGCACATGTCAAAACGTTTTCCAATATGGCGGACAAAAGATTTTCAAGTGGCGCGCGTTTGTGCACGATCAATAGTTTTTATTCTTTCACAATCGAAGGTAGGCTATGAAAGGAGCCTCTTCAAGTATGAATGAAGTTAACGGCGATTTTTAAGGTCTTTTTGTCCAGGTAGCGTGTAATGGACTGTAAATAATTCATTGCGTTTAGTTCGCTAATGTGCGTTTTATTATGTCCGAGGTTTGAGTTTTTATTAGCTTATTATTGAAAAGTTAACAAAGAAAAAACGAAAAGAAAAGGCACGTCAAGAAAATCTAACATTTACTCCATATTATGCAGTTTTTCTTCATTAGATTCTTAGATAAAAATAATCCGATGCACTCGTTTTTTTTTTACGCTGAAATACTACAAGAAAATATTCATATTAGAGTTGCCCATTCACTACAATTCGACTTCATAGATACTGTCTTCCTAGGTCTGATACATATGCAGTTGGTAACTAATTACCTTTTTGAACAGGTCTAAATACTGTGTCGGCTTCACTCACTTAGCCAGTAAGTAGTACATTAAGTTGGTACTTAATATGATTTGGGATCAGTCCAACCAGATGATGGATTGATAAAAAAATTTGCTGCATGAGGAAGACGACTTCTTAGATCATATTTTATGGAAAAAGGGTTGCTGACATGCCGACATGTCTCAGGATCCCATAACCGTGGATAAGTAGGTGTATAAGTACCTACAAATTATATTCTATGAATAGGTAATATGCAGACATGTGTACCTAATTTCATTAATAATTGCATGAAAGAGCCAACTCATGCAGAAAAGAAAGTAAAACTCCCATGCAATAAGAAACCCGAAAACCATCGAACTGTAAACTACTAATGGTTTTTGACAGAATCTGCGCACTCACCACATTCACACAGCCGTCGAACAATCGATCAAGTCAGAGTCAAGCGAATCGCGACCACTTGACCTTCTCAACGCACCTCACAATACAAGATCCGTCAAATTCCCATCAAAATGGGAATTGCTCATTCACACTCCGGCGACTTAGAAACGCCACTCAAGTTCTCAAGACTGGGAAATCAAAGTCATCTGTCAAATGGAATTTGAATTTTGAATTCGGAAGCATGCTGCGCGCGCGCCGCGGGTCGCGATTGAGAGTCACGCGAGCGCCGCGGGTCGCCGGCGCCACGCTGGCCCCCGCGCCATTAGCACACTCGCACAAAAGACAAACCTTTGACACCATTAGTTCATGGTAAAGTGAACATTCTAGATCTTAGCCGAGTTTATGGGAAATGAGCAGAGTTGTAAGGTTTACGGTTCAGGTGATATGTGTGTGAGAATGTGGGAATATGGGACGTTTGTGAAATGATTTGCTACATTCCGCTGGTTGGGGACAGCGAGTGATTGCAAATTTTTCGTCTACTAGGGCAATTGCATTTTTTTTTGTACTTATTTGCACGTCGAATGATTATGTTATGCACCTGTACGTAGGTACCTATGACCTATCTTGTGTTGTGAATCCACATGGACGAAGATGCCTCCTACTACTCTAGTTTGATAATATCATGGTAAGTGAATTGAACCTACGGTACGTAAATTAAACACCTATATTCTATAGGTATGCACGTAAACTTAGGTAGGACTTAGGGGTATTCGGTAAGGTATTGTTTCGAGATAGAGGAAAGAAGGAAAAGACAATGTGGGCAACTGATGCTGGTGTGGAACAAGCTATAATCAATCAATATCTAAGTATTGAAAGCTTTATAATTTTTCCAACTTTTCATTATATTTTCAGGAATTTTAGATCGAAAATTTCTACAGTTAGGTATGCAATGTTAAAGCAATCTTTGATTTAACAATGTAGTAAAACTGAAAAATTTTTGTTGAACCCTTCAGAAAATACATTTTCTTCACTCTTTATTTTCCTTCAATAAACATATCGAGGAGGAAAATCCGTTTTTCGATACCTAGGTACTTTTTAGGCCTACAAGGCTAAGCATGTAAATACATGAAAACGTACCTATCTAAAATGTAATACAAGCAATAAAATAACAAACACACAGCATTTAACATTAACCCATATTCATTCACCCAAAAACAAATTAATTCTCCCCGAGTCAACACAAAAACTTTAACGGTACAGTTTCCCCCCAAATTTTACATTCGGAACACGAACAGCGGCTCCCGCTGATTGGTCGGACCCACTCGCCGCCGATTGGCTCACAATTTGACAGTAATGGCGTTAACTCTACCCTTGCTGGCGAAGAATGTCCTAAGTTCTTCATTGCTTTGATCGAAATTCAATCTTTTGAACTTAAAGTTAGAGTGCTATATTGGTTGGCAATTAAATCCAAGTTTAGAAACAAGGATGTAACGCTCTCCCCTCTAGACAGATGTTGCTACATTTTAGTAACAAATTCGCCCACAACCGGTTTGAAAAAGCTATTGTGTAATTTTTTTTCGTATTATTTCGCCTAATTCATTTGTCGTGCGGTTGGCTAGACGTGGAGGGGAGATAACTCATTCCCGGCTTTTGTTTGCGACTACCGGTTTTTGCAAAGTTGTTTTAGTAAAAGATATAATAATGATTAATGATCTGATATGGTTTTTATGGGCTTTTTGAGTATTTTGATAGCAGTTAATGGTTCTTGAGCAGATATTTATTTAAGACCTCTTTGTAATAATATGGGTGGGTTAAATCACACCTAGTATTAACAGGATTAATAATTTACTACTTAAGTACTAGATTTATATTTAGACAGATTTTGTCACTGAAGCATCTTGCAGCTTCGCTCGTCTGATTATACACTAGTGTTGTTATGTTAATCCTACCAATAAAAATACTTATTTACTTTAAATTACCTAACTACGAAACACGCTCAAATCTACTTTTACCTAATTCAGCATTTCAAAGACAGCTAAAAGTTTTAGCCATCAAGTTTTCTATCAGGAATAAAAAAATGAGCCTTCGCATTGCATTTCGCTTGGGCAAGCTCAATCAATAAAACTTGATAAAATTTAATTAATTTAATTTAAGTACTTACCTACCTACTTACTGTAAATTACACTTCTGCTTATCTCTTTTGGTGATAACAACCGTGAAAGATTAGTAACGTTTTTCACATAAATTAGTTATTCATGATTACAGATGTTAAATTATAATGTGTAATAATCATTTGTCCGGGAGTAAGCTGGCATGTTATAATTCACAGGCGACCTCACTTTCAAGGGTCATATATTTTTTATTTTTTTACTTTTTAATAATTCGCGCGGCGCAGCGGTCGACGCTCAAGCACTCCACTCGAGCACGGACCCAAAAAATCTCAAAAATCCACCCATGTGTTGCTGTAGTTTTGACAAAATTTATCGGGGTTCCGTACCTAAGTAATTATGGAAGGTAATGTATCAAATTGTTTGTTTCTGGAATGCTTACACCTCCTAACAAATCATGAATGAAAATATTTATTAAATAGTGTGACTAGGTACATTTATGTATATTGTTTCTAGCTTTTCTTATTAGTTACATGGTACCTACTACACACATTTTCTTTTTCTCACATAGGCTAATTCATATTAATTGTTAAATGTAAGCAAAGGAAATATGAGGATGAACATACTTACCTAAATAGTTTTTAAGTAGTAAATATCTGAAAGTTTTAAAAAAGGAAATTCTTTTCAAACTTCCTCAACCAGACATCCATCTAAGCTACCGTCACACGGAACTCTAAGTCCAACAAAAAGCTGGCTCGTTTGACGCTGTGAATTATTATGTATTTTGGAAAAAATCCATTGTTTCGTAATCTCCCCCGGCGTAGCGTGAAGTGCCATCGAGCGAGGCAGGACTACAATTATGGCATGTGGCTGAGGTGCCAACGCATGTACTTATGTAATGAGCTACAATGAACACCGTTGCGTTTTTCAATAAATTCTATGTGGTGTTTCAATGTGTGCGTGTGATGTAGGCTTGTAAATGTGTGTGGGTTTCATTGTGTTAGGTAGGTAAATGAAAATTCAAATCTGTAACATAATAGCTAAGTTTGTGATCGGCAATATTATTTTTTATGAAATATAGAATACCTAGTTATGTTTTTACTGAAACTGCAGAACTTATAAAACTAAATAATTTTGTAATTTTATCACCTATGTGATGTCAGTGTGTTAATTCGAGGGTAAATAGGGATTTACTCAAGTTTTAACGTAAACGGAATCGAAGCCGTGCGTGATGTAAAGCTTGGAATACCTTTACAGCGCCTTCTGCATAATTTTCGCATGTAAATTGATTCGCCATGATAACGTTCAAGAATTTTGAAAGGGTGGCGGTTCCATCATTAGATATCTACTTTCTAGTGTAAGTTTATCAAAAAAACCTACAAACTACATAATCATTACATTGGAACTTCTGCAATGTTTTTCATACAGGAAAATACATAGCCAACCTAAAAAATAAAACACCAATCGCGTCCGTTAACCCGATTCATACGTACCCACAATAGCGTTCGACATCAAACGTAATGTCCTTTGTGTGCAAAGATCGCGATATTTCCCCATTGTTTCGGTGCGCGCCATTAGCGGGCAACAATCGCGCAAATGAAAGCGCGCCAAAACCTCTCAGCTGTCAGATCGCGCGCCATTTTCCCTCGAGAGGATGAAAGTCGTGCCTTTGCCTTTAAAAGTAATCCTTTATGTCCGTTCGCTTTGTGTTTATTTGGAGTAGGTATCAAGGGCCGTACGTAAAATACGAGCGTCAAGGACGCTACGCAAGGACTAAAGGAAATACATAGGTTGTTTGATATAGCATATAGCCCTACCTAAGCTACTCAACTACGTAAATAAATCGACTTCCTAACTATATGCACTATAAAAACGCCTAAAGTTATAAAAATGTTCCAACTCAATTAATGTACCTACCTATGTATATCTACCCGCGGCTGATCTTTAAAAACTCAAAAAAAATGCAAAAAAAACAGCAAATATTTTTCAAAAAGGGTCCATCCAATGCCAGTAACCAAGTTAAAACTACTTTTCTGTGTTTTCTCTATACTGAATAGAAACTCAATCAGTTTTACCATTTTCCCGTGAAGACTTATTAGTTCTTTATAATAGGAAGAGCTTACAAAATATTAATTTAATACGAAAATTGCAACATAATTGAGAAGGTTCAAGGCTACATCTAACAAAAACCAATAATGACTCTCGAACCATAGACAAAGTTCTTGATATACTAACACAGAATCAAAACAAACATCAATTTGACGCTCAAATTAGATTCATTAAAACTTGAATGATGATATGAATTGTTATAATGAGCGCTCTAAAAATTTAAGGCTGCGTTCATAACAGTTAATTTATGAGAAGTTATGAAATACCTAAAGTACTTAAATATTTAGGTGGAACCTCTTTCAAATGTTATTTCTACCTTTAAATTGAGCCTATTTCCTCAAAGAACGAACGAATATTCGTCTGAGCAAGGCCATTAAAGAAGTTCGTTAATTTTGCAATACCAGGTATGGTTGTTTCCAAAATAATAATTATAAAAAGATTTAACGAGATAATTCGCTCATCAATTTATTTGTATACCAATATGAGGAAACCTTCAGACCTTTAAGCTTAACTCGCAACAACCAGGTTTGTTCAAACATTCTGCTTGGTTTCATAATTAAAACCATTATAAAGTTACCTTTATCAAGTATCTGACGCCACCTGTCATCGCATGGAGAGTTGTCAAAATAACGTTGGAACAGAATGGACTAAAATAAAAGGAGGTTTATTGAACATTCGAGCAATTTGCCCAGTCATCTCTGAGCCATCGACGGTTGTGGGGATGCGTAGGATAAAGGAAAAACCATTTGGTACTGATGATGGTATTTTATTGTTAAAATCTCCTTCAGCTAAGTAACTGCTTCTTCAAATGTTATCTAGTGGAAATGGTCCCAAATATTTTATGTATGACTATTTGCATCTACACACATTTTACAGTTAACTTCTGCATGCAGCTTTGCAACAAACTTTCAATTCAAATGCAGTCTATCTGCAATTCTTTTTAGAGACTCAAATGGAAATGATTTTAACGTAGTACCTACATGGCTCTATCCGCGACGTGTCCACATTGGCTACATTCATTTTTGCCCAAAGACCTTTCAACTACTTTTTCTGTAGTTTTACCTCTTTTTTGCATACAGGCTCTTTATTCTCCTGGTTATTTAGTTTGAACTAGCGGCCCAACACAGCTACTCCGAATAATAACATAGCCTATTAACAAAAGTAGAAATTCACACAAGTGTCAAACATTATCACTGCAACAAATCCCCTTCGGACAACAGCACATCCACTGCCCATACATAAAAATGTACGGAACCACACCAGGAACTCGAAGCAGGGTGGTCGTGACAGACAGGCGGGCGAGATAACGAGGTCCGCCACCAGACGCACGGCACACGTGTCAATGTGTGAAATGTTCACAGTTTGTACCTACATTATGTACTGTTGTTATGTGGCTGTGGATGTCTGGGACTGGCCTTAGTTCCGGGAGGTGTGCTATGGTTGATATTAATGTAATTGTAGTTAGGACTAAACAGGTGTGGCAATCGGCTAATTAACACTGAATTGATACCAATAACCTCGGGATGCCAAGCGTTGAGCATCTGGAAGCATCTGGATAACAACCTATAGTAGAATTATACCTTTCGGGAAATTATATTTTTTGACAACAGAACATTTTTCGTAATGATGACGATCAGTAGGTACGTTATTTTTAAGGTTTTAGGACCGCATCTGAGCAGATGGGTCTTCTTTGATTTGAGTTAGAATAACCATGTTACTGACACAAAATACTAGCTACAACATTTCAAGCCATTTCATACTCATGATTATATAATTTCCTAAACATCGAGTCTACCAGCTACAACGTCAAGCCAGTATCAAACAAAGCTCTCGACTTATCCTAGTTCAGTTCAGTATTCACATAAAAATAAAGCAACGAATATCCTCGTCAAAATACTAGGTTCCCTAATAAATTCATTACGACGCACGCCCGTGCTCTATCGATTGTGGCCTCTTTGCCCGAACGTGCCAGAGACAATCGACGCGATGGCGCTTCTCTACGCAGCCCTAGACACACATAAATGATGTAGAAACAGCTTCGGGGTAAGCAAAGTTGAGATTTATTTGCATGGATGGAAAGTCGACATTCAAATGTCTAACAATGGAGATGAGACGTTTGAAATCCGAAGCACCCGAAAAATAAATGTTCCGGTCAATGTTAAAACCTGATCCCCAATTTCGACTTTACGCCCTCGGCCCAAGAGTTGGCTATCGCGCACTGTTCAAGGAGGGTATAAAACCTTTTTGTTGGAAAACTGCGCGCTCTTTGTCTCTGACTCACTGTCAAGCGTACTTGTGTTTTCCCGCGTTTTTTGTTCTAATTAGTCAGGGTAGGCTCTCGACCTCCGCTGCGCTCCTGCCACCGACGATAGCGTCGCCAATGTTTTGTTGAGATCACAAAAAGTCTATGTACCACGCTTTATTGAGTTTTGGAAAATATTACTTTACAGTTCTGATAAAATTGTAACCATCTCTTTCTTTATTCCTTACTATGTATGTAAGTAGGTACATTACATAATACTAATAATTTGACCACTAATATAAGTGTGCCACAGTATTCTATGTATCTTATATCTTGTACCTAGGTATGTACATACTTTGCATCTGTATGCTGTAGATTACGGTTAAGTCTCAACGCCGGTAGCCGGTTAAATTAATTTCACTACATCTGTAACAGGGCTACGTACAACTATTGATTGGAAATACCTACCTCAATAATCTAATGTTTCAATCCCATGAACATAATGCATTAGAAAACTGGAATCGCCTATTTTCTCGCAATGATTTAAAAACATAACCCGAAGAAAATGCCAGAACAAAATAATTACAGCAATTATTAGAACCCTCCCCATGCATTTAAAGTAAGACGGCCTCCTTAACCCCATGAATGGAAATCTTAAGGCGTAATGGTGTCTCACCCCTTCCCGTATTCATGGGCCACCATAAATACGAATAATATTCACAAATTTGTTTACAGATCGTGTACCTACGCAAAATACGCGGAATTTCAGCGAGGGAGAAATAGGGGAGAGCTGGCTTGTTTTCCTTGGAGATTTTTTTTGCTTTTTTTGCGGGTTCCGATGGTTTGTAGGTAGGAAGGTATTATTCTAGATAGATGACGAATTCGTTTTACAATAATTCAGTTGTAAGATACCCAGTAGTAAGATTCTAATAAGACTTTTTCATCAACGGTCATTTTGATACTTAAGTGTTAATTTACATGCAACTGATTTACTTTCTTTCATCTAACGCGTCCATTCCAGCCTTCATCCTTAACTATTAACGAGGCCATAAAATTGGGTTTTTACTCTGCAGGACACTACAGACAAAAGTTACTGGCGCCCAACGCGACCACGATTGTCGTGACGAGAATGTCGCCGTCGGAATCATTGCAGGTTTTGGTAGCAAGTATATTTATGAAAATTACTTGTGTTAATTTAATCTTATTATCATCAACTTTACTTAACCTATCTACTAACTACATAACTGGGATGATCAACTTCATCTCGAAATACTTACATAGATAGAGCTTTAGCTTTTCTTAGTTCCTCTTCGGTTCTTTTGCGCATCCAACAAACAGCTACTTACTTAGGTTTTTGGAATATCGTCGCTGTAAGGTCTTCATCTCAATACTAGGCTCTCTTGTGACCAATCTATGGAATCTCTTGTGAATAAATTGTTGCTACAGATAAAAACCTAAAAATAAGGCAACAATAGGATAGAGCTGAAGAAAGATAAATACGTAGGTAAGTACTTAAGGATATTATATGTTAGCTTCTTTGTGAATCCTTCTATTTTTCTCTAAAACAAGTTGTTTTACCCGCTAGACTTTGCAAACGCATCATACAAATAGACGGAGAGAATTCCTATCTCGGAGGGGCGTTTAAAATGCCACCTTGACACTACGTGCCCACAAACCTGTGTTTTAAAAAAACTAAACTATTAGATAATCTACCCTTTCCAGTAGTGACAATGGTCCCGATACACGTGCCCTATCAGGCGATCGATGGCGCTCACAATCACGGCTCCCGCCATCTTTGTAATCGCCAGAACATCCGGACACGGAAATAATTTGGTTTGAGAAAGAATTTACACTGTTGTTTGGTATGGTAATCACAGGGGCAATATTAAAATGAATAGGTGCCTGTAATATGTAGTTTGAAATGTAGGAGATGCTGTGAAATCAGGATTCGTACTTCTGCTTTTGCGAGAATAAGCCAGTTTGTGATAGAAGCCGGTTAATACTTACCTAATCAATTACCCTTAGCAAATATTTCGACTTGGATCATTCCTTTTTACTGCTGCATAAATCCCCAAACAGCAACTCATTTGCTTTTTATATCTAGACGCTTTGTTGACCAATAATATTTTCTCTGATTATTTTAGAACAACAAATAATTGCATTCTATTGCAAAATCTTGTTGATTGTTAAAGGCACAATAAAACAAAATAGTCCCAAAAATAAGCCCCTTATGAACGCTACAAGAATGTTCATCCCACCCGTCACCTGAGACACAAATCCTAGCAATATACTCGCATAATCTGTTCGAGAGGCCAATAGTTTTCAATTTCGCCCCTCACCTGTACGTTTGACTTAATCCAAACGTTTTATTAGCGAGGCCCGTAACGACTCGCACGTGTACCCTAACCCGCCTTTGTTCTATCAAAATGATCCCTTAACAACGAAATGTTACAACCCTACATTGATACAAGTAAAAATCTACCCTATACCAATTAGCTCAAGGTACCAATTCCCAAATTACGTAATCTCACTTGTGATGCCAATGTCGGGAGCGGCCATGTTATTATTTCGTTTTGGCGGGCCGTGACTGACGTTCAAAGTCGGTGTTGCCATGCGGAATAAACTGTAATGCGAGTTATGAAAGATTATGGCGTAATCTGGGAATATTGAAGACAATAAGAATGAGCTTACGTTTAGAATGGGGGTGTGCGTTTGTTACTTTTATTGTTTGAGGGCCGTGATTGACTTAGATTGCTGTTTTTAGCTGACAGTAAAAAGAAGAGAAGTTAATTTGATGTTTTAACTGTAGGAACAGTTTTGGCTTAGGTACCTATTCTATGTAACAGGTTCTCAGTTCGCTTATTTCTCTAGAAGTAGGTACTCGCTCAGTTCAGTTCATCCTTTAAAAATAGGTAGGTACCTAGGAACAATCTTTTTTTATGTCAGTCTCTTTTATATTTTCAATACGAAAAGTACTTAGTTAGACAAGAATTAAGCACTATCCCTTTGTATGCAAATTTCACCATCTCGAAGTAAGCATTTTCTCTTTGAAACGAGTACTTGAGACACGAGTGTTCTACCTAGATATAAATGTCTATTCTCGGAAGGCTTGACCCCACCATTTTGAGGTCCACTTGAGGATCAAAGGGCCTGAAGAAAGTTCTCGAATGAAAGACCAAATAAAACTCATTAATTTTATTAATTTTATAAATCGAAATTCATTACACCTTCCTCCTTCATTATAGTTACAAATTCCTTTTCGTTAATACTATTATTTATAATTATTATAATAATTATCAACTCCCCCTAAACCTACAAATTATACATCGACCTAAATTCTCAGAACATATAAATTAAGTTGAAAAACGTTAATTACAACTCCATTTTGTTATAACTGACGAATTAATCTAATTTTTATTAAATTCTTATTGCTATTATTTCATTGTCGGGTTGAGCGGGAAGAGCCGCCATCTTGCCGATGTTACCGACGCTTTTATAAAAAATCTCCACTAATTTTAATTAATATTTACATTGCAGCAACTCGCAGGATTTTGTTAGTAAAAAAATAAAATTGATTTAAGTACAAAATAAGAAATTATAAGTAAGTATAGAGTGATCGAAAACATTTACTAAACTTTAAAAAATAACATCTCATTGGCTGCTACTCAAAAATGACCCAGACATTTAAAAAAAAAACTGAGAACGGTAAAAAATCAAAACTCAATCACAATTGCATGGAAAATACATGTGTTTATGCTATAAATTCGTTGTTTAATAGTTTTATTATTATTGTGATAAAAGTAATAACCATTTGAAAGATCAGTTGAAAGGTTTTAACCTGGTTGATTTTCTGTTATTTTTTATCATCAATCATTAGCACTATTTGTTAAACATTTTAAACAGATCGTGGATAATTTTAAAAAGTGCATCAAACTTTATGCTCTATTATTTTCAGAATCAGCCAAGTTAAAACGACAGAGATTGCACAAGGGATGCTTCCCGTACCCGCTCGTCATAGCTCGAGCGATCACAACTATATACATTAGATAGTATCTACACACGCAAACACTGACTCTTTTTAAATTATTTCCTATTCACACAACAATTATCTACTTCTTTATCAGTTATTTACAGTAATGTACCTACAGACGCGGAGTTTTTCACCATCATACAAAGATACAATTTAATTATTTATTGCTTTTATGAAAAAAAAAACAGTTCTACAATGAAAAACTATTTTTAAACAAACGGCTCAATCTTTAAAATATAAATAAAATGTGATGGTGAAAAGCTCCGTAAAATTCATTACATATAAGCAAAACGATTGTGCTTGTACGTATAAATCGGAGACATCTTGAAACTGGATGTTTGGCACTCATTCGAAATATGAACAGAAATATATTTGAAACTACATCTGAGAAAGATCTAGAGAGAGAAATAAAAAATGTTTATTTAAACACTTTCAAAAAGAACTACAATTCTACTGAAAAAATAAAAATATTTTTCTTCGGTTTTGTATGTCAGTAAAAAAATATCACAAAGAATCAATTCAAATCCTCACGTGTGCTTAACTAAAGCTATCACTAAATATTTACACATTACCCTCCTCCCGTTTTGCGGTGAATACCGACATGTCCACATTTCACATTAACACTTTCGAAATTTCACTATTTTTCTAATCAATGTTCGTTTTGGTAGCTGCGGCCAGCGACGCTTCACCCGAGACAGTGTTCTTAGAGGAGATTGTAGCTTTAAGATCAAGCGTAAATATTCGAAATATGCTAATACAACTGGCATAAAAGAGGATAAAGAAACTAGGCATTTAATTATTAAGAATAGACATAGCAGTTATGAAAAAATGAATGAGCAAAAATTACCCCAATTTCGGAGTGAATATTTTAAACTGCAACACTTTAATAAAACTGCGCAGAGACAAAACCATATTGCCAATAACAAAAATGGTAAATTAAAAAAAGAACCATAGTTAAAAACAATTAATCGAAATACATCTCTTCCTTGAACATTGTCTCGTGGTAAAGCTGTGGGAACTTCTACCAGGCGCGGCCCTGCAACGGCAGGTACCCTGAGCACTGCTGCTGGTAGGCCGCGGGCTGGCGGTACGACGAGACCAGGGGGTTGCTGCAGGCCGCCTGCGAGGGCTGCGGGGCCGAATACCCCGACGTGGGGGTGGCGCAGTGGCTGTGCGCGGGGGAAGAAGACTCCCCCGAGCCGCAGGGTTTCCCGTCCTTCACCAGGACGGGAACTGCTACTCGTCGGGGCGATGATGATGACTGTTGAGGAAAAGGTGGATTAGTTACAGTTACCTACATAACTAGTCATAACACCTACATCACATCACATCGAAAAACTTTTTAACGGTAAAATAAGTTAGAAGTGCACATTGGAATTACAATCAAAATACACACATAGGTGTACCGATATTAATAGCACATAGAATATACAATATTTCCGTCATAAATCTGTAAGTAGAGTTACTATTTATTCCAATAAACTTATTTACTACATCTTGAGTATTTCTTATTTAATGAAAAGAGTCGTAGGCGAAGAACTACGGATATATCTACAAAATAATTTGTATTTTCCGAGCCTACTACTTAACGAAGTTTATATTGTTTCTAACCATAAGTGGATCATAGTTATCTAAATAAATAATTATATAAACAAAATTATTTCTTAATAAGACCAAGATTAATTAAAAAATCTAAACCATGAACATGAAAATAATAATGAAATGAACATGGAAGCGAGCACGTCATTAGGGCGGGCGGCGCCAACAATCAGAAGGTCCGCCCGCCCCTGACGCTGATTGAGCCAATGTACTGCAGACAGGGTTACTGCTGTAATGTGGGAAATTCTACGCAAAGTAACTATAGAAAATATATTGAAGAATATTCGTGTATTTTGTTGTTGTGTAAGTTACGGAAATTGATAAGTAGCTTTAGTTTCAATAATACGGCGGTTAATAGTACCTATCCTACTTCGGAGATAAAACTTTGGTGAGGATTTAGGTAAGCTAGCTCTTAACAAAGAACTAACAACTTTAGTCCCTTGTTTTCTGTAGTAGATATTTATGATCTGAAATGACTTAAGAACTGAATAAATAAATAAAGTCATGGAAGAAAGAAACATGAAAGATAACTAATGGACATAATATGTGTGTTTTAATAATTGGCATCAATGGAAATCTCCGCCATGGTCTTGTGAGATTGTTTTTTATCCGCAAATCTAAATAGGCTTTAGATAACATCTCATAAGACTATTCTTTTGCACTGAACCTTGAGATAACCCTATTTCCCGCGAAATATAATTCTAATTGTCACGGGGTTGCCAGATTTAGAAAGTGCGGGTCCCGTATTTTGTTTCCCATTGAGCGTCGCAGCGGGAGATTGCTATCGAGTGGGCAAAGTCTATCGCCTTCGCAAACAGGGGCCCGGGCCCCTGGGCGACGTCAGCGAACGATTATTATCGCTTACACGTTAATATTCATTATTCATTAGCATTGTGTAAAATTTTTGAATTAATAAAGTCACGTCGCACGTTCGCGTCGGGAGATCAGTTTTGCGGAGTTTTATGATAAAAACTTTTCAAGGGTTGGGGCGGAAATTCATACTATAAAATATGGTGCTTTGAAAAAAATGCTTTCTTTAGTGAAATACAAATTACACAAAAGTTTCCTCAGAATGTATTAATTGGCGTTCTGAAATTCAAATTCAAATTATTTTATCCTAAAATTCCTACCAGAAACATAGACTTACCAAATGCAAACCATTTTGATTTACAAAAAGCTGCAACTGAAAAAGTAATGATTTAAATTAATTTAATTGAAGATCACTGACCTGATTGTGTTGGTTTTGTTCCGCCATCGCTTTCTCCTTCGCCTGTCTCTTACATTTGTAGCGATGATTTTGAAACCATATTTTGACCTGCAACAAATAGATGTGCTTAGTAAATTATAATTTAAACATAAAGTTTATTTAAATTAAAAAAAAAAAACTGAGATTCAGTAAAAATAACCATAAACCACAGTCGACACTGCAAATATATGCCAATGAGTCACACTTGTACCTAGGCATATTGTAACATTACCACAACTCTCATACTGAGTCATCATACCTACATCCCTCCTTGATTTGAGATCAGCCCCAATGACTTTCAGCCAGTCAAGCCGTTCAAACGTAGCAATAATTCAGGGAACGATAGCAATTACCGCGCTAATCCTATCGCAAACGCGTGACGAGTCAACAGGCGAAGTCAGTGCCTCCCTGAAATTAGCGCTAGGCCCGACCCGGTCAACACTCCACCTTAATGACGAAAGAATAAACATGCGCTGTTTGCCCCACCGAGCGGCCGGCCTTTGTCTACGCACGCTCCCGACGCAGCGAAATATACACTTTATTTATTATTTATACATCGAGAGCGTTTCCTCGTGTTTATTCTTTGAAATGGATGTGTGCTCCCCTGTACCAAGATCTCCTCCCGTTACGATACCAAACATGACAGTATCTCCGCGCCATTTTATTGTTGCAACATCCGTTATAAAAACAAATTGCTACATAGTTACTAAATACTGGCCACTACACTTATTGGTAGCGTTTTTTCTGTTTACTCTGTGGTGCTTCGTTGTGGGAACGTTGGCAGCAGTGACGCGCGCTTTTGTGTTGCGTTCAGGAATGATGCTCGCTAGGTTATTTATGGAGGAGGTGAGAGTTAATGAACGGGCCCCGTCGGCGGGCGTCGCTTATTGCACTCCGCCGAGGCTTGGACGCTCTCGTGTGGAGTACTTTCTTTCAATCTCCTTGTGCATAATGCCCGGTGTTGGCTCGCACGCACTCTACGCCCGAGTGCGCCATTCACTTATTTGTTTTACATCTAAACGACTGTTGTTACTCGTCGAGTGATGAGACATTTCGGGTGTGTCCGAGGGCCTTCGTGCTTGAGCTTACACCCACTTAGCCGCCAAGCGTAATGTTTTTCTATTATGCTATGCTAACGAGGAACCGGCTACTGGAATCCGTTTTGGTATTTCCTCAATTATTTAGTTATTCGGTAATTATAGGGGACATTCTCACGGATTCGAATATATGAATAGATATTTTCGTGCTATTAAAAATCACCTTCATTAAAACGAAAAAGCGGCCACCCAGCCGGCTGTCATCTTTACAATACGAGTCAATTTTGGCGCCGATGGCTTTCCTTCGTCAGAAAAACGTCGCTATCGGAATCAAACCTTTACTGTGTGTAATAAGGTTGAAAGTGGGTCGTATAGTTTTTAGAAATAGTACGACGTATGGATCCTCGCGTAGGTGTTCCGTTTCTGTGAACCATGACTCGGAATATCGAGCGACAATTATTATAAATAAAGATGCACTCGTGTTTGTTTAGCTCTTCATTTGCTGCAGTGATTTTTTCCAGCGATGAGTTTGACGTTTTAATATTTGAAACGTTTGCTGACAATGGCTGGTATTTGGGCTCAGTTGCGTGCTCGAGTGTGCTCTACGAGTGTTGGTAAATCAATTCTTAGGATTTTACGAGTAGCAGTAGCACAAACATTGGGTAGTTTGGTTTGCTGTGTGTTTATTAATTGTACTTTTAAAAGACAAGAGGATTTTTAATTCTTTGTTTAAAAATGGTCAGTGCAAATAATGAAAAACTTCCCGGAATATTAAAGATTTTGAATAAAAACGCACACGATAAGATTAACGACAAAGATACTCGACAAAACATCTCATAGCCAAGGCACCGTTAGAATTATTAAATAAACGCTCCCATCATCGCTTCATTTAGATACGTACGGCGTGTCACTGATTTGTCATTCCCCGCAGCTTTCACAATGCATGATTGTCGCACATTATTGTATCAGAAATCTCTGCATCCGAACGGCGCGCTGAGTAAACACCGCGCCATGACAGCGCATCAATGAGCTTCATTTATTTAGTAACTTATAAAAATATTGAGCAAAAAACCCTACATGTAATCACAAAACTATTGAACTAACGATTTTCAATCTTATTCCAAAGATGAATTTCGAATTTAACGGTGAACTTAGATTTGACAGATGCAAAATAAAGATGGCGGAAAAGTACGTGAGTGAATGTTGGCTACAAATAAATTGTTGTGGACTGTTTTTTCAGGTGATAGTGAATCTTTTGATTTCAACATGTATTGTGTACAAGACTATAGGAACTGTCTAAGATTCTCGGATTTATAAATGAGGTTATTTGCAGGCAAATGTGATACACACCACCCATAGAAAATAAAGGATCTACAGTCATACATTTTTATAATACAAGTTGCCTATTTTCTTGACTAATTTAACTGTTAGATTTTATCATTGCCAAAAACCTCACATAACTTTCATGAAAATCTTTATGTACTCAACAATAACTGAACCCAATCTACCTTCAAGGCTTTCAAATATTCGTTTCCTCAAATAAAACCCCCGATATAAGCAATATATGAACTGTACATAAGCATTAAGTATCATTTAATGTAACTCCGACCCCTGCCCGTCGACCGTGACTGTGCGCTCATATTTACACTCCAATCCAACAAATTAATATTTGTAAGTTGTATGCGTAATAACGATGCTTTAAAATGTTACTTGTCAAGTTTGACGGCCGTGCGATTAGACAAATATGCTTTGTTATTGAAGTTAATAAATAAATAGTTTGTATTTCTGTTGCGTTTATTTCTATTTGCGAGATTTGTGATTCGGGCTTAAAAATACTTGTACATAGATATCTCAAAAGTTTCAAGGTTATAATTAAGAAATTGCTAGGTTGTCAATACCAAAAAACATTTCAAAACCTACTTCAATAAACACGCATGCCCGCAAAATGTGGCCGGCTGAAAAAACCTTCTGTCCAATTCGGTATCAATAATTTGCGAAATAATCACAAAAAGATCCCCTAAGATCCTACGCAAACACCGCAATATTACAATAGGGCATTACAATTCAAATAATGCCCCTTACCTGTGCCACAAAGGGCTGTGTCAGGTGTATCATCCGCTTAAGATACTATTAATCCTTCACAATACCTTGCAAAAACCTTGCCATTCATAAAATTTTAATCTTAAATATATTGCTTTGTGCTGGCAACCCGAGCGAAAAGCCAGGCAATAATTTTCGCGGTTATTAAACGCGGGAAACGAATCAAAACTTTTTTTCAAATTTGTTTTGACAAGTTGGCCGCATTGAGGCCGCGGTCTTTTGGTGTAATGCTCGGATATAATGATAGCGTAGATAATGACATTAGAGTTCCTCTTACAATTTTAAGATCACAACAATTTGACTGTACCTACTTTGGAAATTGTAAGGAGATCGGAGAAAACAATTTTTAGCCTCGGTCCAACTTACAAAATAGCGCTCGGCAAAATTGAGATTTTGAAACTGCAGTCTTGATACAAAAATCATATTCTTGGTTTTAACCCAAAACATTAGGTACTATTTTACTACTCCACTGTTTAAATACTAGACGGACACATATGTTAATAATAAAAATATACAGATTTAATACTTGAAATGTATGTTTAAAATTAAGAGATATGGAAAGTAAAACCCATACGGAATCCGCAACTCCAAACCCATTGCATTTAACCAGACAAATTACTAAACGAAATAAGGCAGATGATTCCGGGTGCTTGACGGGAAGCTTATTGAAATCCCACGCCGATTATGGATTAAAAAAATCACGAGTGGGATTTATTGGTAAATTATAAGCTCAGAGGGATTCGCCGACGGCTTTCCATCAGGTAGCGATAATTATGATTTCAATGTAAATATTATTTTATTGAAAACACCTACTTTGGGGTTTTCGAAAAAACCTTTTGAAGTTACCGCAATTCAGTAGCTATGGTTACTTTTTTGCTGAATTGAAATGTTTCAATTGAAATAGAGAAAGCTTGCAGCTGATATATATCGATGATTCACAATCATGATCAACAACCGTGGTACAGAGTTTTTTTTATTAATTTCATATTAGCTTTTTTTAAGCGCATATTGAAATTAATTTCGACTCTATCCAATGGATTTTGCAAATCTGCAGCGTATTTGATATTTATGGTTCCATAGGTAGTTCTTTATGTATTTGGGCACAAGAGAGTACATCGAAGAAAAATAATTTTTAAAAACTAAGTTTGGCCTATGCCTGTTTTTTAAGAGCTTTGCAAGAAACTTCGGTGGGTCAATCGCAAGAAAATTTAACCGATGTTCTTAAATATGCTTAATAATTATGTTACTGTGCACCGGAACTTACAATTTTTTTAGTAATTTCGTTCAACAAGAGGTAGTATTTTTTCACTTCTTAAGTACCAAGTCAAATTAAACATTACATTACTTGTGGTCCCATATCAACAGTTGTCTGACAAAAACATTATAATTTTTCCGGGGCCCTGGGGCTACTCGAATCGGCCAGTGAACGAACATCGCTGACAGCTATTGTTTCATGAAGCACCATTATTTCATTCCTCTCATTAAACGTGTCGGGCGCCCGCATGCGCGCATCCGCCGGAGACAAGACCATAGAGTTCGTGACCATAGACAATGACTGTATGCTTTTGTTGCCAACCTTTTTGGTAGGTCTCACGGTTTCGATAACGGTTTTGAAATTTAGAACGTGTTTTGTTATTTTTAAGGAGCGATTACCTAATTTTTGTCTCTAAATTACAACTCATAGATGTCGCTTTGTTACAAGTAGGTATCAACAGAAAGAGGTACAAAATACAAGAGAATATAATCAGCCACAGCAATTTCGCGAAAACAAACAAATATACAGCAGTCATTAAAATAGCCATTAGCATTATTAAATCAAAGTTTATTTGAGAGAAGCGAGGCCCCGGTGGCTGTGAGCGCGAACATCGAAATTTACTTAAGTTGAACGAATGCGCCCTCTGTTTGCTTATGAACGTCAAACAGTCGGAATATTGTGGCCGAGACCGTCCTTATTGCTGGGCTATTTAAATGGCATGAATATGCACGGTTTTAGCGGTTGGCTTTCTGTAGATAGATAAGTAAGCTAAGTTTAAAAGACTTAATCCTAAAATTCCATTTTAGTTTTGCTTGTGTCAATATTTGAGGGCTTAATTCGCTAAATAACTTAAAACTATTCTAAGCTTAGAAGCCTACTAAGCCTAAGGACTCTAAGCCCTAATGAGTCTATCGCATATTCAAACCACGGTACTAAGAAGTGTGACTACCTCTCCTACCTACCTAATTTAGCAAAATAAAAGGCGATAAATAAATAAAGATGTGTGTAGATTTGGCAAAGAAAAACTGAATTTCATTTTAAGTACAAAAAAATCAATGAAACACTTATAACTGCAAATAACGCACCTAAGTCCATAAAGATTATCAGGAACTTGTCGTAACTCAATACAGATAATACAGCGCTTAACGCGGCTTGCACGCGTCGGGCGTGCGACTGACAGCGCCCGGGGGCCGTCGGACTGTCCGGCAGTAGCAGATTTGAGTGCAAATAAAAAACACTTAATGGAGAAACGAAAAGAATCGATTAAAAGGGAAGTTAATTGTGTTGATTATGGTGGTGTTGAATAATCGAAATGAATTTTCAATGTTGCTAGAAACTTGCTAGCCGCATGATCAGTGAAGGAAGCGAGTCTTGCTTCTTTACAAGTTAGACATATAAAAATTTGTTAAAGGATATAAGATATTATGTCGTAGCATTTGCAATCATAAAGATGTTTTGGAAGAGAGTCTGCTATTGCAGTTGGCAGCTTGCTTCCAATTGTTACCCTTAGCCTCTCGCGACACAGTTTCCCTCAATCAGAAACAATTACACAACCCAAATAGACCGTCACACATCAGAACAATCCATGAAATATTTGACCAAATATTTACATTAAAAAAACGTCATCGCCATTATTAGTACAACTGTCAGCGGCACGCGCCCTATTTCCCACATTCGTTCACAAAATTCAAATCCTTTACAACAATGCGTCAATAATCTCTGGCCGTGACGATATAAATTTCATAAATTCCCGACCCCGACAATGGTTAGGTCCATGAATAATCTCCATTTTGACGGTGTCAACACCAGCCGTTTGGCGCCAAAACAAACGTCAAACGTTCACAATGGCGGCGCGTTAAGCCGAAGATAATGCGTTGTTATTATAATTGGGCCGTGTAGTTTGTATTGTTGGAGCGCGCAGGTTAATTAGGTTATTGATTGCTGCTGTATGCTGCACGATTGTGCGTTAATTTACAGGATAATAGACGCAGTTGTGTTTAGGATATAATGTGCCTATGGGTCGCCATAGCATAGTAAATACAAGTAGAAGTACCTATCCGCGGATCTGGTATCAAACAGAGGAGATGAAACGTGCATTCGATATCGGATATTTGGAGTAAATAAGTAGAAATCCCGCAAAAAAAGCACTGAACTCTAAGTAGATACATTTCCGACGCAAACACGACTAGGTAGTACCTACTAATCATTTTATATGTTCCAACCCAACAAACACAACCGCAGAAACAAATAAGCTCACTTAAACACCCATTACGTAATTCAATCGGCTTCAATAGATACCCACAACCCCGAACTACAGCCAAACGGCAGTTAACCCTCAAACGGGCACAGCCGCAGGGCTACACGCGTTCCGTGGGCGTTCTCTGTAATTGACTCCGACCGGTCATCGCCGGAGGCGTTCTGAGCGCGGTTACAAAATGATTTACGATCGGTTGTCGGTGGCACGCCGTGACGCCCATACAGGACCCCATTGACATTTGTAGCTGATAATGTATGTCTGTTTGTGGGCATGCTAAATTATGGGAAGGCGTGAGCTTTTTAGGGTTAGAGGAAATTCATAAGGAAGTTGCTTGGTTTTCTTGCCATGGGTTAAAGTTTAAGGGTTGTTGTTGAAGCAAGGGTGGTGGTAGAATTATTCATGTTATTGTATTTTGGCTTTTTATAGCTATTTATAGCTTAAATCTGTTTAATCGAATGGCCGCTACGGCTCATAATTTTCCGCCACATAATGCCGAATATTTGATTATGTAATTTTAAATAAAATGTAAAAACTCGATTAATAGTTTATTTGATTTGATGACACGAGCTTTGAATGATTAATGCTTCAAACGGTTTCCAAGACCTATCCATACAACCAAATACAATTTGTAATTATATAAAACCACTTGAAGCTCTTAAATTTTTAGCTCCTCCCAATATCCAACTTTTTCCTAAAATATGAAAAAAATATACCACACGCATTTCTATTTTTAAATCTGGCAACATAAGACAGCTCGTTAAAGCCGTGTCGTCACAGCCGGCCGCACTAGTTGAAACGCTTTGATTTATAAGTGCTACGGCAGGGAATTTTCCTTGTTTGTTACTCTGTAAGTACCTCCTTTGAATTAGGGTGGGTAAAATCTGGTTTAGGGGACGAAAAATTTTATGTTTTTGCGGTTTGTTTTCATATTTTTTAAACCAATTTGTATCTTCAAACACTGGAATAGGTAACTAAGTCTTGCCTCTTTTTAAAAATCGCTGACAAAAATTAAAAATAGCTGTTCGTTTTAAAGTGTTCCCTATCACATTTCTCTAGCGCTCTATGATTTGTTGAGAGATCCCAACTCTTAGTTAAACTTGCCTTTGTACATAACCTCTCTTTACTGTGTGACAATAAAGAAATATATGTATGTGCAATAAAGGATAATAAGCTAAACATTAGGCCAACCTTTAGAAAAACTGTTTTAAACTTAAGGTGTACAAAGCAATTTATATTTCCTACAAAAAGTGAAACAGGGGAACGATTACCGCATACATAATTTTTCAACGAAAAATGTTCACGGCCCAAAAGCTATACAACCTAGAGGTATAAGGCCTTATTGATTTCTAACACTTTCGCGAATATTATTAGACATTTAAATAAAACTTCTTTCACGCATTTTATCACGGTAATATTAATATTATTTAATCCCAATGTTTCGGATGCTTTACTGCATTCACGGTCACGGGCAGACTAAGGTGTTGGTCGTCTTGATGCTATAATTACATACAGCTACCGTACAATTAGGTATAAAACCTTACCTGCGTGGGCGTGAGATGTATGAGCGACGCCAGGTGTTCCCTCTCGGGCGCTGACAGGTACTTCTGCTGCTTGAACCGCCTCTCCAGCTCGTATACCTGGACCAAGGAGTTGTGGGTTAGACTGTGTATCTTCAGTTGTGGTTAATTTATACTTTTTGCAACCTAAGTTGAGGTCGGCTTCCCGTTTAACAGGATGCTGATGAGTATACCCATATGGATCAACTGCCCATCTGACCTACTCAACCTGAGTAAGACTGATTATCTGACTTTCTGTCCGACTAACGCTGGGATCAAACCAATCAATTTATTGTACCATGATAAAAATGATCACCCATCGACGGACCGAGCGTGCCTTATTTCACACAATGCCATTTATTTGAAAGTATTGAATGAAACATTTTTCATCTAAGTATAAAGTGTGGCTGAGCCCACCTCAAAGGAAATCTTTCAATCTCTTTTACGTTACAACATTTAAAACAATCCTTCGCATCCAATCACATTTTAATAAATCCCTCTAACATCATCTACCTAACCACACACACTAACACTCACACACACAAACATACAGACACAGCAACATTGAAATCAAACTGCAGCTTGAAAATTCCGTGGAAATAGAATTAATTACACGGTTGATGGCTGGTATGTGACGGAGGGCGGGCCGCCCGCCCAGCCCGCCCGCCCTGTCCCGCCCTCGCAGCTAACGCAATTTTGGCTTTAGCTTCTAGTTGGCTTTTGATGCTTCGCTCGCCTGGTTAAGGTTTAACGTGAAATGGTTACTGTTAAATTGTATTGATTATTTGATTAGTACGATGGGTTGGTGATTTGGAATGTTCTAGGTTTGAATTGTCTTGTGACAGTTATCAGTTATGTTAGATTAGAGGAAATGAATATCTCGTGATGGAATGTAGGTATGATATGATATATCTGATATGCAAATTGATTGAATTATTCTACGTATTTGTAAGCCAATTAGAAGGTAGTTATAGTCCCCAGGCCGGCGAACAAATTTTTTTTTGATACATATACATTTAAGACTTTGTGAGTGCCTTCCTTACGATGAGTCCGACAAACTTTTCGAATGCGCAAATTTTGGTGCCGCTTCGTTTTTTAATGCTTGACTCCTGAAATTGTCGATATGACGTCACTATGGCTCTTCGTACATACACGTTTCATTTTTTGAGATTCGTTTAATAAAGTTAACTAGAGAATGGTGGTCAACTTGTCCGATAAAGATCGTGCTGCGTTTGGAGTGTCCACCATCCTGAAAATGACGATATGACGTCACTATGACTCTTCGTACATACCTGTTTCATTTTTTGAGATTCGTTTAATAAAGTTAACTAGAAAATGGTGGTCAACTTGTCCGATATAGATCGTGCTGCGTTTGGAGTGTCCACCATCCTGAAAATGTCGGTATGACGTCACTACGACTCTTCGTACATACCTGTTTCATTTTTTGAGATTTGTTTAATAAAGTTAACTAGAAAATTGTGGTAAGCTTGTCCGACAAAGATCATGCTGCATATGGAGTGTCCACCGTCCGGAAAATATAGATATATTTTAAGATTTGGTATAAAGTACTGACAATTGGTGTGAAGTATGTTAATAGTAAATGTTGCATTTAGAAAGTCGTTTTGAATGATATATGTATCATTACTACAGGAGGGATTTATTAACTTGAAAACACCTATCGATAAAATAATCTTATATAAGCGCTAGCTTCTGAAATACTAACAATTCGCCGAAGTTTTTTAAATATGAAATGTTGCATTTAAAAACGTCTTTTGAATGATGTATAACTTATTACTAGAGATGGGATTTATTTAATAGAAAACATCTATCCATAATTATAATTTTAAATAAGCTCTAGCTTCTAAACTACTAACAATTTGTCGGAAGTATGTTAACACGAAATGTTTCATTTGGGAAGTTTTTTCAAATAATATATAATTTGTTACTAAAGAAGTAATGGATTAGCTTGACAGAACGTACCGATAATATATTCTTAGAAAAGCTCTAGCTTTTAAACTAATAACAATTTGTCGGAGTTATGCTAATACAACCTTGCGCTTAAAAAGATCTTTTGATTGAAATATGGCTCATAACTTCAAGTGAGATGTTATTCCTTAACACAATGTAAAGTATCAATAATATGCCTTAGGTCAGTTATGTCTTCCAAAATACTAAGAATCGGTAAGTGGTATGTTAAGACGGAATATAGCGCTTAAAAAGATCTTTCGATTGACATATGGTTCATACCTAGAGGTGGGACATTATTCCCTAACATAGTAAAACCTATCGATAATACGCCTTATTTGGGCTATATCTTCTAAAACACTAAGAATTGATAAGTGGTATGTTGAGACAAAATGTTGCACTTAAAAAGACCTTTTGATTGATATATAGTCCATTAATAGATGTGGGATATTATTCCTTAACATAATATAAACTATCAACAATACGTCTTAGTCAGGCTACTTTTTCTAAAATAGTAATTAAAATTGGTAAGTAGTATGCCAATTTAATATACTTAAATAATGCACGTGAATATTTAAGTCAGAAATTGACAAAAAGAATAAACTTCTTCCAATTGTAATATTTTTTTCTCATTTTCTTGTCGAACTGACTATTTGACTCACTACATTTGTCGGACAAGTCGATATTTGCAATAAGAATAGTATTATCTATCATTGTTGTATTTGTCCGACATGTATGTATGGGGAGACACAGTGACGTCATATCGACATGTTTCGGATGGTGGACACTCCAAACGCAGCATGATCTTTATCGGACAAGTTGACCACAATTTTCTAGTTACCTTTATTAAACAAACCTCAAAAAATGAAACGTGTATGTACGAAGAGTCGTAGTGACGTCATACCGACATTTTCAGGATGGTGGACACTCCAAACGCAGCACGATCTTTATCGGACAAGTTGACCACCATTCTCTAGTTAACTTTATTAAACGAATCTCAAAAAATGAAACGTGTATGTACAAAGAGCCATAGTGACGTCATATCGACAATTTCAGGAGTCAAGCATTAAAAAACGCAGCGGCACCAAAATTTGCGCATTCGAAAAGTTTGTCGGACTCATCGTAAGGAAGGCACTCACAAAGTCTTAAATGTATATGTATCAAAAAAAAATTTGTTCGCCGGCCTGGGGACTATTAGTTTGTAAGTTAACAATGAGCAAAGCAATTTTCCTGTCCTGCGTTGAATTAGAATAGATACAGTAAAATAAAATGTTGAATAATAGATACCAAATCTAAGGTATTCATCTAATATCATGTATAATTAAATTAATTGCAGCATTTTTTCGACCGATTTAGAAAATATCAAAGAACTCAAATCTCAATATTATAGATATGCATGGGTGACAAAAAAATGCAATGCAAAAATTGTCGCTCAATTAAAAATTCCTTCTTGGTCAATGGCACAATATAATTTGGCATGATTTGACCCTTGATTTAAAAACAGGTCTTAGAACTTTTATCAATCTTTCAGTATAATTTCCCATTGATTTGACCCGTCACAGTCGCACGGTCACCATGGCGCGCCCGGGTATAACCGGTCATGCTTCAGTCTTCACGGTATAATTCACCCTTGTAAAGCTTACTGTGCACGGTGCGACGGCCGGTGATGTTTAATCCTTCTGTTGTTTTTACAATGGGGGATAAATCGCAGGTGATTTTGTAATACAAATAAACTGATTTTTTAGTTTATATTTGTCATTTTCTTTTATTTATTCATGTACTCCTATGTTTCACTTCCTCAGCTAGTTTGAAATGCTCTATTCGAGGCTTAATTTTAAAATAAATACCTATGTGACTTTTAACACTTTTTTAGTTACCTATTATCGAAGCTAGTATCGCATTTTTAACCGATTCCTCAAAACGGAGGAGGATCAATTTTAACGTTTATTTATCGATCTTGTAGACACTAAATTACAAACGCACAGTGAATATATTTCCTTAGCTTAAGAATTAAGGCAGGTAAGGTCCCCCAACTGGTATTTATTTGTAAAATGATCGGCAAATAACGCTCCCCTCGCGAGGGTCCACCTCACAAATACGGAGGCTTAGCAGAACAACCGAAGGCATTTGATTTGTTTCTACATATTTTTATGATGGAACTTTTTCTACAGAATATCTACATAGATATGTGGAAAATTCACAGTAACTGTAACCACTGATTGATTCATGTTAGATTATTCCAGGGTATGTAGTTGATTACTCTGTTGCTGTATTGGATTATTCGATGACATATTTATTAATTGTAAACAAGACGTATTCAGCTAAAACAAGCGTTTTGACTATCTTTAATCCTACCGCCACCAAGCTAAGTGGGCTTTTAGTTTTACTTTTTTGAATCAGTTGTATTTACACTTGTAAAACAAACTCGCATAATTTCTTACTAAACGACTTGCACGGTATAATCTCGAAGTTTAACAGCCATACCATCTCGACATCCTTGTCTTTTCATCCGCACACCAACTACCATTCTTAAAATTATTTCCCACTAGCAACACTCACCTGAGCCTGTGTAAACAGCACCCGTCTCTTCCTCCTCTGCGCGAGAGGGAACTGCATAGGCTTGGAGTCAGGTCCAGCGCAGGCTGCCAATCCTCCCATATTGTTGACGTGACCCATCCCCCCGGACGTGGACGTCATCAGCCTGGAAACTAAAGCAGCCGCTCAGATACGCACACTTTTGTTTACTAGGTGGTATGGAAATAGAAGTTGGCAGATATAATGATGATTACACTCTTGTATGTTGTTAATTGTAGAACAGTAGCAAATGAATTGTGTCTCGCGTATATAATTTCGAAAGGTTATCTATCTTTTCTATATTGTTCTTAGTCTATGCACATATACTGTAGGCAGGTACCCTACACTCAGGAATAATGCAGCTTTCCCATGCTTAATAGATACCACAGAAACATTGCCTATTTTAGACATAGGTACGTTTAGCTACGTATTGATCAAATGTCAGTACCTAAATGAATACAGAGTAAATAGATATAAAATCCTATTCCATAAAGACATTTCAAGAGTTCTACACGTTCCAGTAGTAAAACAGTGCCCTAATCAGTTTTTTCCCAAAATTGTGATATCTCATTTCGATGTTATAACAACGATATTCGTTGTTTCGAACATAATACATTTTACCCGTGATATTCAAAATCAAATTATTATGTAACCATTCCACTTATACCACACATTACTATATCAAATAATTTAAATCATTTATGAAATACCAAAATGCAATCCCTAATGAGAATAACGGGAATTCAATTAACAAGAATTAATTAGGTTTTCAGCTTTTAAAGTTAAGTGAGTATTGGGTTTCAGCAGCTTTTCATAATGGCGGCCACTTCAATAGCTGAAAGCGTTTGTCTCTGGCAAACTTTAAAATTCATTAAATCTTTGGTATTAATTAGCTGATTAGCTCTACTCAGTAAGGATTTAAGCTTTCAGCTAATTATTATGAATAAGTGCAAACGAAAACACTGCATACAAGATTCTTAGTTCAGATCGGGTTTTGTACATGTAGATTATATACCTACTCGTATGTTCGAAAATACTGAATACATATCTAACTAAGTATACATACTCGTACTTAACTAAATTTAAAAGGTTCCATGCTTACGATTTTTGTAATTTCTGCAACACTGCGTATATTAATATAGGTACCTACCTACATATTTTAAATTCCGTCGTCTAAAATTCATAAAGCTCATAATTTAAAACATGTTTGCTACACTTAAACGGAACAACTGCATCATTTTAATCACATTTTATCCATCCTTGCAAATTATAAAAGGGGAGTAGCGGGAAAATAAAAATTAATACTTTCTCGCGGTAGGAATTAATCTCTTAGCGCTGGCAACATTTAAGCTGGCGCCCGCCATTTTCCTAATGACACTAGACGTGGTTTCCCGCGCTAGTAGCTTTGCAACGTATTTTAGTCACTTTGAGAACATAAAATTACATTTAAATGTTTTCATCGTAAATAAGGTAACTTTAAATATGTAACATATTACGCTTGGTTGAAGGAAACTTAAAAGAATAATTTTATTTAATACGTTTTGTTCAAGCAAGAGCACAACTAACCGACCGTAGGTAAAATTAAACTTCTTTTTTTGCACATCCGAATTGATTTTTCACTTGAAATACTTATATGTGAAAAAGAAACACGGGTGAAACACAGAGTTCCTTATTTTCTATGTTAATTTCAAGACACCAAACTGACTAGTTTTACCTATTAATTTTCAACTGTAATTTTTGGAGTCTTCAACACCTATATAAACACTATAGCAGGTATCTTTACATGTTACTTTATTAACTTGCTTGTGCAATTGAAACGAGCCAGCCTCAAGAGTCAACAGCCAAAATAACTGATTGCTGTCATCCGTCATTATAACAATTGGCAACCTAATCGCGTAGGACGATAACCTCTTGCATAGGGACTGTAGTCCTGCAGTCTATTGAAATGCGACAATCAAATACATAGCTACATTTCATTTTGCTTTCAAAGTGACTATAAAAAAATATTTTTCTTAATGTACTCTAGTACTTAGTCTAGTCTTATATTCAACTTTGCGGAATAATATCGCTCTGAAAATTCATGAAAAACGAATAATAATAAAAACTGCATAAGGAAAATTATGTATTTCCCATTACACAGCAGCAACTTCAATGAGAACTTCTACCGTTTATGAGATCGGTTAAAAGTGATGCTTTTGTAGCCTAATGAAAATGAACATTATGAGGTGATCGTTGTATTCTCTATCGTATCTATAATATCTGGATATGGGATATTTACTCCAGAATACCACATATAACAATAAGTTCCCAATTCTTTCATCAAGCAATTCTCATTCTCCTCGTTCGCTAAGGTCGGCACATCAGCATTTTGGCAGCAATATCAGGCACATTACACACGCCGAATCCGGCGCGTATTTACACAACACTCGACGGAAAGGGTCTTTCAATAAAATATTGCTCCCCATCCTGTCTTACTCTATTGTGCGTGTGTGGTATTGTGAGATATCTTTCGATCATCGATCAGTTTTGCCAGTTGTGGGTTCTGCTCAAGGTTTTAACGAATTAAACAAAAAAATGACAATTAGAACTACATTTAAAATGTTCAGGAAAGAAGCCAGCTAGGTACCTTTTGTCATATTCCACGATTTTGTTGATTACAGAAAAACTTACATGTTCTACATTATCATACCTAATCATGGAAGGTGGTTTAAAGTAACATCATCATTGCGGACATTATATGCTATGCCTCCATCCTTTCTGTATCGACATACTCTTATTCATTGTCAAAGAGACTTCTTTAGAAAATGTTTACTAGCTGTGGATATATACGGGACCCCAAAAAAGTGCTAGTACACGCTCGCTTCAAACCTCCTTTGTTTGTCAATGGACCTCTGGACATTTTGTTATCTGCGCATCTCGGTTTAATTGAAACGTAGCGTTATTTCATAGCCATTGAATGGGCGTTTTTAGATTCCAATTGAATCGTTAAATGACACGTAAAAGGATGTTTACAAACATCTCTCAATGCCATCCAAAGATAGGTCGATGAGATTTTAATATAATTGATGCAATCCGTTGGTTCCTTTTGTTGTAGTGATGATAGAACTGGGGAGAACAGTTCAATAGAATTTCTTTCATGTGGTAGGTAAAAAGGTGAAGTGATTTTACAGACAGCCAATAAAAATAGGTTGCATGTCGGTCTGGGAAAGACTGACAGGCCAACAACTATTGTTTCGTTATAAAATTAGACCAATATGTTCAGTTACTACAATTGCTTGAAAAAAACTTTGAAGCTTTGAAGCTTTTGATGCAATTTTGGCACCCACCAAGCACCGATGTAGGTAGCGAACCTTATAATTTTCTAAAAATACATCCACTCTCATGTCGCCGTGTCTGACAGGGGTCGGCCAGAGATGTGCATATATTTTGACAACAAATACCCCGGTAATTGAACCGGGGGACTGACCACGACGGGGGAGGTTGGGGCTTCAAAATATGCCGCTGTAAATGGAACTATTTTCACGGCCGAACGGTTTCGGTGTTGCTATTAAAATTTTAATTTTAGAATGGTAGAAAATTGGTTGAGGATTTTTGAGAACTCAATTCTTTTCAACTAAATGAATCCCCTTACTGCGTAAGGGAAATGTTACGCAAGTTATTATTCCCGTCCTCGCTATCTACCTAAAGAAAGAGTTCTCAACTGATATACGTAAAAATAATCTGTAAGAATATTAATACCTAGCACCAAACAAAAACAATAACGTTTCACGACCAAAAGTGGGAAGAAAAACAAATAGTTGCATGATACGGACACTTGGGTCTAACGCGTGCATTTGATGACACGATTGGCGTGAAATTGGCCCCAACTGCCGGCGGGGCGAGGGTCGTGCGTCTGACGGCGCTGACCGCAAGTAATTACCAACTAGACAATGCTGGTTGAAAATTCACTAAAGTTTTAATGGCCGAACGGTTTGTGTGAAGTTATTATTGCTTTCAGTTGGTTTTGGGTGATTTTGGTCGAAGTTATGTCTGATTTTGGGAGTTGGTACGTTTTACTTAGCTATGTATGAGTACCTCGTTCTGTTTGATGCCGAATTTCAAGTAGAGCAATCGTTATGGCATCTTCATTATTTTGCATGCCGCCTTTATGCAATGCCTTTTTATTTTATGCCTCGTTAACATGATTGATTCCATCTCTATATTATTTAACTCTTATCCTGTCTTTTATAACGTC
Source organism: Helicoverpa zea x Helicoverpa armigera (assembly GCA_033682625.1). Taxonomy (NCBI): domain Eukaryota; kingdom Metazoa; phylum Arthropoda; class Insecta; order Lepidoptera; family Noctuidae; genus Helicoverpa; species Helicoverpa zea x Helicoverpa armigera. The sequence continues at coordinate 706,355 of JAWIIS010000050.1, forward strand.
ATCGACATGTAAATATGTATCTATTTATATAAAAATGTCGTCATCCACGTGTAAATGTATGAACTTTACAAATTGTTCTACATCATTACTTATTTCTGTACAACATCCGCTTACAATTCAGGTAGCTTCAATTACATGTATATTACTGTGTGTTTGTCTATCTTCTAGCCGTGACAAATTGACCTTTTCGTCTTGAATATATTAGGTAACACCTTCTTATTGGTACATATGACGATTTTGTTTATCCACTATGTTTGCCTTCGAGCTACCTTCAGACTTAAGTATATAGCAAGTGTGTGTTATGTAAGGTAAGACTGCTAGTATGTGTGGTGGTTTCTAGGTGTCAATATTTTTATTTTTTTACTTGTTTAGTAGTTCTGAGTATAAGTATAAGAAGAAAAATATTTTCTTAATAAATCAAAGCTGCTGAATTTAAATTATACGATGAAGTTGAAACTTATTGTGAGCAAAACTTGCGCCGGCGCACAAGAGTATTTTGGTAATGTTAAACGTATACCGTATAAATAGTGAAGCTCTTGAATAATTACTTACGAAGAGCCTATTGTAAGTATAGAAAAATAAGGATCCTTCTGCCGTTTTCAACAAACATTTCAGAATGACAATACAAATAAGTAAAAAAAAAACTAAAAAACGAAGAAGCCTAATATTTATTAGGTGAATCACAATTATCGTGATGTTTGCCAAAGCACTAGGAATTCAAATCGGCGTACAGTGCGTACATAATGAAGTCGAACGTGCTCGGGCCACTTCGGCTACCGTCGGCAGTGTTCGGCCCGTGCGCCTGCGTCACGCTCGGGTCAATATTTGCTTACAACTAATGGATTTTGCGAGCGAGGGGTCGTGTATGTGAATTTGAAAGTAAAATTGTGAGATGTGTTATGGTCGGATCTATTTTCGTTGCTTATTCTCAGAATTGGGAAGAAAAATATTGCTTACTTGGTAAATAAAAAAAATATTTGTTCTCAGAACTTGGCCCTCACAAGGACAATAGTAATTGGCTTGTAAGGTAAAAAAATCTAATAAGATTTCCTTAAACAGAAATGAAACAATCGTATAGATAAAGTAGTCGGTAATTAAAATATTATGTACCTACTTCACAATCTTGACCAAGTCCATTAATGTTTAGGCATTACCGCAGTGATCGATGTATGCAACCCGATAAAATATGAGAACTAAGCCTGATCCTCTCAAACAGACAACAAAAGCTACAGTATATCATTAAAACGCTCATAATCCTCATAGACAGTTTATAACATGAACAGTTCATAATAATCGCATTAGAATTCGCCATACGTGCGCATCTGATCGCCCCCTAGCAGAAAATGTAGCCAGCGCTGAATAAACGGGAGCAAATTGTGCGTGGATAAACATTGACTATAATAGGAGCATTGTTGCAACCCCAACCGGGTGTGCTGTCAAAATACAGGAGATTTTATCACGGGAAACCGATCGGAAAACGACGTTGTATTAGATACTTTTTAGAGTAACCGCACGCTGTAGACTTTTAGTCGACCGGTAATGTTTGGGCTCATAAATCAGTATGAAGGTGAACTGAAAAATGGTAGAACGCACGTTACGAAGATCAGATATTAAGCCGGTGTCAGATCGACGGAAAACTTTGATTGAAAACAACATTTTATTTAAGAAAACTTTAGGGCCAACTGTTAGACTACTGCTTAGTCTATAGTGTAGATACTCTTAGTGTTATCAGCGAAAAAAAATCTTAGTAGCATGGTAGATTTGAGATGCGCTCGGACACTTGGTGATCCGGTTTAGTGTTTGCTTGTCGTTACGCCCAATTAAGCAGAGTGGGCTGACAAAATCGATTGCCAATTATTGTTGTTAATGAACGATGTTTATGTTTGAACAGACTCTGGGCACGCGCTGTTTTTTATAAATAATTAATTAATATGAGTAAAGACTTCATTAATAATTAGAATATTGCTTTTTTCACATTTATCGAGAGATCCCTTAAGATATTTTACTTATTTTGTTTAGAATGAAATGTCAAATTGTAAATAGAAAGCATACTCTGAAAGGAACGAAATTTTCATACAAAGAAATTCCCAAGAAAATAACATAGAATGACCCACAACATTAACATCTCATCTTGTCCAGCAAAAACGGAATCGTCGCCATTTCTAAAAGTAAACAAACCAACAAAGATGGCGGGAAATGAAATAGCAAACATTTCCGCGGCTATTTCCCTCAGTGTTGCCACACTAAGGAAGATAAACTGCGGCCGGCTGGCGGTGACGCGGCCACTCGGCCCGCATTAGGCGCGCCTGCATGGAAACTAAGTGTGTCACACACTTATTTTTTCCCCGCGGCAATTTTAATTTACCGCTGACCGTGGGTACTGGGTACGTTTGATGTCGCCACTCTTGAAAAATACTGCGGATCGAGCAGTTGGAAATGGTACGGATATTTTTTTACTTTGGCACTAGCGTTTGATAGAGCGGTGAATAAAATGCTTTCACTTAATGAAAAAATCATTGACTTCATGACCTATAACGGTGAAGTAACTTGTTAACTATACTAGCACTCGTGTTATTAATTAGATTAAGCTTAGTTAAGGTTTAAAGCGTCTGAGAAATAAGTCTTTTGCACTGAACTAAGGAAACAAGACGACATCTAGCTCTAACTCTCACAAAATACTTCATCTCTTCACATTGAATAGTTAAATATTTTTAGCTCAAGTATTTGACTTTCTGAGTATTATGTAAAGGCGCAAGTTACTGTATTTATCTGACATTTACAAACTACCTTTCACACTAACCAAGAACATAAGTATCGAGCACCAATTACCATATTCATTAACATAAGGTAAAATAATTTCTCCTGACTCGGCTAAAGCCTTCGAATGCACCGACATCACGCTATTTGCGGACGTGAGGCCTAATGTTTACTCAGTCAAGACTCTAGTGGTGGGCAAATATGGGCCCGATCAAATGGAATTGCTTATTTTGTCTGTCTACACAGCTCCCTAGTACAACAGGTACGGCGGGCGACAGGCGTGCCTCAGGGCGCGCTCCTCGGACCACTTCGGTAATCTTTTTTTACAATAATTCGGTGGGTATTGGAGATGTTTTTTGTCCGTTGGACATCACTCGACAGTTTACCGTTTTAATCTCAGCTCAAAGATACTCGTATGAGCGGAAGCGTGCTGTATTATTGTGTTAAATTATTTGTAAATTTCGTTCAACGAGTTGTTGGATTTGTTTCGATTGTTTTGCTTTTTCGGTCTATTATGAGAGATAATAAGCTTTATCCCATCGGTAGTATTGCATGGGAAAGAAAGGCTTACTAACGTAATGAAGTGGAACTGTTTAGTTTTCTTTGTCGGAAGATTGACACGGCATTATACATAAAGTTATATAATAGTATCGCCTTGTTATTATTCTTTAATTTGCCTTGTTATATTTCTTCAATACTAGTTGTAACTTATAGTAGAGTAGAGAGTAACGTGTATAGTAGGAATCACATTCAAAAATGTTACATAAATAATTATTGTTATGTTCAAACAAGCTTAACAACATTCCATCATTATATTTATAGGCCAATTATATTCGACTTATAGTATATTGAACGACTCCGGTTCATTTCCCGCGTAAGAAATAGATCGACGCCATCTTTGTTTCATATTGTACCTATGTTACGCGATCCTACGCTCAATTATTTTACTGAAAACAAAGGATAGCCTTCGATATCTTTCGTATTTTTATTACCAAGTATCCCATTTATATCTAGGTAAGTTTACATCCCACCCAAAACAAAAATGTGAAAGACTGCCAAGTTCGATAATATGGGAATGCTTCGCCTATAAAAGAAGTGAGATCTGAATAAGTACCAAGTTCCATACACATACCTCAGTTAAAAATAGTTACTTTTTAATGACGTTACTTGGCAAGTTTTTATACACCTTGTTATAAACCTACTAAACGCAATGAATCAAGTATTTAATTTTCTATTTTAACTTGCCAAGTAACATCATTAAAAAGTAACTATTTTTAACTGAGATACCTCAGTTAAAAATAGTTACTTTTTACCAAGTTTTTTTTAGTACCAAGTTCCATACACATACGTGTATGGAACTTGGTACTTATTCAGATCTCACTTCTTTTATAGGCGAAGCATTCCCATATTATCGAACTTGGCAGTCTTTCACATTTTTGTTTTGGGTGGGATTTCATTTATTTTTGTAAGGTTGTTTATTTTTATTTTTTTCTTATGATGAACTTAGTTAGAGAAATGTCTCATTTATACTATCTTTTAGATTTTTTAATATGCACTATGTTTCTTACAAAGAAATGAGCTAGATTAACTAAATGGACTAGATTTACCAACTGACTGACAATGTCATGTCAGTTATCATATATTATGTTCGTGGATCAAAGTTACACATTCGTTATTTTCGAAAGTGATTCACACTTGGCCGTTTTCAGATTTTTACTTTACTTTGACTAAATACAAACCTTTGTACCATTCGAAGATATATTATATAAATATAGATACATTTAGTTCGTTTTAGTTCCTTAGGGCTATAAATTTACACCGGGTATAAAACACCTTCATTATTTTGAAACCGACTCACACTTGGCCATTTTCAGATTTTTCCCTTTACCTTGACATAAAGACCTACCTCCATGCCAAATTTCAAGTCAATACGACCATTGGAAGTGGTCTAGGTTTTTGATGAGTGAGTCAGTCAGTCAGTCAGTCAGTCAGTCAGTCAGTCAGTGAGTGTATAGTAAAAATAGCGATTTTCTGACGTCAATATCTCAAGACCTACAATAGGTATATTAATGAAATTTTGTATTTTAGATAAGTGAGGGAGTCTCAACAGATGCTAGAAATTTGAAACGCGTAAATGAAATAGATTTTGAGTTACAGGGGGGTCGAATTTGGCCCGAAATGGTTCGTGTAATATAACCCACGGCCGGTGTGTCGCTTTTTTTGCTCGAACTTGGCGGACACACTGCCGTGTGTCTAGATATGTTTTCTTTAGTAAACCAAACATTTTTGCCTTCCGATAAATTCCTTATTGTATCTTTTATTTTTGTAATGTTATTACCAATAATTAAACAATTTGATGATTTCGAATTGTAGTATTTTGCCTTTTACTGTCATCAATGAATTATAGTAACTGACTAAGTCTAGTTAGAACTAGAAAGACATATCCAAGTTCATCACTATTGTATTAACAAATCAGTCAAAACTCAATCCTTTTGTCCCTAACGTCAAGTTCTCAACAACAAACAGTAGATCTATTTATACTTTCTCTCGTCAACTACTGGCTTTACCATGGAGTTTAGATTAAATTACCGATTGTCTTTGCTCTTATTGTCAACCAAGTTTGAGTTGAGTGGTGTCCCGTTGCGATCGCGAGCTGAGAGCTTAAGGTAGTTTGTAGTTACTGAAATTAGTTTTATGAGAAGACGAAAATTATATTTTGTCTTTAAGATTATAAAGTACCTATTAATCTATTTTACAAGACTCCTCTACTTATAAAAAGAAGTGCATGGAGCAAGTGCAGAAAAGTTCGTAACGACTTGATTCGATTTAGAACTTTTCTTACGTTTAAATATTTGATGAATGAAAACAGTGAAAAAGGAAATAGACAATATGCAAATAAACTACAAGATTCTAGCATCACAAATCTATTTCAGTCCCAGAAACTATTACGTTCAATCTAAAAATATAAATCCGTTTTATTGAAATTGCCTTGCATGCTTCGCGTTGCAGTAATAGGCAATAAAACAAACAAGCCGTATGTACCGACTGCACATAGAGTGATTGTGTTAGTTGTAGTACTTCGTCTAGTGTCAACCGTCGTTATTGAATGATTACTTCAACTCTTATTGCATTTTTGCTAGATCACGTTGTAAGATCATGCTTGCAAAGAATGTTTTGTCCTAAACCTTAACTATTCGAATCTTTCTATGCCGTCCTCTATCTTTTAAACTTAGAACTTTATGTCCAAATGAGAAAACAACATATATTTTTTTTGGTTCACGATTTTAACGCATAGGTCTCCTTTCAGCTTTAACTGTCAGTTAGCTTATTGGCTACCTAGATGTTACATATAGAAGTAAAAGTATACAGCCTCCAACTCTATGGTAAACATGGTAACTCTTTACTGTTTAAACTCTTTAGTCCTAATTCCCATCCGAAGAAAGCGCAGTAGCATCAAAACAATGATCCACCATGCATCTTACGCAAGCCTCCTCAAAAACGAACTTTAAAGTACATTTTCTTAGAATAACAATAAAATAAACAAAGCTAACGCTTTATAATCTACATAACCGTTACCAAACAACATGAAAAGAAGTTAGAATCCCGAGAAACAGTGAGTTTAAACGGCGTTGGTTCTCGTAAACAAATGATAGTAAATTAAATAGAAGTGTGTGCATGATCGGGGATACTCTGTGCACCTGCGTCAGGCTCCCGTTGTCATATCGAATTACCATAGACATAGATTATGGAGAAGATGTGACGTAAACGTTGATGGGTAAAATTAGGCAATGAAAAACTTAATTATCTTGTGTGTAAAGATTAATGAGACTACGTACCAATGAAGGATTGGTTGAAGGATTGGAAATTTGGTTTTGTTAGTTCTATTGCTATAACAGTTTGTAACGCAACATTTATCTTATTAATTGATTAAGTACACAAATTGGTGTTGGTTTCAATTGAAGAAGAAACATATTAGAGCCACTTACAAGCAACTAGGTAGGCACGTTAGTAGCCTGCCCACTACATACATCTTCCTGATTTTAGGTATTCTTGAAAAAGACGTAGGTAAAATACTAAAATATCTTTCATTCATAAAACACACAAGGAAGACATGTAACATTTTGGCCAATCAATCAAATATTCGTTTCCCTAACCCACCCAAATAGGTAAACGGATATTTGAATGCATTGACGCCTCTGCCACAAATTGTTGATCTTTAGCTTAAGATGGCGGGTTGGTAGCTGAGCACGTAGCTCTCTTTTTTGTCACCGTCGGTTAATGGTGTTTGCTCTGCCAACTCGCAATCTGAGACAGTTTTATTTTGGTAATCAAGTAGCTAACGACTTTGAAAGTGTTGGTTTATTTACTAAATTAATACCTACGAAAGCCAATAGGTACTGTTTAAGCAAGAAAGCTTTCGATTTAGGCCTAGATATATCTAGTTTTAACGTCCACTTTATTTTCGTTCCCTATCTACTTAATTACGATAGTGAGTACCTATAGATAATAATGCTAGCAATTGTGACTCTATTTCTATTTCTTAACCTAAGGATATCTTAGAAAACCTAGGTACCTAACGAAAATTGCTACTATAAATTCTGTATCAACCTAACTTTCAACCAGAACATTCGGTCTGTTTAAATATCTACTAATAACTTAGTTATTAAGTGTTCTATTAACTAGGAAGTACCAATATCACATTGCTAAACACATTTCCTACCACCCCACTTGACAGACACAATCGGTATCAGTTCTCCAATAAATACCGAATTAGCTAAACGCATCGGGTTTCATCAAATTGCCGTTTGTAACCCGACGCCTCACGTGCGCGAGTAGGCTATCGCGGTACGCATGCGCCAGCCAGTCCGCCATCTTGAATTACGGCAATTTATTGTAATGCGTTCATACGAATGACTAGGTGTGTGTAAGTAATTTTTGTTAGTTAATCGAGTTATTGTGTACATTGACGATATAGGTATTATTTGTTTAAGTTTGCAAAGATTTAAATAAAATGATTCATAGTTAGGCTAGCATATAGCTACATAGACATAGTATTAAATGATGTGAATCCAACGCAATTTATAAAATTAACGGTTTATATCATAACTACAGCTCTTTACTTTATAAGCAAGACGTGGATAAGGGTGGATAATCTTAAGAAATGCAATGATCAAAGACGAAGAGAAGAATTCTTAAGAGAAATTCGTCCTCTCTACTTTTTACCGTCGCAAGGCTTATGAACGCAGTCATTTGTTGAACTCAGTGTTGCAGAATTTGCAGAAATAAAGGAAAATGCTTCTTTTTACATTTAGAAAACAAGTGATAGGTAGGTTAAAGGTACAGAAATATTAATTATCGTTTGATTTCAAAGCAAAACAACGTGGATAAAAACAGTATACGCATTTATGAGTTATGTTTGTGTAAATCCATAATATTCAAATCCCGAAGAAAGGGCATAATGAAATTGACATTGGTAAAGGGGAACTACAATATTCCTGAGCGTTTAATGCTATTTCTATGCTAGAATAATAATGAGAGATTCCAGCAACCGTCCTAAACTTCTCGAACACTTATGTGGTGACTTTGGTACACAGATTCTATAGGTATTTAAAATTTAAGTAACGCCTTAAAAAATAGCACACATATAAAAAAAATCTCGCCGACTCACTAGCAAACCTGGGGTCGTTAGACGCGGGGTACCATCCAGCGCCCCGCATGTCCCCATAGTGGGGCAGGTCCGAGGGGGCACAGCCGTAGCCCTGGACTGGGGCGCCCCCGTACAGGGGCACTGCGTAGGGGTTCGCTGCCATCCCACAGGACGGCCCCAGTGGGGAGTTGATGCTGCTGCCTGATGAGTTCGATCTGCAAAAGTCGGATATGTTAGATGGAATGCTGATAGTGAGAGCCTCACACAAACTTATAGTCGGCTGATAATCTGATCAGGTTCGTAAATAAGGATGAAGTTGAATTGTAGTGCGCATACCTAGATATTACAAGGAACCAGGTCGCTGCCGCTATCAAGGTTAATGAAAAAGATTGGATTCAAGATAACTTTCAAAATAAACTGTGAACTGAATGGGGTCACCTATCAGTCGACATTTTAGTCTTCAGTTGGCGGAGGCTCTTAGAAGGGGAACAAAAAGTTTGAAGCTTGTGCGACATTTTAGCAAAAGTAATTTAATATGTAATTAATTGGATAGTTCAAAGCTTGTTGTTTCATCATCCACATGATGTCCACTGCTGAATATAGGCCTCCCACATTGATTTCCAATTTTGGGAGCATAGTTAGAAAATGACATCGCACAGAACTTCTTACTAAAATCTGGGAAAATTGTTCTGTATACAAATATTATGATCAGCTTAGTCTGAAGTAAAGGAAAATACACTGAAAAAAGATCAATCTAAAATTAATAAAAGCCACAAAACAAAAATAAATATTTCCCTTGACTCGGAGCAAATTTTACAATAAATCAGTAGGTAAATGGACAAGAACCGGCTGACGCTATGGGCACAAGGAAACAGTCAAAACTACAAAAACGAAGAAGCCAAAAAATCCAACTCCTTCTTCCGGTAACACTTCCCTTATTTTATCAGCAAAATTATCGAAAAGATTAAAATCAGACAAAACAGATTTGACCCAAATCTGCCACACGCAGATCTCTAAACCGTTACCCGACGAGGCGCCAACACGTCACTCAAACAATACACAGCTTATCTGCCTAATCCCTATTTACACAATTTAATCTCCCTATCGAACCATCCCTGCACCAAGAAAAACAATTTACAAGCCATTTTAAACCTTAAAATTCACACATTAACGATTACAAAGAAGATCCTAATCGGCAAATATATCCTTGTCTATGGTACACCCCCAGGGCCGCCATTACGATGTTTGGTTTGACAAATTGAGTTTTGACAGGGCGGGAAATTATGGCGCGAACCGTTTTAGTTGGTACCTCGCGTAATTGGAGTTAATTTTAATTAGATTTTAAGATTGTTATCTTTCAATTTAGCGTATTTTAAGTTTTAATTGGTTTGACGGTAATTTAATTAGTAGGTACCTCCGACTTTATTACTCCCTCAAGAATTTGTAAGGTGGGTGGATGAAACGATGCTAAATCCATATCTATATCTACTAATAATAATCCCGCAGTAACTAGTAAGTACCTACTAAAACAATGTATTTAATATAACTTTACACATAAATAAGCACCCTATATGCTTACGTGACATTGTGGCTTTCAAACAGAACATTCTGTAAACTCAATTTGCTAAAACCACAGAGCAGAGAAATAGTTAGGTACTCTTCTGTTCTGCGATCAAACTGAAAGGTCAATCACCTCTCAACAAACCACACAATGTAATCCCTGATTACTCACAACACTTCAAAACCACAGAAGACTTTCAAAACCAAATTAAAATTCGAATGCAGTTTTCCAAAGCCTTTCAAAGTTCAAATTTGGAACGTCACTATCACTTTCCCGCTTCCCAGTTACCACGGCATAAAATAACATAATGGCCGCCTGTTTGTCATGTTAAGCAGTGTTTATTTATCAGTAGCGGAAAAATCTGTAGGTGTGAACCACTCATAGGCAGAACAAACACTCGCTCATGCAATGTTTAGTTTATAACAAGCTAAATCTAATGCTTGTCTCATCGGCAGCGGCCTGTCAAATTGTACAGTCACCTAGTTTTGAGGTTAGGAATTTTAGAAGGTTTAGAAATGGTTTTTAGGTACCTACCTAAGGAAAATCCGTATCCGTATTTCTCACTGTAGGTAATTGCTACGTAGGTACTTATTTTAGGAAATAAGTGCTTCGTAAGCACATGGGTACATATTGTTACTTAAAAGGACTATTAGAAAAGACTTTCCGATATGATAAAGAATTTCTAAGTAAGTAGGTAGGTATCTAATACGGATGTTTTACATTTAGGTATCACAATTACTAGAGTGCCAGAGACACTACACAGAAAATAATAGATTAGACAGACGTATAACGGTTGTATAGAGTTTTATACACTTGCCGACGGATAAGCATCCATTAAATTAAGACAGGCAAATCCAACCCAAAAAAGCGTGAACTAAAATTTTAGTGAAAGGGATTAAAAGTTCATCCAGAAAGATACCTATTTGTTTCAACAAAATTAGGCGATATGATGAACTTTTCTTTACGTAACTAAGTAATGAACGCACCGCACATATTATACAAAGATATCCTGCCGGTAGATATCTGAGTATAGACTGATTACAAAGTTTGACTGGAATCTAGATTATGTTCAAAATAAACTAATTATGAACACCTCATCGGGCCAACAGTTTAGTCAGGGGCTCTAACAATTATATTCCTACGGCTAGAGCAGTAAGTTTTGTTTTTATGGGAGTAGTAACTAAAATTGTATTTTATAGGTAATTACTGGCTGTTCTACACGTTTTTCTGGGGTAACTACCTACTTCCCGTACCCGGATAAAACATGGCCAATGTTCAGCGCAGATACAGTTATTCAAATCGGTTCAGTAGTTTCAGAGCATCAATTCGAACAAATAAACAATCAACCTAACGTCTGATTTCATTACTGCGAAGTTCCTATTAAATTCAATTCGTTTCAATAGCCAACAAAAACATTTTAAAATACATTTTTACACTTCCTCAAACAGGTAATATTAATATTTACAAAAAAACATAAATAAAACTCGGAATTACGTCACTCCTTAATTAACTATACAATTCGTCATGATTGACGTGAAACTCAACATATCAATAAATAAATATTAATAAATAATTAATATGTCGGGTATTGATTTGCACGTAAATACAGGTAATGTTTTAAATCCGTCACCAATCTACGTAGCTTTACTTAAGTAGGTAAGTAACTTGAACTGAATAGAATTGCCCAGGTATAAGTAACTATGTTTAAGTACGTATGGTTACGATGATTTTCATTTCAAACACGGCCAGATCCGCAATGAAAATTATAAATTTATTTATAATTTTATAAAAGCTCTTTTCTTCCAGCGGTTTCACCTACCTCCCATGAAAACCCAGAACCCGGATATAAAGTAGCATATGGCCTTCATCGATAAATAGACTATCTAACACTGAAATATTTTTCAAATCGGACCAGTAGTACCTGAGATTAGCGCGTTCAAGCAAACAAATACAAATTCTTCAGCTTTATAATATAAGGTTGTATAGATATTTACCGTCTTACCACAAAAACTTTTTAACGTCAGTTTAAGACTCGTCTAAAAAAATGTCAAATTATGACGTTAACATAAGGTTCATTTTGGAGCCACATTTTTTTTAGACAAGTGTAAAACAGTGTTTAAAGTTTTTGTAGTAAGGCCATTAATGTTTTAAGCCTGAAGCCAAAATACTTATTGCAGAATTATCTGTTCCTAGGAGTTTGTTATCCACGTCTCAGATGAATTACTTCTCGCACCCGGATATAAATTATCTTTTTGATTTATTTCAGTGGTAGGTATAAGATCTGATATCTATTAATGCCAAGATTCTTCAAAGTCCATGGTAGGTGTAGTTTTTTCGTGAAAAAGTAACAAACAGTCACACGCCCCAGCCTTTTCGTTTATTAATATAAATTTTTCGATAATTATTTCAGTCGTTTTCTTTTATATGTTTTTTTTATGCGTATTAATATATATAAATGTGTATTAATATTATAAAGGTTTTATGTTTGATTTAACTTGTTTTTGCCATTGACTTTACTTTCACCGACCTGTACGTTAACAATTTTACCTCAACCTGTACCATTAGTTTATTCTTAATTGATTTAATTCAAGCATGGTTATATAATATTTGCTCAGATTTTCCGAATTTGTAATTGTAAAATCTTACACGTATCTACTGCGGAGGTTGAATATTTTTAATTGTGAGTGAATAATAATTTGAATTACGTTCTTTATAAAAATAATAGAATACTTATTTAGGTTTATTTAGGTTATGTCATTCTGCCATCGAACCAAATAAACACAGATTTTAGAAATTATTTTATTTAAATAAACCTGAAGATCCCGGTACCTACGCACGCTCTTCTCTTGCCATCCAAATCATAGGTACAAGTTGATATTTAGAAAGTTAAAAAAAAAGAGTGTAAAAGGATCTTTTGTTTCATGATTCGAATCTAAATGGTAGTTTATTGAGGACTGATCAGTTATGCACCAAAGCACTCCTAACAAAATAATTGAAGAGCACAACAGTTATCCTATTTGGTATCACGAGTGACTTGCATTTTTAAATTTTTAACGTTAAAAAAATCTGCCTTACAGAAAGGACTATGGTTAGGAACACCAGTAACAAATTCACAAAATTCAATAAAGGTAAAAACCCTTCAAATTGGACTTTGAACAGTTGGACACATTGCTTGGCAAAGACAGGCATGATAAACTGAGCAAGTTTTTAAAGACAATACAGGGACAAGCAGACTTCTAAATAACGTCAATTTAAATAACATAAGTAGTCATATTAAAATAAAGTGGGAACCTCCCTCTATGTAGGTAAGTACACATTTTTATTTACTATACCTAGTCATGAAATTCGAAGTGTACTAAAAGGTTCAATTATAATTGACTGGGATTTGATAACTAAATAATTTTAGGCCTAAATAAAAACTACTTTTATCTTCAAAGTTTTGTAAATTTAAGTTTTTTATCCTATGTATTAAATACTAGTGATTTAATTATTTATTTAAAACTATAAATTTTAATATAGATAGGTAAGTAGGATTTGAAAGAAACAAAACCGTGTAAAGGTCCATGTTACATTAATTGTTACGTTGATGACTACATGACCGGATCGAGACCCAGCAACGATTAATGGCCAATTCATTCAAATATATAAGTAGGTAGCAGTCATCCGTGTCGTTAATTTTCGTGCTGAATTTTAATTTCAAATTAATAAAACTAAAGTATTATTTTGTTTTACATCGCCACAAAGTTTTAGTTAAAAAAATCATCAACCGAAGTCTCCCAAACAATTTGCTAAAAAGCGTTTTATAAACTCAACGAAGTGTGACCGAGAGCAACTCACGATATTATTTGACAAACACTCGAGTATTAATTAGCCACGGACAAACTATGAGTATATACCTACATATAATGGTAGTCTTCCACCAGCATGACTGTAACGTGCAGGGTCTAGGCAGGCGTCCCGCAGGGTGCTACATGGAGTTCACTATCATTCATGAGTGGAGTTACTTGCGAGACGAGAGATCGCTCAGCAGCGGAGCCGCGCGCGCCTACACCACATCGTTGACCGCACACACACCACTTGACCGCTAATCACAACATACCTGCACAAACAAACGTCACAGAACTATATCCTTCGACTACGAACGACGCTCAAGCACTCTCGTCGGGACCTTCGCCACTCGAAAAATCAGCGGGTGGAGGGCGCGTCCCCCCCTCCCCCCGGCGATCGATCCACGCACCTGTACGGCGACGGCGGATTGTTCGCCAACTCCAGCTTGCGGTACTCCTCTATGGGCGACAGGATATCCGTGACGGAGAACGGAGTGGAGTGCTGGAGCTGCAGCTGGGACAGGTTCTGCTGCAGCAGCGCCGACTTGGGCGACAGGCTCATCGCCAGCTCGGCAGCGCTCAGTTCCGGCAGCGCCTCCGCCGGACACGGCGAGTAGTCGCCGCCCTCCGCGGACATCCGACCGGCCGACACTCGACGCCACTCGACGGCTCAGCCTCTAGTGGCTCTCGGGGCGAGAGTGGCGGCCGGAGCCCCCGGCGCGGGTTGCGGCCCTCGAGCGGCCCCGCCCCGCGGCCGGCGCGCGCGCGAATGGCGCCCGCCGGGGGCCGGGATTGGCGCGGCGGCGGCGGGCGGGCCGCGGGCCCCGGCCGGGCCCCGGCAGTCGGCGGCGCGCGCGCCCGCAGAGCGCGCGAGGGGGGCGCACGGTTACATGTCACAATCAACTTATGTATCCATATTGTTTATGTTTGTTGTCTGTTTGGAATTTGTATGTGTACCTTTGTGTCGCTCGGCAAATACACGACTTTCAGTTATTAACACAGTTCGTATGAATAATAAGGAACTCTTTAAAGACTGTAGATGTTTTAATGGGATTATGACTGTGAAATTAGTGCTACTGGGTTTAACAAGAAGAGTGTAGATGACTTGGTAACTTCTTAACTTATGAATAAGTAGGTACCTTTTGCTGACTGTACCGTTTCGTGGAGTTATATTTTGTGTTATTGGTTATTGATTGTAATTAGCGTTATTGAATTGCTGTATTTCCTGAAATAGCTATTACTAATTGAGTTTATAATTATCCAACGTTGCCAAACCTTAACTATTTAATTAAGGGTGTGTTATGGTATGTATCAATCAATTAAGTGCTGTAACAAAAGAGAAATACCGTCGTTTTGTCAAATTGATTTTTTAAACGTAATTGCTAGCACATAGGTATCTTACTTTATTTTACCTTTTACATTTTCGGCACTAGGTACAATAGCTATTTAAATATTAACAGAACTCTTTCTTGCATTTTTATGTTGGCTAAATTGATTCATATTATTCTAGTGCAGGTGAAACTTTACTCTAAGAAGACTAACCTTTTCATTTTATCACTGTTAGTTTTATGATTTTCATTTTAAAATGATTTACCAATGAGCCGTACAGAACTTAACAATTTAGTGTGGTACCTACATATACATAGTTAACTGATAAATATACCTACTATTATAAGTAGGTATTTATCAGAAAATGTTAAGGAAAGTAATCATTTTATAATCTGGTATTTACTACTTATCACTTAACGTATCTACGAGCGTAGGCATATTTCGTAGCACTCCGTAGTCGTGTCGTAGTCGTAGCCGCTCGTCTCGTAGCCGTAGCATTCGTAGCAGCTGTAGTAGTCAATAACATTTATTTATGGATTGTATTTAATGAAAAAGTTAATTTTCGGAGTGATTTTGTAAAATATTGTAATCTTACGGCTTGTTGGTCAATATTGTTCTGGTTTTTTGGATTGTTACTTAAATTAAGATTAAGAAATTCCTAAGTTTTGTGATAAAAAGTTATATGAACTGCTGTTGATTAGCTTGAGATATCATGCTGACTTTTAGTCATACAATATTACTTACTTATTAAAAAGTAATCTACATAGACAATCTGTGATATAAAAAATAAATGGTTTGATTTCGTAAGTAGGTATATAGGAGACAATCTATCCCCTTGGTATTTGAAGATCTTAGCTCTTTCACACACTTTTTAATTGGTATTTTTTGTACTTTTTATTGTTTTTCTGAACACCTGTTTTTATAATTCTACCTTAAGTATCTCTGAGTGTCATAGGCTATATTTTATCTGGGTAGGTGAGGGATTTGTTTCACCCGTAATCGCGGTCTTTGCAATTTCGCCGAAACGTTAAATTGTTTTTTTTTTTATTTATATGAGAATTGAGAAGTATTTATGTTGTAACAGAGGTGAAACCGCGAGATACTTTTTACTTTTGACGAAGGAACTGGCTGTTAATAACATAACTTGAACTAAATTTTTATTCTATTTGGTAATTATTTTTTTTTGTTATGATAAATTGCAATAATTTGTACCTATATGTGTCAATTTAAATAATGTGTTGAGGATTAACAATAACAATGTGGGTAACGATATGGGTCGCAGTATCATGCTGAGCGAGGGCCGTAGATTTGCTTCTGAAGCGTACCTACTCATGTCTTATTATTTCTGTTTATTTATCTAAGTATACCTACTTATATTATAAAGAGGAAAAAAACTATTTCTGTTTATTTCTTTGTAATCATACACCGATTTGAAAAATTATTTCACTGTTTGAAAGCTTAAAAAAATTATTACACTCTTCCTGAGTGACATGTTTATTTTATCGGCAGTAGTTCTCACGGAATGTGGGTGAAATCACGGGGAAACCACGGCAAAACGACTAGTTGTGTACATGCATGCGTTTCCAGAGACGCAATTTCACGCATTTTCTTTATACATTTCTTTCAACCTGCTTTGTTTGTAAAGGATATCAAAAAAATAATTGTCAAAAAGCTGAAGTTATAAAATTACCTACTATTTATAGGCACCTAATTTGTTATTAACAGTCGGCCGACAGTTGACCCGACGGCGACGGTTGTCAATTTTTATCTGATATTTATTAGGTACCTGGTACTAATACCCATCGCCTCCACCTATGTAGCGCGTGGCGCTCTAGGGACCGGGATCTCGGGAATTAAATAAAAATGAATTGTTGTTTGTTAGTCTGATTAAAACTCGAGAACGGCTGGGCCGATTGAGCTGATTTTGGTTTTAAAATGTTTGTCGTAGTGCAGGGTAGGTCTAAACGGTGAGCAAATAAGGAAAAGGCGGTACGAAGTATGGCGGGTCAGCTAGTTTGAAATAACTTTAAATCTTGATTTCTCATTTATTTGAATTATTATAAGAAGTGACAATTTCAAATACTTACTAGTTTCAATATAAAAACCTAATGCTACCTATTCTTTTTACATAGAACACATTTAAATAGTTGTACAGCCAGGCACCAAATAACAAATACATAAAATCTATGGACTAAGAAGTTTCTAACTGCTTTACGGTACCTAACTACCTACTTAATGTGAGTACCTATATGAGTAGGTACTCATCTTCATACTAACTAATTTATGAGCCCGAACAAACTATCGGTCGACTATAGGTCTGCAAATTAATAACAACGAAGATACAACTCATAGGCATAACAAGACCAAACTTTACACTAGGCAATTTTCCGCTCGGCTTTTCCGCGCTTCTCTATTCTACTCGTGAGAAAATCGACTAATTTATATTTGTTTATGTTTCATGAAATGATTACTTAGGTACCTCAGTGTCTAATTTTTCCTAATCTTAAATGTTAACGATTATTACCTACCATTTTCCTTGTCAACCTACCAAGTTCACAAACGATATTCTATTTTAAAAGCACTGTAGTCTAGCGATTTGCCTAAGTGCATAATTTGTCATAGGTACATTTCAATGCATTCAAAATGTATTCAGTTTTTATTTGTTTGGGTACATGCGACTTTTCTTTTTAAGATTCTTAGAGTAGTAAGAATTTATTGTGATTTATATGCTTTACCTTGTATACGTTTTCTAACTTGTTACATAATTAAATAAATATTTCCTAAAAATGTAATTGTGTTTTTCTACCCCATTCTTTTATTTATTAAGGCGTAGCAAGGTACTTAAATCTGAAATTGCTCGTGACTACGCAACAGACACACGGGTCCGCCTCCATCGATCAAATGGTAAGCAGGGCTTGGTGAGGTTGATCCGTGGATGGCCAGGACGTACATACATGCAAAGTAACTGATTTTTGGGTGAACTGGATTGAAGAGATCAGTTGGGGCCAGACTCTTCCAATGTGGAGTGGAGTGGAAAAATTCTATTGTATGCTTAACCTCGTAGGTAAAATCTTTAGGTACCTATATAAATAATTAACGTACCCTCGAACAATAAGCTTCCAGATCCATGCTAACCCAGTCGGTTTCAACTCAGTCATGTGGACTCGTGTATGTCACGCAGGGGACATTCTGCTCCTAATATAAGAGCAATAGTATTCCAATGACATTCGATTGGTTTGCGATTGGTCTGCCATTTGGTGTATACGGTAGTTTGCTCTACAATCATATTGCAATCGTAAATATTTTGCAGACAATATGATTCACAGAAACGGATAAAAACGTTTATTTAAAAGAAAAAAAACCGGCCAAGTGCGAGTCTGACTCGCGCCAGAATGGTTCCGTAATATGTACTTATTCTAGTTTTCAGTACTTATTTCTTGTTATAACGGAGACGGAAATACATCATCTATGAAAATTTCAACTCTTTAACTTTCACGGTTCATGAGATACTTACAGCCTGGTGAGTGGTTACAGACGGACGGACGGACAGAGGAGCGAAAACAATAGGGTCCCGTTTTACCCTTTGGGTACGGAACCCTAAAAAATAGCGGAATGTCACATAGGTACCTACGCTTCAATCGTAATTGACTCGTGATTGGATCTCAGCCGGATGTATGTGAATCGCTTAAGTAATTAAGATTTTAATGTCGCTTAAGTATAATTAGTAGAATCGCTCCCCAGATGACTAAATACTTACCTATGTAGTTGTTGTCCAACTAACAGTCGTATTCTGTTCTCATTCTTAAATGCTACAAACTTTGTTGTGAAGTGTGACAAATAGGTACCTACTATTCTGAAAACCGAGTTCAGACAAACGTAAAACAATCGGTCATAATACGATATAGGTACTACATGTATTACATATACTACACTACTACATCAGTATGGTTTTGTAGGGATTATTATAATTTATGAACTTACCGTCTTTATAGTAAATAATTAAAATCATGCCTTCACATCTACAAGTCAAATAACCTCCTCCTCTATTTCTCTATCCTACTCCTAGTAATTTACCAAAGTTACCTAGTACACCCTGCCATCTATTGGCTAGTAGAATAATCATTCTGCTGCTGTTTTACTGAATCCATAGATATCGCTGCTATTCGAGTAGTACAGCAGTACACAGTGCCCTCTATGAACTGTTGAGAGAAAAATATGCTGTCATTTTGACTTCAGCTGTCAAATGTCAATTTAGAACTGAATTGATTTCGTTCGGTCTTGAATGGAACGAATGGTTTTCGAAAAAATGTGTGTAATTTGAAAGATATGTGTGTAAACAAAGAGAAAATTAAATAAAATCAGTTGTCTGTCACTTAATTTTGTTAAAACAAAAAAGATTTATTGTGAAATTAAGTTAATCATGGCTTTCATTTAGCAAAAAGCCATTAGATCAAAATAGTAGAATTTTAATTTAATCGTCGGTCACCCCTGCGTGCAGCTGGCTACATTCTGCTGTCTCCAATTTCAGCAAGTATGTAAATGTCATACTATTATATTTTACGAATTTTTACGTTATCAACGACCCGCGTTGAGTATTTTACGAGCGCTCGTGTGTTTTGTGTCGGTTTCCGTGACGTACACGTAGTGATGTCGGCGCTGGGGGCTCATAACCTCTGCGCGGCGCGCGTTCGCTGCATCACGTAACGACGGGAGTGCCCTGATGGTGAGAAGAACCGCGATGGTGCTGAGTACCGAGTGGGCGCAGGTTGAAGTCGTCGAGCTCACTAATGATGGCAACGGCCTGGGGTTTAATCTGGTAGGCGGGCGCAGCACCGGGGTTGTCATCAAGTACGTACTCCCGGGCGGCGTTGCGGACAAGGACGGGCGCCTGCAGAGCGGGGACCACGTCCTGCAGGTGGGCTCCGTCAACCTCCGCGGCTTCACGTCGGAGCAGGTGGCGGCCGTGCTCCGCCAGGCTGGGCCCGCCGTGCGCCTGCTAGTCGCGCGCCCCGCCGACCCCGCCGCGGCCCTGCGAGCGCCACTGCCCGGCACGGCGCTTGTTCCCACGAAGATCCTCGGCGACCCGGAACTACTCGATCGCCACCTCATCGAGACTGGCTATGGTGCTGTGTATGACCTGTCTCAGTGCTTCACTGACTACATCAACGCTCAGAATGGCATAACTGAGCCAAGCTTAGTGGCAGCCGCTGTCAGTGTTATTGGTGATAATCCTCAGCAGATACCTGACCATCCTATCATATCTGACACCATCTCTCCCACCATCACAATCACTGTGCCTGTGGAGATCCCCAACCAGCCAGAGATTGAGATAGTCCATGTGGATTTGAATAAGAATGTGTATGGATTGGGTATAACAGTAGCTGGTTATGTGTGTGAGAAGGAGGAACTGTCCGGTATATTTGTGAAGAGTATTATTGAAGGCAGCAGTGCTGAACAAAGTGGTAAAATTAGAATTAATGATAGAATAATAGAAGTTGATGGAACCTCTTTAGCGGATAAGACTAACCCACAGGCAGTAGAGATTTTAAGAAACACAGGCATATCTGTGCACTTAGTGTTAGAGAGATATCTGAGAGGTCCCAAGTTTGAGCACCTTCAGCTAGCTATATTTAATGAGGAGCGTCCTACGTCCCCGTCACCGTCTGCAACTACCTTATCCTGGTTCCCAGTGCCTTCCCAAGCTGAAAATAGTACTGTAGAAATTGAACCTGAGCCTGAGTCTAACACTACTATAGACTCTAATGTTCTAGAAATTGTTGACACACAAGAACTGACACAAGAGCCTACACAGGAGGAGTTAGATAAAAGATTTGATGAACTACTAGCTGTTGATAAAGAAGAAATTAAGAAAAAGTGGGAAGGAGAAGTAGGGCCTGACAAAGAAATATTAGTCTGTGAAGTGAGCAAGCTTGAAGGCTTGGGCATCAGTCTTGAAGGAACTGTTGATGTAGAGGGAGGTCAGGAAGTGAGGCCTCATCATTACATCAGGTCTGTGCTCCCTGAGGGTCCTGTAGGCCAGGAAGGCAGTCTTTCAGCTGGAGACGAACTCCTTGAGGCAAATGAATATAGGCTTCATGGATTAACTCACACAGAAGTGGTGAATATTTTGAAGAAGCTTCCAAATAGAGTGAGATTAGTGTGTGCACGAAGTAGCATAGACAGTGGTCCCCGTCCACTTATTAACTTGGCTTCAGACAGAGAAGGGTTTGAAGCAAGGAAGATTATATCTGGCAGCTTGAACAACTTGACCACTCTAGTCAAAGCCCAGTCTGACACTTCAATCAACACCTCGAGCACAGCTACACTTACCAATCACTCCGGCCATTCAAAGAAATCAAGGTCTTTGGAGTGTGTATCAGGCTTAGCCATGTGGCAGAGCAAGGAAGATATTGTGGAACTCTTCAAAGGTGACCAAGGATTGGGTTTCTCCATTTTAGACTATCAAGACCCCATAGATCCTCAGGGCACAGTCATAGTTGTCCGTAGTTTAGTGCCTGGTGGAGTAGCAGAGAAACATGGTGATATTTCACCAGGTGATAGAGTTATGTCTGTAAATGGAGTCAGTATTAAAAATGCTACCTTAGACCAAGCCGTGCAAGCTTTGAAGGGTGCTCCAAGAGGAATTGTGAGGGTTGGAGTAGCCAGGCCACTGCCCCCACAGGATACTAAGTCTAAAAGTACCACAACACTGAACACAAAGCCGAGTTAATCTTCAAATGTGTTTTAAAACCGTACTAGTCACGTTGAGTCATATCTGTATGCTTTAGGGTCTACATATCGAGGAGTGTGTTGGGTGGGAAGAATCTGACATATTGTGTAGCTCTCTATCTCATTTTTAACGAATTTAAATAGCTTTAGAAGCTTTTAGATGTTGATTTTAATCAGATATGCATCATTTTAACATGTACGTTATATTGAGTTGGTGAAGGTATCTCAAGATATATGTCAGAATCTCTCCAAGGGTTGTTGGTAGACATATGATCACAAGAGTGCACAACAGAGCTCAAACTCGTATGATACAATAATAATTAACGCTTTACTAGATAAATAGTATTATGTAAGACACACACATGTCATTTTAAATGCACATTTTAATAGTTATGTATGTGCTGGTGAATGTTTTGATTCTTGTATCTAGATATTTTATCTAATGAAAGCAGGTGAGCCATGATTGTGTGTGTAAATACGCATATTATCTTTGTATGCGTAAGCTCGGGAGTGCTCAGTAGTGGTCGAATCACCGACTCACACAATGACAAAGTGTATGTTTACAGTTTTACACAGACATGACAATTTTTTTTAATTGAAATTTTTATGAAACATGCAATGCAATAACAAGGTTTTAAATGTTTTAGAGAAATGTCTTGTGCTATTGTTCAATGCAACATTTTTTTTATATTAACAACAAGAGTTCAAAACATTCAGTCAGCTATCCTACCTATAATAATTTTACACAAAACGTTCCCTGTATTGGACAATCTTTTTTTACTCTAGATTGTAATATCACGTATCTTGTAGATATTTACCTAAGGGAGCAATTATATAAAATAAATTTAAATGTAAATAATACTCGAATCTCAACACTTGCATCAAATAGTATTACCTATAATATTATGTAATTATATAAAACAGTAAGGATTTGATTGTGAATTGAGTTGTTGCCTTTTTGTAAAAATGTATTATTTTGTAAGTATTGTGTATAGTTTGCAATAACCTAAGGATATACAGCATCATATTTACTTATGAAATAGATTTTTTCAATCATAAATAAAATACTTATATTTGTTTTTAAAGTGTCTACAATGTTGTACCTTAATTTTATTGTAAATTGAATGGTATGCCTTTAGATACAATACCAGTATGAATTTTAGTATGTTTGTAAAATAATTTCGCACTAAACTAGGCGGGCACATGTGATATGAGTGTTAGTCGTAGGTTTTAGTCTCCATTAAAATGCAAAAACACTGAAAATGTATAGCACAAAGATCTAGGGAGAATGAGGAATATAATTATCAAACTATTATTTACTAAATAATAAAATGTATCAATATCCATGATCACATCAAGCCAATGCTTGATTTTTCCAAAATGGTACATAATCTAAATTGAAACTAAAATTCCGATTTTAGCTCAAACTGAGAAAATACAGGCTTGTACAAATCTTTGCGAGGTTTTGTTTATTTTCTTTGCATAAAAATGTCTGTTTTAACCGACTTCAAAAAAAGAGGGTTCTAATTTTTCGATGTTTTTTTTTTGTCGGATTTTTTTATTTTATTCTCATGTCTCATTTATTTCGCCTGATCTCTCTCGTAAACAATGAATAATTTAGCTCTCCAGTTCACATTAATGTACGCACACGATCAAATCACAAAATAATTAATAAGCCACCGAAATGAGGCTTCGCGTGTCTTATTGTTTCTCTTAATTATTAATAATATTCATGTCTATAATTAGTGAAGTTTGTTTGTGTTGATATTAATTTGGTATTCATGTATTTGATGTTTTATTCTTAGTGGAAACATCTAACTGTTTTGGCCTAGAATCGTGTGTTGAATGAATCTTTTATGTTTTTTATACATTGAATTTTGGTCAGTTTGATCTCAAAATTATCGTGAAACCGTAAAAAAATTGTAAATCTCTTATTGCAGTTTAGATTTGATCGTGTTAGGTTTACATGAGCTGTTGATAGACAATTTTATTTCTAATTGTAAAAAAATATGTAGGTACTTTCTATTACATTAAAAAAAATCCCATTAAAAAATTCGACCACCAAGCATTTTACCTAAACATAATAAAAAAACTATTCACATATTGCCTAAACCCTAAAAGTAACTTAGTAGGAATCGAACAAAATACTAATTGTAAGATTTTAAATATTGAAATAATGGACCTACACTTTTGGCCAGTAAAAATGAGTCCCGATTTTTTTTAAAAAAAGGTACATCAAAGGCTATCGTGAAACGGCTCATAGGTATTTCTATACCAATACAATAAATACGCATCATTATTTGTTTGTCTGTTTGTACCCTAAAGTTAACTGATTGTTAGAAAGCTACGTTACCCTTCCCGAGTAACGTAGGTTATATTTTATCCTGGTACGGGCAGTAATTTTCACGAGACGCGGGTGAAACCGCGGGAAAACGGCTAGTATTCAATAACATAACACTATTTTGATTTATCAGAACTGTCTGTGGCTATTTTTAAAAGCACGCTCATTCTATCGAAGCTCGGAAAGTGTTTTCTTAAGCCATTCCGCGTTGAAATACAGACATTTTGATATACACAACTATAAATAATAAGAATATCGGATCTAAGGTGATGTGTTCACCGCCTTGAACCATAAATAGATCGCATTTATTATTTAAATCTGAAATATGTGCTGTGAGGATTTCCTATTTCTGTAAGGTTGGTAAGGTTTTATTTACACTTGCGAGAAAAAATATATACCCACTAAACCATATACTAACTGTATAATATAATGATAGCTTCGCGAGTAATAGGTATTATTTTCTTCTTTCTTAAAATCTAACAATATCTATCTATATTATCGTCAATCTTTTAATGATGGGACAATAAGGGAATATAATAGGGTGTACCCAAATTTAATAAAGTAATTCAAAGACTCTTCATTTTGAGTATAAAAAAAAATCATATAGTCACCATGCTTCGAAACATTAGTTTTTCCGCAAAAGCGTGCGTGTCTAAGCTCAACTAACGAGTTCTCGCCGTAGTCGTAAACTCTGCCAATCGCACAATAATGTAGATTACACACTTTGAACAAAATGAAATGTTATCACGATCGGAAATAACGCATACTCAGATGTTTCTTAGTATCGATGAAATAGTAGGTGTAGTGGGATTTATATCCACACGTGTAAGATGCATGATCTCTTTTGAGACTGTTAATTTATTAATGAGTTTTTTGGGTATTATGAATGACGTCCTAGGGACACCCGTCGTTCATCCATCTTTCAGTATTGAAAAACTGAAAGCTTAACTTAATTCCCTGTCACCCTCCCTACCTGCCGATACCAAGTCTAAAGTCGTCATTACATTATACTTAAAAATGGTAAATCAATCTGATTTGTGACAGAAAGATAATTAAAGCCTCTGGAAGTCCATCAGGTTAATCTAAAGATTTAATCTTACTAATTTCGGGAGCCACGATCCGATAGCCTTGATAAACTTAATTTAAAAAGTTCGCAGATTATCGGACTAATATTCTCAAATTCAAAGCAATTTAAGAAAGTCTGACACCTAAACCAGAACTAGCTATCGGATTACCCCGTCACTTGGGAGAGCAGGTCAGATAAGCAGTCACTCCTTGTAAAAGACTGGTACATACATACATACCTGGCAGATGAGGCATAGAAGCTACTATTGTAACCCTCAGGACACAGCCCTTTAAAAAGAGTAACCATGGAGTATGTTGCCCGTTCGTATCCGTCATTACATTATACTTAAAAATGGTAAATCAATCTGATTTGTGACAGAAAGATAATTAAAGCCTCTGGAAGTCCATCAGGTTAATCTAAAGATTTAATCTTACTAATTTCGGGAGCCACGATCCGATAGCCTTGATAAACTTAATTTAAAAAGTTCGCAGATTATCGGACTAATAGGTAGGTATTTTATGTACTTAGAATATGAACCTTTGAAAAATTAGGCCTACCCTACCACTCAGCAATCAAACATTATTGTACATTTATAATATCTATGTATAAATATATAAATACACTTGCTGTAATAAATCTTTGGCCGATTACAATTGAGTGCACATAAAGTATACAAATGTTGTAATTTTTATATTTTTGTCACCTTCACCTAATGTTGTGCATTCCATTGTAATAGGTGGAAAGTAATATTTTTATAATAAGATGAACCTCAATAGCCGAAAGTTAATAACTAGAAGGGAGTGCACGCAGAAGGATCCTTATATTCTATGTTTTTATTTTTTACCAGCAAGACTGATTTAAAAAGAAACACAATACCTAACATTCTGGAAAAGGCAGCGTCCCAGCAAGACATTAGTGACTTAATTCATCTGAAAAAAAAATGTGTTTACTGATGCGTGCAATCTTCAAAAATGGCATTCATGTACATTGCAACACACCACGAATCTTCCGTTCAGCCAGACTGAAATAGATATAAAATGTCTAATTTACCAAATCTAGGAATATGTGGTTTTAATTTAAGCGCGGTAGATTTATTTGCATTACAGTGTAAAGGCGGGTTTGCGTGTTCAAGTAACATTTTGTTACGTCGAAAACGTAATTCACTGTTTATTTCTTTGAGAGTAATTATCAGTATTTCCTGTTACGGATTTGTAGTTAAAAATAACTTAAATGCTCGCACATTTTTCAAACAATATTTTTTGTATTTTCTCGCTTAAACATCAATCACATATTCCTAGCAATATAACAACATAATATAAAATAAATACATAGTTTAGTTACGGCACTTGTATTATAAACGACTCACACCTAGCATTACACTCAGATGTAATATAAAGAGGATAAATATATAAATAAGAAATTATAAGTTTTGTTATTTTGCTCCCTTGGTGCAACCGTCCTCAAAAACTGTCAACTTTGTTGGAGAAAATATTATTGACTTGTTGTCTCTAGGGCAAGCTTATGATAGCTATGAGGACCTGGGTTCGATTACCGGAGTGAGTCTGACAGTATTTTAAGGATTTTCTTTGTGGAATTTCAAAGACAGTGTCATACATCATCATCTGCCTAGCCTTTTCCCAACTATGTTGGGGTCGGCTTCTAGTTTAACCAGATGCAGCTGAGTGCCAGTGTTTTACAAGGAGCGACTGCCTATCTGACCTCCTCATCATCATCCTCTGAGCCTTTTTCCCTATCTGACCTCCTGCCATAATTAAATAGCCTACAAAAATTTTCGAAAGATATTCGACAAAATAAAAATCGTATTGGTAAGGTTTTTAAAACACGTAGAAGGCCAGAGAAAATCTGCAACCTACCTACAAAACAATACGACAGAAAGGTGAATGTTTCTCTTGCATAATTTATAAAGGTGTGTCCCCTCGCCGCGGCTAGGGAGACAATTGGAAATAAAACTGGAGCTGCCTCGTAAACCTTTTACGTCATACTTGTGCGAAATAGTGAACAAAGCTAACTGCGCGCAGGGCTGCCACTTAGCTCCTGTATAAATGGGGGGTTGAACATTGAGACTCAGAAATACTTAACTTCAGGAGTCCTTAGACGAGATAGCAGTTACCAAAAAGTAGCTATTCACATAAGACAAGTACGATCATAAGATCGTTGATAATAATATCTGCCAGTGATTTAAGATTACGGGCATTGGTATCTGATATCGGAAGGGATGTTTTTGTGGGTCTTTGGCGGTTTCTCAGGTAGGTAGTCAGAAGCCGATAACCAGTCTTCCGAGGGGTATCGGATGGCACAGATAACTGGAGGTAAGTAAGATAGGCAGTCGGTCCATGTAAAGCACTGGTACTCATCTGCATCCGATTAGACTAGAAGCTAGATATAGAAGCGACAAACGAAGCGCTCATGATGTGGCGACAATTATTTCCAAAAGTGTGTTCGTAAGTCTTGGATGAGACAGCCCTAGTCGTCCCCTAGTGACTTGCATCATACAACAATTATAGATATAGGTCCACCTACACATTTATGAAATAAGCTAGGCTTAGCGAATCAGTGCTGCATCTGTGGGCGGAATATAATAACAGAGCTTAGGACTTTAGGACGACCGCAATGTGACCTGTTTGTCTGCGAAATTGTGGTAATGCAGCATTACTTAGTCTGAGTAACTTAGACATAGGTAGATAAGTATAATATAACTGTACTAGGTGTAGCTGTAGGACATACTTTACTATTAAATACTTTTCCAGTAAATTACACAACCCCTATTTCACACGTCGAGTGATGTGGTCTCTCACAATACACAAATCTTTCGGTATGATCCTAGAGAGTTGAAAGAGACTTTTTGAAGGCGAGGGTAGACCTGACCACCCAGGTCTACCCTCGCCTTCAAAAAGTTGCTAAATTATTTGTTGGGGATTGTTCTCCTTACCTATATTCATTAGACCTCGATTTATATTCATATTTTTTACTCTGGTAGAACAGCAAGCATGTGGGTGCCGAATCTGCCGGTGGTGATGATCTCCACCGTGGCGGCCACTGCCGGAGGCATCTGCTTGTTCAAGTGAGTACCATAGCACTTTGATATCTTTCTATTTCTTATGTATATTTAGTATGACGAGTGGCAGGGAAAAATGGAAGAGGATGACATACTGCGCGACTCAAATAAAATTGGGAACATGGCAGGAGGAAGAAGAAGATGTACTAATAGAGATTTCCTATAACTAGTTAATGGTAATATCTCGTGTGTATTTCAGCAAAACTGCAAAAACTGTTTAGGTGGATAACAATCGCTCACACCCATTTCCTTGGTTTGCCGACAACACAGACGTCAGTTTTTCTTAAAACAACAGTTTACTTTGTGAACGTGAAAAGATATAGTAAACCGTTGTTTTAGGAAAACTGAAGTTTATGTTGTGGATGAACTAGGGTCTGAATTTGTTAACGCGTACCTGGAAATCTTCCAGAGACTTCTACGGCGGGCAGCCGTATGACCGCAACGCGAGAGCGGACGGCAAGGTGGTCATCATTACCGGAGCCAACAGCGGTATCGGCAAGGCAGCTGCCTGGGACTTCGCTAAGAGAGGCGCTAAGGTATACCTATAATACTTTTATCTAAACCTAAGATTCTTTTTACCTTGATTCTGCAGTTCTTTGTACCTAAGAACAAAAAAAAATACCAGGACTAAAGAAATGACTTCTTTACCGGGCTCATATAAATCGCATCATAAGTGATGTTAGGCAAAGTACGTACCTATAAGGATTTTATTCAGCCATCAGAACGAATCATAATTTTAATGAGAATTGGTACTACTAAAAACCCTGTAGATGCATTATCCAGCCTCACCATGCCAAACAAGTGTACCAACACCAATACTCTGTGGTTCCCATTGAAGCAAGTTTGAAGTTCCGATATGGTCAGTGGTTCCATTTTGAATCATGGAAACTGGTTCATACTATACACATGCACATCAGTGTTTAGTTTTAGCGTCCAGAGTTTAGAATATATGTAGGTATATACAAAATACTGATACCCAGGATTTGGTTCCCAGGTGTTCATGGCGTGCCGTAACATGGAGAAGTGCGAGGAGGTGCGTCGCGACCTGGTGCTGGAGACGCACAACAAGTACGTGTACTGCCGACCCTGCGACCTCGCCAGCACTGAGTCCATCAGGAAGTTCGTTGAGAGGTAAGCATGCATGCACCTGTGTCGGGAAAATCCACACCATGTGATGTTGTTTTTTGCACAGAGGACTTAGGAGCTAATCAGGCATGTAATCTTCGCCCGAAGTAATCTGGCTAGAACCTCTGGTGTATTGATAAAGATGGCCTAGTCTTAAAACGAGCGGTTTTTATGATAGGTTTCTCTTTCCTATTGTGGAACCTGGAGGTTGACTAGCCTAACAAATCTTAGTGGCGTTAGTTTTCCGTACTCAATGAATCGGCACAAAAAGCATCGATATTTTTCTTCTAACCTTCCAAAAATGGCTTCCAGGTTCAAGTCTGAAGAGCCGTACCTGGACGTCTTAGTAAATAACGCGGGAGTGATGGAGCCCCCCGCCAGCGTCACCAAGGACGGCTTCGAGACGCAGCTTGGAGTCAACCACCTGGGACACTTCCTGCTTACCAATTTACTGCTGGATACACTGAAGGTAGGGTGCAGTTTGAAGTCAGGCTCAAAAATTTGTGTTTCCAATAGGCCTTATGAAATGTTACACTAGTTTAAACGTTACACGATTCAAAATATTGGGATATAATGCTCATAGTATTTTGGAGAAAGGAATGGAATATAATTGCCATATTGTTTTGCTATTTGCCATTACCGTATAATTTAATAAGCCTATTAGGTCTTCATCACCCGTCGCCAATATCGTCCATATGCACTGTTTAAGTTCATGTTATTTCCCAATACTTGGCATAATATAAGCACACGCTGCCTCTACGCTTTGGCCCTAAAGCTGGTCCCATCAGTTTCATGTTGGTGATGCTTCGACATACAAAAGGAATGAGGTTTTCAATATCTTAGTTTTGGTCACCTGTCATCTTATTTCTCCAGGCATCAGCCCCAAGCCGTGTCGTCATAGTATCAGGCAGCGCCCACTTCGGCGGCAAGATCAACAAGGAAGACCTGAACTTCAGCAAGAAGTACGACGCTCACGCGGCGTACGCGCAGAGCAAGCTCGCTACTATGCTGTTCGCTACTGAACTGGGGCGGAAGACGCTAGGTGAGATTACTGATTAGAGTTGAATATTGGAATTTGGATGGTTCTGGTAAATGTTCTAAATAAGGTAGAAGCTGAAATTTTAGATTTGAGAGGTAACTTTGGTTTGCTATACTTTAGGAGAAGACAGCCTTTTTAAAAACAGTTAATGGAGTCAGTAATACCTATACCTAATTTTAATCAGTAAGACCACCATGGTGGATATATAAAATTAGATTTCTTAATACCAGATTTGTTATCGACATTTGCTCGACCTGTGGCACTCAAGAAACACTTAACCATTTCCAAACAGTACCTTATAAGTTATAAGGTTCGATGGTTATAACTTATCGAAGAAAATTCAAATGAATGTCTCAACTCCTCAGGTACGGGAGTATCAGTGATCGCAGTAGACCCGAGCCTGACAGACACAGACATCACTCGCCACATGTCTATGATGAAGAGCGTCTCGCGCTTCTTCGTCTACCCTCTGTTCTGGCCCTTCATGAAGACTCCCAATATCGGGGGACAGGTCATCCTCCATGCGGCTCTAGATCCTGCGCTGCAGGGCTCTTCGGGAGACTATTATGTGTGAGTATAACAGTGGTACATTTGGGATCTTAAAGGAATGGTTTGAAAATTGCAAACAATGCTGCCATGTTACCATACTAAATACTGCATTACTTGCTTCCTGGGTAGTTCTGGCAACTAAGTACTATTGAAAAACTCATTGAAGAAATAAACTATTTTTTAAGTTGATTTGTCAAGTTGGTGTTGCCAGTTGAATTTTCTACTATTTTAGCAGAAAAAAAATAACTTGAATCCGGCAAAATTCATGTAGAAGCCGGTCAGTTTTGAATTCCATTTTGTAGATACATAGATAGATCTGCAGATAGCTTAGCACTAATTCAATAGACTTTTCTACCACTGCTAATTACTAATTACGATTCCATCTGTCCTCATTTCAGTGACATGAAGAAGAAGGAGCCATCAAAGTTAGCTCAAGACTTCGAGCTGGCGGGCTGGATGTGGAAGGTCAGCGAGAAGTGGACCAAATTGGACGAGCATAAAGCTGCCCTCGCGAAAGCTACTGCCGCGTGATATATTGCTCAAATAGAAGAATTTTAACAATATTGACGTAATTTTTAGCCCTGCATTACCATGGGCTTACATTGCATAAGCCATTCGCAATAGCAGCCCATAAAAACATTTGCAATTTTAACTTCAAAAGTCAGTTTACTATTTATACAGAACAGTCAGGTGAACAAGTAATATCAATGTAATTTGAGCATTTAAGAAAGTCTTTTCATTTTGAAATAAGACAGAAATGGTGCATTTTTGAATATAGCAAGAGTACTATAGGTATTGCCAGATTAAAGAGCATACATGAATTTTCTTTTTAGATTGTTTTGTTGAGTGAATGAAACAATGTGTGTCTAAGCATTTATAGTGTTATTTAGTGCATAGATTTATTGTTAATAAAATGTAGAATTTATATATTTTTTTTTATTAAATTCATCCATTGACGTGACGGTATTCCCGTGGTTAAGCTTAGAAGCAATAGATAGCGCTACTAGTTTAGTGAGTGACGTCATGTCTGTATTAGTGAAAACCATATATAAGAACCTTAATAAAAACAAATAATTTTCTGTAAATGGATTTATTTATAATAATATAAAACAACGTAATAGTAACTTTACAGAGCTACATCAGACTCCGCAATAACTCAACAGTATACATAACTTCTGTTCATAAAAACACTGGTTCAGTCCAACTTTCAGCCTATTTCTAAATACGTGACATCTAACCTTAGGTTAACCAAATATCTTTAAAACGAATGTATATTCTTAATTACTGTCCAAATACATAAGCTTTACAATTACTATTGCTACACTATGACTTTAAAAAAATCTTCGCTGTTTGTCTTAGACAGCTAAATAGTTTTTAAATTCATGTCTATTGAAGTCAAGGATACCATCGTCATCATCATCTTCCGAGCCTTTTCCCAACTACGTAGGGATCGGCTTCCAGTCTAACCGGATGCAGCTGAGTACCAGTGTTTTACAAGGAGCAACTACCCTATCTGACCTCCTCAACCCAGTTACCCGGGCAACCTAACACCCCTTGGTTTGACTGGTGTCACTTACTGTCTTCTGACTACCCGTAACGACTGTCAAGGATGTTCAAAGACACCATTTAACTGTCTTTCACCAAGAACAGTCCACACTCCACTACCTTTCAAGTCTATATTCAGTCCACGATCACTTCACTTCTTCCTGGCCGATCTTCTCGGACCAGAGGCCTCGGGTCACTCCCATATAGAGCTATGATACTCCGGCCTGTCGAACAGCAGTTCCCGGTGCACTATGGGCTCAGGCCGTGGATGAGCGTGCATCAGCTGCAGCACTCCGGTGCCGATGGCAGCTGGTACTCCAAGGATGATGGACTCGGAGACACCCTCGATGCAGTCCGTTTGGCCGTAGTAGGCGGCGTCGAAGAGATGGTCAGCGGTTTTCTCGAACTGGAAGATGGAGAAGTATTATTTAGTACATTTGAATAAAACCTTTAGGATTATATGCATCCTGATAAAACACCAAAGGCAGTTTCATAAAAGCTATGATCAAAGTCAAATATTATGATTACATTACAATAGACCTTTGCAGGCACTTATGAAACGTTACAATAGTTGCACCACTCCAATACTTAGGTCCTATGGAGAAGAGGTCCAGGTATATTCTGCCTAAACCATCTGCCTCCATGTCAATGTAGCAGCTCCACCTGTCTGACTCCATGGTGCTGGTGAGGAAGCTACAGCACACTCACACTGGCCAGGTTGAGCACGGACTCCTTCATCCTGGCGAGGCCGTAGCGCGTGATGCCCAGCACCTCGCCCCGCGCCGTCATCTGTCCCTGCAGCAGCTCCACCTGTCTGTCTCCATGGTGCTGGTGAGGAAGCTACAGCACACTCACACTGGCCAGGTTGAGCACGGACTCCTTCATCCTGGCGAGGCCGTAGCGCGTGATGCCCAGCACCTCGCCCCGCGCCGTCATCTGTCCCTGCAGCAGCTCCACCTGTCTGTCTCCATGGTGCTGGTGAGGAAGCTACAGCACACTCACACTGGCCAGGTTGAGCACGGACTCCTTCATCCTGGCGAGGCCGTAGCGCGTGATGCCCAGCACCTCGCCCCGCGCCGTCATCTGTCCCTGCAGCAGCTCCACCTGTCTGTCTCCATGGTGCTGGTGAGGAAGCTACAGCACACTCACACTGGCCAGGTTGAGCACGGACTCCTTCATCCTGGCGAGGCCGTAGCGCGTGATGCCCAGCACCTCGCCCCGCGCCGTCATCTGTCCCGCCAGCAGCTCCACGTGGCGACGGTCCACGCTCATGCCGTGACCTTCCATCACCGCCTGGATCTCCGAGATGATGGTGGATTTGGCTGCCTCGATGCCTAATGTGTGGTATACCTGGAAATGGAAAACAGAGGGTTGAAAACGCTGTTCAGAGCGGTTTCAAACTTCGAAAATCGGGTGCTGAAGCAACAGACACCTATTGAACTATCGAAATTGAATGAAAATTACCCAATTGCACCCAAAAATTAGTTATATATGTAACAAAACCTCGCCGCCGCAGTAAAGTGATCTCGGATTTATACAATCGCTCTCATCATTAATTAACAAACGAAGATGCAACGGAAACCTTTAATTCGACAATTATTATCTAACAATCAACTGGTGATAATGTTAACTTAATCATACCTCCAATATATTGTTGGAGGTGGTCTTTCTGCCGTCGACTCCATACGTAGCGATGACGTCACGCAAGCCGTCGCCTTCCACGCACAGTTTGTATCTGAAATGCAACAGTTATGATTATTTAAAGCGGTAGTTCACCCCAGTTTGATCATAAAAATTATTTTTATGATAGCAAAAATATTGAAGTACATTTTGAAGAGGTATTAAAATACTGAGGTGGTCATTTTCTTTGCGCTAAGATACTGCGGCGCTACACATTCTCACTTATAAAACCAAATGGCTTCTATGAACAGTCAAAATGGCTAGGTTATAAAGTGCTTATTTTTTTTTAATAATTCTGCCCCTGTTGGGAATTTCCTGTAAAAAACTAAACAATTCAAAACTTCGCAGCTCGCCGCCATACAGTCTGGCACATACCTGACAGTGCTGTCAGTGTCATCACAAGCGATAACAGCCCGGGACACCTGCGGCAGCCCCTTGACGACGACAGGGGGCAGCTGCCTCGCGAGCTGCTGCAGCGACATGTTCAGCCAGCCGCCGTGCTTGCTGGGCTCGGCTGATACTTTGATAGCCCAGTCTGATACTATGTGGATGTTGGCCGGCTTGATTTTCAGTTTTGATGTGCATATCCTGGCGGAGAAAGGTGGAGACAGGTTAGCGTTAATAAATCAAAAACTAGACAATGTGGAGTGTTTATGGCCAGTTTTCGCAATGGGTACCTGACCTGCGGGCGGGACTAGCTTAAAATGCATAATAATTAGATATTGAGTTAAGGTACAAAGTCCACTAACTTTAGTTTTAAACTTGTATCTTTCTGCTTAAAAGTTATGTTCAATTAAAACATAACTAAACCGTTATTTTTCTAAATAAAACTCAAAGTTTAAATGATCCTATTATATATTGCATGTTCTATCATTCGGTATATCTTCAATGCGGTATATTACACGGGTTTGCGGTATATAACAGCTATATACTCACGAGTAGACGATGGACTCGACGTTGACTTCTAGACACAGCAGCCGTATCCTCTCGGCGTCGAGGCGGATCAGCAGGAAGCACTCATTTGGGAGGTACACCTCGTCTATGTATGTTGTAATCTGTGATATACAAAGCGAGTTTAAAATACCTACTCGTATGTATAAGTTATATAGTTGATATAGTTTTATGTCATATCATAATCAATACCAAGGGGTATTGGGTTGCCCGGGTAACTGGGTTGAGGAGGTCAGGCAGGGGAGTCGCTCCTTGTAAAGCACTAGTACTCAGCTACATCCGGTTAGACTGGAAGCCGACCCCAACATAGTTTGGGAAAAAGGCTTGGAGGATGATGACCTAGTATTTTCAAGGGATCTAGATGCTTGATATGAATAAATCCTACTAATATTATAAACGCGAAAGTTTGTATGTATGGATGTATGGATGTTTGTTACTCTTTCACGCAAAAACTACTGAATGGATTTTAATGAAACTTTACAATAATATAGCTTATACATCAGAATAACACATAGGCTACAATTTGTAAACATATTGTTCGAAATACTAAACCTGCGCAGACGAAGTCGCGGGCACCAGCTAGTAGGAAAAATAATAATAAAAGCTGAAAGTAAGTAGTTTGATGTCTTTTGGATCACGATTAATAGCGGTAACCTGGTGAAATACCATTTAACTAATATGCTAGTGCATGATTCATTATCTAAAATCTATGACCATGTGATACGTTTTTTGTAAAAAAAAATATCACTTTTAGACTTCAAAAGTACATACAACTATACCAACAAAACACTTGACCACTAATCGGATTTGCACTTGAAAAACAACAAAAGCACCCCACCAAGAATCCTCCCCAACACCTATGAATACCCTTACTTCTCCAAGCGTAGTCTTCTCCACTCTCCCCTTGACTCTCCTAGCAAACTCCTGATCCAATGGCTGCATCAGCTCAGCCGTGATGATGGGAGTGGAGATGTTTCGGGAGGCATTGATGATCTCCTTGACGCGAGGAACACCCTGCGTGATGTTCATGGAGGCCACGCCGGCGAAGTGGAAGGTTTTAAGGGTCATTTGGGTACCGGGCTCTCCTATACTCTGTGGGGTGATGATAGAATATTTATTTTGCTTACAATTTTGTGTCGAAGTTGGAAGACTGTGATGACGTCTTGGAAAGACACTTAATTGCGAGAAAGGAAGGTAATTTTATTTTGCCAGTAAAATCTTGGTTGTCTGAATAAATGATTTATTATTTAAAGTCAATATTTTCCTCTTAAGTGAGATGAATTATTTGTTAATGATTAGAATGTTTGAAGACGATAGAATTTATTAGCATGCCTACAATGTGTTTTTTATTAAGTCAGTAAAAAGGCTAATAAGGGACCTTGTTACAAACTAAAGACTTCTTTGCCCGTCTGTCACCAGACTGAATCTAAAGAATCATGATGGCCAGAAAGTTGAAATTTTCACAGATATTATATTCTCATTGCTGTTATAATAACAAATACCGTAATAATAAATATTTTTGAGAAGTGATTTTCGATAGATATTGGTATGGCCGGTTTTTGTAAACTCATTCACAAAAATAACTACAACATACCTGAGCAGCCAACGCGCCAACCGCAGTCCCCGGCTCTATAACACTCCTCTGATACTTATGATGACACACTCGGAGGAACTGCACCAGCTGTGTCAGGGTCAGCCGCTGCAGCTGCTTCACGATGGGCCCGCAGTGGCTGTACCGGCTTCGCAGGTTGCGGACCTTGGTCGCTATAGACTTGAGGAAC
This sequence comes from Helicoverpa zea x Helicoverpa armigera, assembly GCA_033682625.1. Taxonomy (NCBI): domain Eukaryota; kingdom Metazoa; phylum Arthropoda; class Insecta; order Lepidoptera; family Noctuidae; genus Helicoverpa; species Helicoverpa zea x Helicoverpa armigera. The sequence continues at coordinate 743,358 of JAWIIS010000050.1, forward strand.
GTTCTGGAAGGGTTTGGTAGAAGTTAAATTTGGGTTAGAAGAAAATGTGAAGTGAGGAACCCCTTTTATAACTAAATTCCCGAAAAGAAGAAGATTCCAAATTCGATAGAGTATTATATATTTTTTGATGTCAACAATTTTAATCGCCCTGATATCTGTAAGTTTAAAACTGAAAATCATACTCTGTTCCATAAATGTCATGTGGTTTTGCACAATTTTTTTGTGTACATTTTTACAGGTTCCGTACCCAAAGAGTAAAACGGGACCCTATCACTAAGACTTGGATATCCGTCTGTCTGTCTGTCCAGCTTTCACTAAGATATTTCATGAATAGTAATAGTAAGACAATTGATAACGGGTGATTGCATGATTACAGATGTTACTTACAGTAACTCGTTTTTGAACTCCTGTGTGCAAGTCTTGAAGTCGTCCAAAGCGAGGGTTTCTTCAGCCGCTAATACTATTCCATCACCGTCCAGTGGATCTTCATCCCTGTGGCAAAATATAAGCTTATAAACAGTGTCCTGAATCATCATCATCCTCCGAGCCTTTTTCCCAGCTATGTTGGGGTCGGATTCCAGTCTAACCGGATGTAGCTGAGTACCAGTTTAACCCAGTTTCCCCGGCAACCCAATACCCCTGATGTGTAACAGTGTCCTGAATATAATATGAAAACATGCTTCTTTACAGGATTGTCAACTTCTGTAAACTGGATTCACTTTTGCGTAGGCAGTATTAGCCAGATAATTAGGACCTGTTTTGTGGTAAAATAAAGATAACATTGTTCTTACATAAAAAAAATAACAATAATCACTTAATATTGTAGAGCTGACTTTTTTTGATAGGTTGAACATCAATACATAGTATAAAACAAAGTCGCTTTCGCTGTATGTCCGTATGTATGCTTAGATCTTTAAAACTACGCAACGGATTTTGATGCGGTTTTTTTTCATAGATAGAGTGATTCTTAAGGAAGGTTTGTATGTATAATAAATGCATAATATAGTAGAGAAACACTGATAAATTTAAAGGTTTCTAATGTGATGTCGTAAATAAGCACGTTTTTTTGCGCTTATATTGCAAACGCTGGCTGAACCCTACGAGATAGACCAAAATAATGTACTACAGTATTGTTCACCTTAAAAAGTTCAACAAAAAAGTCCGCGATGGTATATGTCTATCTCTTAGGGATAACCCAGCATAACCATTTTTATTCTTTACTAAAAAATGGTTATTTACGAAGTGATTTTAAACAATACAGCATTAATCCTTATCCAATTAAGTATAAAATAAATTGTGTATTTATTATAGATCAATATGCTTTTTACAGCATGTAATTTAAGTGAATATTACCGAAGATATTACAAATTTAAAATGCAGGGTCGTAGTTGTTTGCGCCGGGCGGCGCGTGCCTATAAATAGCGCCTCGATGGCCGCGCTTCGCCTTATAGCACTTTATGATTTGCCCATTAATAAATCGCAGGGTCAAACTTTTAACGTTGCAGGATTAGACTTGAGTGTTGAGTGTTTTTCACATGGCCAATTATATGTCGCGCTGTCAAGAGTAACGTCTAAGCAAAACATGTTTGTATTGGCTAATGACAAAAAAGCTGTGAACGTTGTGTACTGTAACTGTAGTAGGTATATTTTGCATTGCACCCGTGCGAAGCCGGGGCGGGTCGCTAGTGCTAATATAATAAAAATACAGTGCTAGACACTTTAGGCTTTTTATTGCGTGAAGTAATTCCCTCAGGATACGGGTGAAATCACAGGAAACTAGTGGGAGCTAATGACATGAGATATCAGGAAAAGTTACCAAAAAATTTGTGAACAATGTCCTTACCTGGACAGATACTTAGCGCGAACATCAGCGAGGACCCTGGCGAGGTCGACGGGGCGGTCCTTGCCCTCCATGTAGGAGGGGTCCAGGCCGTCGCTGCCGTAGCGGAACTCCACCACCTCGCCCATCGCGTTGCGGACTGTCATGTCGTAGTGCAGGACCAGGTCTTCTAAAGACTGGGGGGTAAGATATGATGAGAAAATAAATATGGTCTTCAAGAAAATGGAGTAAATAAGGGTATTAAGATATGAATTGTGGGGAAACGGATTCAGAAATTGGGTTTCACGGGGTATAGAAGTTGTAAAAGTTTGTATGAAAAAAAGGCTGTAGTGGAAATGAGACGGCTAGGTCTTTTGATGATTAGGGAAAAGATCAGCAAAATTTCTAATACTAGAAGAACGGTTGGTTAAAATTTAAAGAGCGTGTGAATTTAACGAGTGTCAAAAGAAACAACGAAACGGTAAATTATTGTACTAAAACCTCACTCAAACTGCTCAAGAAGTTAAGAATCATCTAGATTTTTCAAAAGAAAACTCGAGTATAATCTTCTACTGTAACATGGTAAGAAAACCTTTCGATTTTCGGCACAAGAAAAAACAAATTCACACAGCAAACATCTACCCGCAGAAGAAACATACCTTAACCAATCTCCTCTGCAGGTACCCAGTCTCAGCAGTTTTTACAGCAGTGTCGACCAGACCCTCACGTCCTCCCATGGTGTGGAAGAAGAACTCGGTGGGCGTCAGGCCTGAGTAGAAGCTGTTCTCTACGAAACCACGCGCCGCTGGGATCTTGGCTGGAAGGAGGAATTTAAGACATCAGTTACCAGCTTTCGCCCAAAATTGGTGTCTAAATTGGTTCAGAGCAGACAAACACAGCTGTAATTCTTATAAAAACCCCTCTTTCTAGCGTAGAGGGTTAAAATCAGTAATTCCTAATTCGATTTTTCAAAATATTTACCACTTAAAAGAAGACCTTAAACTTGCGTCCCCTTATTGTAAGAACGTTAGGTATAAATGAAATCAAAAATTGCAGTAAAGCAACCTAGATATGCAAAAAAGTCAACCAAGGTTTGGATGCGGTATTTTTGTGTTCACACAGCCGTTCTGAGACACGTTTCTTCAAAATCCGCTCATCCAAGTCACAAGCTATTTTATTGACTTTTATAATAATTATATTTACTACAGGCTATTTAAAACAGCTATAATAACTTACAATGTCTCTCGAAGTGAGGTAACGATCGGTCTTCGAAGCCGTTGGGCACGCGCTTGCCGTTGAGCGCCTGCTGCCCCACGCACGCTATCATCTGAGATATGTTGATGTTCGAACCTGGGGATAAAACTCTTCACGTTATAACTTTGCAAGATTTTTTTGTATTACGATATTTTTGATAGATAAAATGATTACGAACTCGCTGTTTGTTTCGCGCTACGGGCGAACTTTTTTCCGTACTTGGATAAAATAATACCCACACTTAAAAAAACATTTTTTGTTTCCTTTTGTACCCTAAAGACCAGTGAATCAATATGAAAAGTCTTTTTCTTTAGGAAGTTAAACTATCCCCGCATGGCATATGCTATATTTTATCCAGTCAATGAAAGTAGTTTCCTCAAGACGCAGGTGAAACCACAAAAATCTATAAGTTATATCATATAGTATCATATAAAATAAATAAGACAAACCTTTGGAGCCGCTCTGTGCCATTATAAGCGGCGCATTAGTAGGGTGCAACTCACGGAAACACGCTTTAGCCGCCAACTCTCTGTAAACATATACATTATGTACTACAATATATACATACATAAAGTATTAGTAGATAGCGTATGTATAATGAATGATATGTTATGCATATACTGTGCTATGTACTAAATTATGTACTATCATCCTTCCATGTATCCTGCTGAATCAGGTAAGACTGGAAGCCGACCCCAACATAGTTGGGAAAAAGGCTCAGAGGATGATGATCCATCCATGTATAACCCTCTTTTAGTGAGTTTTCGTAGAGACAATCAAATGCAATAATGTCTATATCGGCATGCGTAGTCCTGGGTATATGTAGTTACGTACTGTACTATACAATGTAGAGAGTAATGTATTACACTATGTACTAAATTATTTAAATACTATTTTCCACTGGTGGTTTCATCCTCTCAAAACTAAAGACCACACTTAGACAAAAAATACTCTTTAAACCTAAAACATACCACCTAGTAAGGGATAAAATATAATTTTATATATGAGGATAGAATACCTGATACTACTCAGCTCACTGAGCATCACAGCTTCCAGGGTTTCCTCCATGGTGCAACCAGGCTGACACTGCAGGGTACCCTTCTCCATCTCCAGGATATAGCCGTCACATTTGGAATACCTGCCATGGGGAAAATCTTCGGTATTTTCATTGAATTAGGAAAAATACATGAAGGAAAACGTCGCTTGAGGAAATATGTATAATATATCTTTTAGTTATGTCGGTAACACAACATGTATAGGACGACACTTTTGACGTATAGTTTCCTCGCGGTTTCACCTATGTTCCGGGAGAACCACTTTCCGCAATCGGGTAAAAAGCAATGTCCTTTCTCCGACTCTAGAATATTTATGTACTAAATTTCGTAATTATAAGGGGAAGTAGAAGTGGCGAATCAATGTTCTCAGGAACACTTTTTTGTCTTTCTTTACAAATTGAAGTTTTCTCAAGTTATTCTGACATAACAAGATTAACAAGAGAACACTTACCCAGACTCAAGCAGTTTATTCTTAGCGTCGATGAGCTTCTTGCCGGGCGTGACGTCGATGATGCCGAAGCTGAAGCCGCGGTTCATCATGTAGTACGACGCCATGCGCGCTAGCCTGACGCAATAGTTATTTGTTATACAAGAGTGCAAAGTTGCTTTTTAACCGCGTGCTCAATTTTGATGACCGAGCAAGCGAAGGATTCTAAAATTGAAACACGAGCGTAGCGAGGATTTCAATAATTAGAATCCTGAGCGATAGCGAGGGAATCAAAAGAGCACAAGGTGAAAAATCTTTGCACTCGAGTGCAACATGTAACTTTTCATCCCACTTCAGCGAGGAAATTACTAAATGCAAAAAAACAAAATAGCGCGCACATATCAGTATCAAATTAAAAAGAAGTGCCTAATAAAGTTCATTTATTTGATAACTCAGTTTAAAAATGAAACGAGGTTAAAAATCTATGTAATAGACAATAATAAAAATTACTTACTTAATTGAATAATTATTTTAAGCAGTATTTTATTTGTTTAATATGTATTTGATTGAAAAGTCTTATCAAGATTGTCACAAATGGAGTATTGCACACGATGTTCTAAATTCAAATCACTTTGCCGCTCTAGAAGATAAAAACGGCTTTTGCGCTCAGATATCAAAGGGTAAAACTACTCTTTCTGAGATGGTGAGATGAAAAGATTATTATCAAATAAAATATATATAAATAAGATATAAGTAAAATATAGTATTATTAGAACAGACGTTGAATAATTTAAGAAAATGTTGGACACGATTTCTTTAAAAACACATGTGTAAGGTCTGTTTAACTTTTTTGTAATAACACAAGAACTTTTTTAGAAATGTTACATCATTTTAGTAGAAGGCAAAAAAGGCAAGGGTTTGCGATCTCGATGGCTGACTCTTTAGTCCATTGGCATATTATTCTGTGGTCAGAGAGGTCTCCGATTTGCCCTAATAATGCGATGTGAGTTTTAAAAACTTATTAGAGGCTCAAGAATGTATATGATAAACCCGGTCAGGGTTTTAGACTTTGAACTGTCTTCAGTTGCTTCAACCAAGTACCAAGAATTTTATGTCAAAGACCGCCTTGAACAGCGTCTAGGTACCAAGGTATTTACAAAGAAATAGACTACAGCATGACATTTGTGCAAGGAGTTACCTCCACATGCCTCTGACGGCATACTCCTCGCCCCAGTCGCGCAGCAGGATGTAGAAGATGCTCTTCTTGGTGCCGGAGCCCAGGGTACTCTTGTCCATGGACCCGCACAGGAGCTCCGAGTTTCTTATTATTACGTCTACAAAAATACATTAAGATAAATATTACATTCAAATACTTCCGCCATAATTATCTATAAGAGAAAGAAAGAAACAAAACTCATTTACTTACACAAAATAGATGCACAGAAAGTGTACAGAAGAAAATAACTAAATAAATATAAAACAAGAGAGCAAACTTTACTAAATTATACAAAAAAAAAATTCTTTCAATTCTCAAATTCAAATTCATGTATTCATTTTGTGAAACAGGAGTGATTACAAGTGTTTTTTAATACAAAATTAGTATAAGAAAGTATTCTTTGAAGAAAGTCTATTGCAGTGTTAAACAAATCCCCTTAAAATAATCTTAATACAGCAATCAACAATAATTTTTCGCACATATGCGCAAGCGCAGACACTTATATAAAGCTATGTTTGTTACACTTACATGAGTCCTGTACACACATGTCCTCGTTACCAGTGTAGTTCTTGCCTTTAGTCTCCAAGTTGGCCTTCACCTCACACTTCTTGTTAGGTTTCATTATTAAACTGTAACAAATATAAGAAATTTTAAGAGATAATAGGTAGAATAATGATAATTTAGAAAAATCTAAAATTGCGCATTTTTAGTGCCACCTGTCACCTAAATTGTTTCGCCTTCTGAAACTCCACAAGTCGACTAAGAGTATGACAATGACAAAATCTCAAATGACAATGATAAACAATCGATGCACTTTATTTATTTACATATTTACAAATATAATAAAAAAACTTGTATCAATGTACTTAGCAAAACTAAGTTTTTTTCTTTAGGCATATAGGGGCCGAAATATACAAAAAAATGTCTTTTATCCAAAAAAAATAAGTCAGCCTTCTTATGCATCATAAACACTTATTTTGTTGCATTCTGCCTTAAAAAACAAGACAAAAAACTACTTCTACAAACACCACATTAAACCATACCTAAAAATCTGCTTTCCAGTCCATAGCATCCTGGGCTTCAGGATAGCCGGCGTCGGCATATCGATCCTCATATTCGTGTCAGGTCCCGACAGGAGACACGTGGCGAGCTGGTGAGCCTCGTCGCGCGTGAAGAAGGAGTCCCTCTGGGTGATGAGATACCCGCCGGTGATGAAGTCTTGGGTGGCTGCTATGAGGAGTTCTCCGTTGCGGGGGGTAACGAGGTTGGATTTGTTCTGGAAATATGGAATTAAGTTTTTATTTGTGTTAGGGCTTGTTTCGTTGCTGCGGGATTGTTCGCACGAGTTACCGAGACCCTGGTACATAAAAAGCCTACGAAGGAACATGATGGGTTTTATTCAGTAAGTCTGACACTCCGTCACGCTGCTAACCCACAGCGGGAGTCACTTGATGATTTCTCATAAAAAAAAGGTCTTGTTTCGTTCAACAGGACAAATGAGTTGGGTTTGACTACTAATGTGACCTCTATAATGGAAACGAAGTATGGTACAGCGAACTCCTCAAAGGATTATAGTAACTACCTCATATTTGGAATTATTTGATTCCACGTGATTTTTTCACCGATGTAGGTTATTTTATGACAGCCATCACGGGTATAAAGCGAATGACGGTACAAAAAAATTGTACTGATTTTTGAAAAAAATATTTAATGTGGATGATGCCCTCTGGTACCTACTCAAATTCAGACATTGTAGAGCCTGACAAAGGCTTTTGTTTACCCTGGTGCGCGAAGTAGTTACCCTAGGAACAGCTATTAGTTCATTAATCTTACCCCCATAAGAATGAGTGCCTCAGCTCTGGCTTCTTCAGTCTGCGGTAGATGCATGTTCATCTCGTCACCATCGAAGTCAGCGTTATACGGAGTACACACGCACTCGTTGAACCTGCGGATAACAGTATACTATGAAGTAGCTGGGCGGGAAAATGGACCATCTTGACATGACGACCTCCTCCATGTATCTCCTCGGAAGCAAGTTAAATTGGTGGGGACCCAGTGTCATTGGCATATTATGCAGGGTTGATGAGGTAAGATAGGCAGTCGCTCCATGAGGTACACTGGTACTGAGCTGCATCCAGTTAGAGTGGAAGATGACGAGGCTGATGAACATGAACTGACAGTAGATCCACTCTTTCTAACCAGGACCCTAAACTTTATCAACATTTTCTAAGAAAGAAAGAAAATCCATTTATTTCAACACAAAAACTACGCTCCCTAGCTCTCTTCTCTCTCCTTCTATTTCTTACTATACCTGAAGGTCCTCTGCGGCTGCACCTTGGCGCGGTGGCACATGATGGACAGCTTGTGCAGCGAGGGCTGTCGGTTGAACAGCACCACGTCGCCGTCCACCAGGTGGCGTTCCACTATGTCACCACACTGATGCCAACAGAGAAGTAATATTTACTATAGGAGGTGTCTAAGTTGGGGAGTTCTAAAATCTTTCAGACTTTAATCAAACCACTAGTCAAAACGACTAGTGAAAAAGTTCAGTTGGTGCAATTTAGACTTTTAATTTTAAGCCAAGGCCAAAGTCAAATTCATTCATATAAATAAGGCTTATTAAATAAGTACTGTTCACGTGAAATTATATTGGACAGCACCCCCAACCAAGCACCATTCCTTAAAAGTACGACAAAAAGGTACTTCTATATAAGGGGAAATTCTTTTTGCAAATCATATACCTAAGTAATAATAAGTTTGCAAGAAGAAGTCTGCAAACCTAATGAATTTCCACCCTAAGAGGTAAATGGTCATGAGAGAGCTATAAAAACTAGATAGTTCATTAAAAACATTCCACAATTCAAAAACTCAACAGCATACCTTCAACTCCTGAGCAATCTTCTCCCTATTACCATATTTCAGGTACTTCTTATGCTTGAGCCCCCGTTGCTGCACGTAGTTAGCCCCCGGATGCACGTCAGGGCCGTTGCAGACCAGCTGACGTAGCCACTGCAGGTTCGCCGGGAATACCCGTTCGGGGTATGTCAGGATCTTGGCTACGTGGACTGGTACTCCCACCTGGGTGATGAGAGAAATTTTATTATGTTGAAGAGGAGGTCCTTCGAAAATAATGCTATGGTTTCAAAAAGAAGAATATAAATTAATATAATATATTAATAAAAAAATACAGGATATGAAAGTGCGAGCTCTCGTACATAATCTAAATTCGGTATTGATGCCATGGAAGGCAGTATTGTTACATTCAAAAAGGTACTTAGAAAAGTCACTTCAAAGCTTTTAGAACAGTTTTTTTTTTCAAAAGCACTCTGTACAAATTTTATGACAATATTTTTTAAACACACTAACGGGAGAAACTGGACCTATTTTAAATGTTCCTGCAATATTACATAACCCATTTATGGAGAAAGGCTAAAGGCTTCTTTTTATCCGGGTGCTCGAAGTTTCCATGGGTCTCTACTAAGCTATCTGCTATCTAATATCAATTTTCGCCAGCATAAAAAACCTGTCACAAAATCATCCATACAAAAACTCACCTCTTGAATCTGCAGGTTAGGATCTGGTGAGATGACAGTCCTGCTGGAGAAGTCCACTCGCTTCCCCGACAGGTTGCCTCGGAAGCGGCCTTGCTTGCCCTTCAGCCGCTGCACCAGACCTCTGCCTGGTTTCTTAGGCTGTAACAATAGGTAAAGAGGAAGATGTTACCACATTTTAGCACTAAGTGGGGAAACATTGAAATAGTGGCAAGATTATAGGGGATATATATGTATATAACACAGTAAAGCCAGCCATTTGATAATGACCTGATTACTTTTGAGGCGTAGTTCGACATCCGTACTAACGTTATAATGGTGAAGAATTGGTCTGCTTTCAAAAATTCTTCTATTGTAAAGTAGTCCATATCTTGAGGTAGACTATAAGTTTTTTATTCGTGAGTTCCACGGGATTCGGGTAACTTGCTGCCGGTACCTTGATCCAGCATATAGGCTTTAAATTAAAAACTACTGCGAGTAACGCGGTTAAAGCGAAGCCTGATCAAAAGGAGTGAACGTCTTCCAAAGACCTCTTTTGGACGTCAAGTTGCAAACGGTTTTGAAGACTTCTAAAAGCTATGATACAATACCTGCATAGACAGCGGTATGCCAGACATCTCGCTGTTGATGTACAGCGCAGCATGCAGCTGCAGGTAGTCCCAGTCCTCCTGCACCAGCTCGCTCTTGCCGCCGCTGGCGATGTGGCGAGCGATCACGTCGTTGATGAGGAGAATCTCCGATTGCTTCATTGTTAAGTCGTCCTCGTTACTAGAAAGGAGAGACTACTTTCAACCTCCCAAAATAATCAGAAGAAAAATTCACCCCGAAAAATAAATGACTTAACGAAAATTTATGCAACGTCGGAGTTCTATCACGCTTTGAGAATAAAATAAAAGAAAATCCCGCTTTTCTGCTGGTGACCCATGTTATTTGACTCTCCCTTTAAAAAAGATCTGGTGGTATCCCAAAGCGAAGCAAGGAAAAAACGCTAACTGCCTGCTACTAAGAGGCTATTGAGACAACACAAAGGCTTTGACCCAGCAAAAAATCATTCCCTGTAAATTCGAGGGTTCTCTACAATTTTCGCGAATTTAGTGACAATGTTAGAAGGATATCCTCATGGACTCACGTGCCAGCCTTGATCTCGGAGACCACACTGGGTCGGATGCAGAGCGGTGGCACCGGCAGCCGCGTGAGGATCAAGTGTTCAGGCCGCGTCAGCTTCGCGTTCATGCCTAGTAGTGGGATGTCCTCGTCCGGTATGCGACGGAACAGGTTCAGCACCTGGATGGAGTACAATGGTTAAGTTGGTGGTAGAAGGAGCTAATGATAACATTGGGTGATTCTTTTTTGATGACAAGTGGTTGATGAGGTCTGCATCTATCGCTCCTTTTGATCTGGGTGGGTCTAATGAAAAAGGTAACGACGCTATTTCCTACTAGCATATTTTGTCGTTTTTCTATGGATCACAAATTCAAAGAGAAATCTGTCGTGTGTTCTGAAAATCCTGTGAAAGCATTCTTATTTAATTCTTCTATGATTTCAAAAATTATTTGAGATAGGCACACTAATGTTTTTAGTTATTTTATCATCCACCATAATATTAAAATACATAATGTATTTTACAACTATCAACTTACCTCCACGGGACTCATTTCAATAATAAGTCCACTATTAATCATAGTCGCCAACTCCTTATTAGACTCCTTGGCCTCATTAAAATCCCTCAGCACCCTCTTCACAAGAGGATCCGTCGGCTTCTTAGTCCTGTACTTGTCATGGATAATCTTCAGAATACCAGCGGGACTCTTCTTGACCATACCGTTCAAGGCTTCACAGTAAGGACACTTGGTGCAAGTCTTAGCCTTCTTGAGCACAGCAGCACGAAGGTTCTTCTTGTGTAGATAGGAAAGCTCAGGGTTCATGAATTTGCGTCTGAATGACTTTTTGAGAGGTTCCGCTAACATTACTTTTGCGCATTCCTGTGGGGGTTTGATAATTTGATTAAAGTCATTTATTAAAAGTAATAAAGTTTGAGGGTCAATTTTACGAAAGAGAGCCATACTGCCCACTCTTACAATTCCTTTGTTACAACATGTTTTCACTGGGAAGAAGAAATGGTGGAACTCCTCAGCATCACAATTCTGTTTGAATATTTTGAAAGAGCCTCATGAGGTCTATGTCATAATTTACAGCCTTTAGAAATGCTGAACAAATCATTTATGAGACAACAGTGTAACAATCTTTAACACTATATTTATAAACATTTTATGGTAATTTTCTATAGGTAAGCTGTTTTAAACTTACCTTACAAATAGTCTGCAGTATAGTAATGATAGACCTGAAGTAGCCCACGTGGAAGACTGGGAGTGCCAGCTCTATGTACCCGTAGTGGCCCACGCACTCCGCCAGCCCCAGGCCACAGGTCTCACAGTTGGCATCTTTTTGATTTGTACCCTGGTGGAAGAAGGATTTTTAGATGTTTGTTACTCATAAATTAAGCACAGCTCATACTACTGGGTACTAGATAAGTAATACATAATACAAAAAACATACTTAATTATACATAGTCATTTTTATACATAAGTACTAAATTATTAGCTAAAACCTTTAGTAAATAGAAGGTGTAAAGAAAGCGTATGTTTTGCTGTGGTGAAGAAACCATAGTACAAGTTGTTTTGTGAATTTTCACTTAAATGTTTGCCTTTAACTTAAAACAAAAATGTAATAAATGTTTTTGGATATCTTGTTTATCTATCGGCTGATTAATATTTCAAACTTAAATACACCCTAGCTCTCATCAAAATAAAAGCAAAGAGTCACAACTCCGTACCATCCGCCTATCAAGTACACCATACGTCGCCGGCACTCGCTGTCCATCCTGAGCATACAGGTTCTTGGTGATGACCTGGATGTGAGCTGCCTGCTGGATGGCAGACGCGCTATCCACGTTAAACGTTACGTGAGAGCTGAAAACATCACCACACGACTACCATGTAAAAAAGTACCAAAATCATATATGAAGTTCAATGAAACTTGCACTAAGTGTAGTAAATAATGGATATCTTAAATTGGTTGAGTAGGATTTGAAGATTTTAACTGGAAATAAGTGTTTATTTAAAGTTCAAAAAACCATATGATGAAGTAAACATAACCTCACTCACATTTTTCTCCCCACATAAGTTTCGCGATATTGTTCCTTCGGCATCTTGAATAGATTTACAAGAAGCCGTGTCACATAAATTTAACGTAATTATTGTTATATTCCATTAAATAGAAGGCTTTTGTCCCATGTTATCATGAACCGCTTGGAATTTGTTTGACATTTGTTATTGCGCGTTCATAATTAGAATTTAGTAGAAAAATCTAATCGAAACCACATTCAGCATTTATGAACGCAGCGGTTTGAAGTAATACCATAACAGCGTTAATATTAAACTACTATTGGTATCCGAGTTGGAAAAAAGAGGTTATGATTTACATTGAACTTCGTTTAGATATCAACGGACGGATGGCTTATTCTCAGCTGTGGATGTCATATAACTGAGATGATGATATTAGTACCTAATAAGAATTTTCATTTTTTTTTGTTTTCAAATGTATTAAATAGATAGAGTATGTTTCAGACTTATTATTAATAAATACGAAAAGATATGCGTGAAAAAACATAGAAAAATACATGCGTATGCGTTCTATAGTTGGCAAGAAAGTCTCTTCCCTTGTTTTCGTTTTTCGAAACTAAGATCACACTATGTATGATAATGTTTAAATGTAAAAGGTCAAAATCCGACTCGGCACCTCTTCATGTGAGATTTTGACCTTTACTTAACTCAGTTTTTCTTGAGTTAGTAGTTTTTGTGTATTTTGCTCGTAATTACATACAAGTACGAAATACAATTAAATTTTAATAGTGATAGATTTTAATACTGCGGTTTCTAATCTTTCACACATTGTATCGATACCTAATCAAAAAAATCTTTTGGTTTCCATGAAAATCTATAATTTTTTTATTAAAAATAAAAACATCTTTATTACTTAAAAACCGACGAAAAATAACTTATAAACATAATTCTTGACCGTTACTTAGAACGTTTTTATGTAAGATCGGGTAAATTTCTACTATATAGGTAGAATTTTATGTTAAAGCTTAACCCAGTTCATATGTTTCTGGCGTAAAAAGAAGCGCCTCAGCGCGCCGTTTTTTGGCTTGTCAACCGAAACCACGCAACATTTTTCGCTCGAAATATTTCATAAAACCTATCAATTTCCTAATGTACTATTCAATGGAATGTAGGGATAGATGCGCCGTACAAAGTTAAGTGATATTAAACACAAGTGATAAGTTTAAACGGACTATAAATCGTTTTCCCACCGTAGTGACCCGCGAACTCTCAACATGCCTCTGTTAAAAAGGAAAGCATTTGAGAAATCAAAGGCGTCGGAGTACCTCCGGGACGACGATGAGGTCTTCCACTGCGAGATCACCGACGAGATATTCAAAGATTACGAGTGAGTATAAGTAAAAACATTACAATCGCCGAATTTTTGCGAATTTCTTATGTTCTAATGTAGTTATCAGTTCACGGGGACCGTTGGCATTGTCAGCGCGCGGCGGGTCGCGCAGTAACGCGAGCGTGACACAATAATTCGCTATTTCTGTCATTCGCGTCACAATTTTATAATAATTAGATGTTGTTTGATGAATGTTTATTTACAGGGAATACTGTGAAAGGATCATTTTGGTTAATTCAATGGTGTGGACATGTGAGATGACAGGGAAGAACAATTTGACATACTCAGAGGCCCTGCACAGTGAGAAGACTGCACGGAGGGCTCTGAAAGACTTTCCAATGGAGCTTCGTATACCAATACTGTTTCTGGCAATGAAGACTAAGAGGTGTTCCTTTGCTGAGATGTCTGAGGATGTGTTCAACTTCATAAGGGACCGGTACTTTGTTGGGGAGACTGTGGAGGCCTGCCTGGAGGGAGAAGTGTGGAGGGAAGCACACATACTGTCTGTCACTGCGCAGAAACAGCATCCAGATAGGTAAGAAGCATTCAACTAAATAGTATAATTCAATAATAACAATAAATAAATGACTCAATGAAACAAAGATTTCATATAGCTCAAAATATGCCTTTTAAAATTAAAAAGGAAAAAATACAAACAAAAACATTGTTCTAACATCAATAACAACATCCTATTCAAATTCTTACCAGAACTCCAACTCTTATCAAAAACCAATACTTATTAAAAACAAAAAAAAAAACTTCCATTCATAATTTGAATTTCTCTAAACAAAACCACGATTTAACCTTGAACCCTTAACAAACTGCCAATCACAAGTACAATGTACCTTTCTAATAAAACTAGTCACAAAAAACTACAACAATTATACTCAGTATGAAGGTCATATATCTTGGCAGCAGATGTTCTAAAAAGTATGTAATACCTACAGAATCTCCTTATTTAAACTAAATAATATAATGAATGAATCATGCTGTTGCTAAGTTGGTATTTTAGTAAGTAAACAAAAAATTGTATTTGTAGATATTATTCTATATAGGAAGTCTGCTATACTATCTTGTTTTACTTTGCCTCTTCTATAGTAACTAGAAGAAGAAAACTTAAGTATACAAATGGTTATGACTGAGGCCCTACTACGCCCAAGAACTTAGGCTTAACATAATTATTTTAACTAAGACATTCAATCACTATTTATTCTGTCTGCACAAAGGGAAAATTTTGTTATTTCTAGTTATTACCTCTCCCTCTTAATCACAATGTTACAGCATAAAAACTAATAAATTAATATTGGCCAAAGTGACTCATTAATATGACTCAGAAATGATCTAAAAGTTAAGTACATATCAAGAATATACACTATGGTCAGCAACTTGAAAGTAAAAAAAAATAGAAATATGTTATTAGAAAAAATATACAAGCAGAAGTCGGTTAAAAAGATCTAAACTTTATTACTTGATTTTAAAATATCTTAAAAACAGTGCTGCGCTGTTTCTTGGTAAATACTTGAACCACATTTAAAATTCATATCAAACATCATTTGATTTCAAGTATATACTGATTCTACTAATGAGTTTCCTCATTCCTATTCATTTTCCTTATCAACAAGATATCTTTGACATTTCACACAAAGTTCTTAAATACATTTAATTCTTATTTTTATTGTAATCTAGTCATTTGCTGTGAATGACCTACTAAACAGTTTGGGCTGTATCACATTTGAAATGTCATGTTTTTATCAATAGAGAGTGCTGATTATATCTACATATATTATTATCAGATATATAGGTATGTATAGCCAGGCGACTTGACCACATTTTATTAACTGTTTTATTAGCACAAAATATTCCCACTCTTAAATATAGACAATACGTTTTTTTTTTAACTTTAATGTTGCTACTGAAAAAAAAATAGATAGTTCTATTTTTCAGTTGCTGCCTATTATAAACTTTTCAGTCCCAAAAAATAACCCACACATCGTTAATGTAATGTGATAACAAAGACTGGTTGGAAAACTCAAAATATAGAGACATTTCAAAATTCTATTTGGTGGTACTTATTCAGGAGAAGGAAAATGTACAGTAGAAAAAAAACAAATGTGTTCGAAATCATCATTGAGTAAAAATATAATGTGCAAAGTTACAAGTATTATTTTGATGATTAATCATTATCTAGTACCTACGTGATAATACAACTTGGCTTCTTGTATGCACATGTTAACTGATAAAAAATAACTGCTAGTGTGTTCATCCTTATTCATTGCCTAGCTTGCAACTTTGTTGCATGGATATAGAGGAAATAATTATTCAGATATGAACCTTATGTCTTGTGAATAGGGTTTAAAATTGTGTAATTTTGTGGGAACCAGTTTCTTTTCATATTCAAAAATATTTTTTCTTATAGCAAAACTTGACATTTCTAATATTCAGTCTCACCATTATAATATTTAGTCTGAACTTCTCATATTTTTTTACTCCATAAATCTGATGTTTCTTATACTGTAGCTCAGTTTTCTTTTTTTTTCACAAAGCAATTGCAACACCTACAATTTACATTGTTATTCACATCTCCGTGTTGTATGCATGTGTGAAGAATATTTATGGAATGCACTTACACACTAATGTGTGGTAAACCAATATACTTCTCTCTCCACAGCAAAGCCATCCTTCCCTCGTCCTCCTACTGCTACGAAGTTGAGCAGTTCGACGAGACGAACCCCGGCGCGCTCGGACAGATCGGCACGGCGCCCTCCGACCGCGTGCGTCGGCGCAAGGGAGTGTATACTCGCGACAAGAACCGCCTGTTCCTCAAGCAGTTTGTAGAGGGGGGTGGCCCTGATGGCGTTATTGGTATTAAGGTGAGTCAACAATACAAATATTTACCAGGATACTTTTGCACGGTTTCACTGGTAACCGATAAAATGTAATTTACTTATGTTACACTTAATATTATCTGCCAAATACAGGCTGCGCATAATTTCTGCCAGATATTGCTATTCGAGACCTGTGATACCAAAAGTTATAGTTTTTCTGTCAGATAAGTTCCTGACAGGCTCTCAGAGAGTTTATCCATAAACAGAGACACTGTGCCTTAAACTTGTATACTTTGGTGGTCCGAGATGTTTTCATTATATGAGCCAATGGCACTGACACTGCTTTGTAAATTATATCATTTAAAAGGATCCCTTTAGTTAGAAATTAGAGGCATGATGTTTCAGTCCCAAACACTATCTTTTCAGAAAACCACTCCTTCTGCCATATTTATAACTCTTCTAAATTCTCCACAGAAATCAGCACAAGAAAAATACAGTATAAACAAAGTGAGCTTTGACCAAATATTCACCGGGCTACCACCAGTGTTCCCCTCCTCCAAGAAACTGTTGAAGTCTCCCCCAGCGACCAAGGGTCAGGCCAAGCCGGGCTCGGCGACCAAACTGAACAAGTCTGCCAAGAAACCCAGTCCTGACAAGAAGGGACGCCAGGAGTCTATGGATAAGTTCGTCAAGAAGACTGATAAAGCTGAAGGTTTGTTTAGCTTTAAACATATTGTATCTAGAATAATATGATATAGTGCAAAAGTTATTGAAGGTTTCTAAATAAAAAAATACAGTTCAATTACAATTAAATACAGCAAAATTACTAATACACATTACGCATACATATCTAAATTAAAAAGATGTAGAATGCAATTCAATGCATTACACAACATTTTGCAATATTGATTTTACTGAATTATGAACTCTATTGCAACTGACACAAAGTTCATTTTCACTTACAATATTCCTTTTAGAACACATAATACTTACTCATTTACAAAGAGTGATCTAGAAACAACTTTATAGGTTTTTTTTTCTTGTACATAATTATTTTAGTAAGACTTTTTAACCTCCAAACATCACTTTGGACCCTATATCATATGATGATAGGAGTTATAATATCTCCAACAGCACAAAAGAACAAACCTCCCGCCGACCCAGCAGCCAAGAAGAGTGCGCAAGAGTTGGCAGAGAAGATGCGCAAAGCAGAAGACCTTATGCGACAGCGCAAGGAAGAAGAGAGACTCAAGAAGAAAGAAAAGACTGCCCGGTTGCAGGCTTATATGAAAGAGTGGCAGAAGGTCAAAGATGATCTGGAGTTAGAAGACCATAAAGTGAGTGAAGAATTACTTCTTTAAGCTGTACCCTAACAGGGTCCATATTATGTATATCTTATTGTAGTATCACCTATGTAACTTTTGGATTGCTAATAAAGATTTCAGTATTATGATTGGGCTGTGCAAAAACCAAATAATTTGTCAGTAATGTATCAGTGTGTCTTACGTGCTTGGTGTATACTGTATAGTGATAACAAAAACTTTTATGGACCATTAAATCTTCACATGTACAAGCAAATCTGTAAATAAGTTATGTAGAATATTATCATTACTTATATAAACTAACCTCAAAACATTAACTCTTAAATAAAATGACTCAACACAATTTTACAAGACTCAACATAATTTTTAAAGATGCCATCATCGTTGAACATTCTTCTTCACAAAACCTATCTTCTAACAACTTAAACACACAATAATAATTCTTCCCCTCCACAGATAATACCAAAAGGCACCCCAATAGACATTGAAGGTATACCAAACGAGCATTTCGGAGACTTTCTCTCCGTCCTCGAGTTCGTCCACACGTACTCCGAGATCCTGAAGGTCAAGGACGTGTTCCACAACCAGCTGGACCTGGACACCTTCAGGAAGGCGCTGACCTTGAAGGAGCATGCGGGCATGTTCAGTGATCTCATACAGATGTTCCTGACTACGGTGTTCTCGCTTCAGGAAGATGAGGCTGAGGAGTATAATGAGAATGGGAGGATACAGCTGTCTACTGGGGATTTGGGTATGTACTTTTTTTTTTAATGATGTTCCAGTTCTGGGGGATTCATGCTACTCATTGTTTTTAAGAAAACTTGACGTAAAGAGCTTTGTCTCTCACACATCACCTATGTCACATTGCTATACATACACTGATTCTTTCACATTTGTATAAAAACTTGTACATATTGACAATAGTCTATAAAGCGTAAATTAGCCTATTTTTTGAGTTCAATAGTCTGCTATGTAAGATGTATTATTTTCATCACATTTCAGTATTTTCTTACTTGGGCTTAACAGATTTGGATGAAACTTAGCACTAATATAGTATCATCAGAATAACATGAAAGTCCAGTTTTCATCCATGTGAACATGAAACTGCACTGGCAGAAGCTAGACCTAGATATTTGTACTAAGAACTACTTACCGTCTACAGAAGATCAACAGACAGACAGTGAGATGGGCGTCACAAAGGCTATGGAGTTGGCTACGAAGGCCAGCAAGTGGTCACAGACGTACCTGGGCACTCCGCTCAGCAAGCTGCCTCTAGACCCTACGACTGTCAGTGAAGTACTAAGGTTAGTTATCAAGTTTGAATTTTGCGTGTGTGTGTATATGTTCTAATACTAGCTTTTTCCCACGACTTCCTTCGCGTGGAATAGTGACTTCCGGCAGATTTTCGGTTTGACCAATAGATGGCGCTATATGTCCGGAATAAATTTTATTTGTATATTTTTTGTGTAATAAAAACTATCTTATGTCCTTTTGTCAAGTTCCAAACTAAATCTGTACGTAAGCCTTTTCCCAACTACGTTGGGGTCGCCTTCCAGTCTAACCGGATGAAGCTGAGTACCAGTGTTTTATAAGGTGTGACTGCCCTATCTGACCTCAACCCAGTTACCCGGGCAACCCAATACACCTTGGTAAGACTGTTAGTCAGACTTCTGACTACCCGTAGTACTAATATTATTACTGGACTGATTTGAAAATTCTCACAGTGTTAGATTGCCAACTTGGTCACTATGGTC
Source organism: Helicoverpa zea x Helicoverpa armigera (assembly GCA_033682625.1). NCBI lineage: Eukaryota > Metazoa > Arthropoda > Insecta > Lepidoptera > Noctuidae > Helicoverpa > Helicoverpa zea x Helicoverpa armigera. The sequence goes on from JAWIIS010000050.1 coordinate 763,093, forward strand.
AACGTCCATTATCGCGATAATGTTCGGCACTTCCCGTTGTGTGGCCCCAGCATAACAGTGAGTCCTCGATAGGGTATATAAAGGGGCGGGAGCCGTGCGAGTAGGGACACGGTATCGAAGCAAAAGTATCGATACCGTACTCATGAGTAGAATCGATAACAAAGTATCGTACTCATTAAAGTATCGAAACAAAAGTATCGATACTTCAAGGTATCGAGTACTTTTTTAGATCATTTGCTAGGTCAATATCAGTCAGTAAATAATGTCAGTTTTAGTTCAGTTCAGCAGGACATAAAAAACAAATGCTATTGGTACACTTTAATAGAAAAATCGAAAATGGAATGAATGAAACAAATCGAAAATGTAGCAAAAGGAAACAATATTAAGTTATTTGAGGTATACTAAAAACTAGCAGTGTCCCACTGTTTCACCCGCGTAGTAGATTAAAGATCCCATTCCTCCTCCGTAGTCACTTAAAAATAGAAGTTTGTTGAGCCTTTTTGGAGATAAGCGGTTTCGAATTTTTGTGATGGTACTTCCTGCTTTAGAAAATAATCGTTCTGAAGGTACTGACGTCGCAGGGATTGATATTATATTCATTCTCGTGCCAATTATATAATTTTGGGAATACTACTTTCATATCTTCCCATTGTTTTAAGGGATCTACTGAAAGTGGCGAAACCTGTGCCGATAAGTAGTAGCTTAATTCATCCTTCATTTCAGGCTGTGATGAAGATGAAGAACTTGCTTTATTAATTTGTTTTTTAGTGTGTGCCAACTTCTTATGGTGGCTCCAGAAATCAAATGTCGCTTCTTTTTTTAAGACAGAATGTCTTAAAAAGTTTTCAACGAATGAGCTAGAAGGCGCTTTTAATATAAATATATAATAAATTCTTCATTCGATACGATACCTGGGAAAAAGTACTTATTGAGTAAAAGTATCGAATGTAAAGTATCGAGTACAAAAGTATCGGTATCGAACTGGAATGTACTCGATACCACAAAGCATCGATACTTTTTTCGTGTCCCTACGTGCGAGGAGCTCATTCGCGCCCGAGCGGTCGACGAGTCAACATCTCCTGAAGATGTCCCGTGGAGGTGCGAAACACATCCAAGTCTCGATTTTATTTTACCGTGGAAATTGAATCCTGTCAGCACGATTTAATGGCACTATATGCATTTATCGACTTTTACATGAAAATCATGATTGGTGTTCTGGTCCCTAGGCTACACCTGCTATCATCAGGGTCGGGCCCGGGCGGGCGCTGCGCCACGTGGCGCTACCAGGCTCGCGGCGGGTACACGAGCGCGGACGACGCGGGGCTGCGTCTGCGCGTGCAGCACCCGCGGCTGCTGCGCAGTCTCGCTGCCACGCATGTCGCTGATCTGCCGCTAGGTGAGTGTATACTGGGTGTAACGTGGCGCTACAGGCTCGCGGCGGGTACACGAGCGCGGACGACGCGGGGCTGCGTCTGCGCGTGCAGCACCCGCGGCTGCTGCGCAGTCTCGCTGCCACGCATGTCGCTGATCTGCCGCTAGGTGAGTGTATACTGTAACGTGGCGCTACAGGCTCGCGGCGGGTACACGAGCGCGGACGACGCGGGGCTGCGTCTGCGCGTGCAGCACCCGCGGCTGCTGCGCAGTCTCGCTGCCACGCATGTCGCTGATCTGCCGCTAGGTGAGTGTATACTGTAACGTGGCGCTACAGGCTCGCGGCGGGTACACGAGCGCGGACGACGCGGGGCTGCGTCTGCGCGTGCAGCACCCGCGGCTGCTGCGCAGTCTCGCTGCCACGCATGTCGCTGATCTGCCGCTAGGTGAGTGTATACTGTAACGTGGCGCTACAGGCTCGCGGCGGGTACACGAGCGCGGACGACGCGGGGCTGCGTCTGCGCGTGCAGCACCCGCGGCTGCTGCGCAGTCTCGCTGCCACGCATGTCGCTGATCTGCCGCTAGGTGAGTGTATACTGGGTGTAACGTGGCGCTGCCAGGCTCGCGGCGGGTACACGAGCGCGGACGACGCGGGGCTGCGTCTGCGCGTGCAGCACCCGCGGCTGCTGCGCAGTCTCGCTGCCACGCATGTCGCTGATCTGCCGCTAGGTGAGTGTATACTGGGTGTAACGTGGCGCTACAGGCTCGCGGCGGGTACACGAGCGCGGACGACGCGGGGCTGCGTCTGCGCGTGCAGCACCCGCGGCTGCTGCGCAGTCTCGCTGCCACGCATGTCGCTGATCTGCCGCTAGGTGAGTGTATACTGGGTGTAACGTGGCGCTACAGGCTCGCGGCGGGTACACGAGCCGAAAGAAAAAGTAAAAAGGAGATATATACTTCCAAAGGCATGTCAATGTACTCCTAAAAGAAAACTGTCGACCCCTTTAGAACACGTATTCAAACTGGGCAGAGCAACCTTTTTAGACGTCAAAAATGGCATACCAATTGTCTTAAATCAGTTCAACACAAAATAAATAAACATTATCTCCCCAACAGAGGACAAATTCCTGATACTCCAGTGCCTGATGAATCAAATCCTGAGTTACGCGACCGTGCGTGACGTCATAGAGGAACGACTTGAAGAGATGAAGAACAAGAAGCAAGCGCTTAGGCTGCTGCAGGTATGTAACACTGGTATTGAAGGGCCAGTAGGCACTATGACACCTTGGGACGAATATTCTTTTAGCTAAATTCCAAGTTTCCTTGAAGCTAATGCCTGCTGAGTCTGCAGGATTTTTCTAAACTTACCGCGACCCTGGAATGCAAGGGTCCTGAAGGAATTTATATGGGTTCTAGGCAACAGATGTTGGGTAATAAGAAAAAAATATCGTCTGAAAACGTCTGGTTAACTTCTTTGTAATATATAAATAATAATACCAGGAAAGCTAAACGGTTTTATTTATTAATGTTTTTATTCTAGTTATGCACCAATATCCATTATTAACCAATATTAACGCCTACTTAAGTACACAGGCTTGTTGATTACATATTTATACCCAAAGCCCTTCCGTTTCTTTATAACACAAATCCTCCACTCAACACCACTACAATATTCCTTCCAACCCACAGATAAACGAACGCAAACGCGAAGCCCAGCTGCTAGCCTCAAAAGCAGAACTTCGCAAAGAGGCATCAGCCAAGAAGGAAGAGAACAAGCTCTCTGGTGAGAAGGCGAGGCAAGTCGACGAGGAAACCAAGGCTGCCGTAGAGAAACTGACAGCGGAGAGCGAGGACAAGAGAAAGGAGTATGAGAAGAAGTTGAAGGAAATGCAGATGGAGCTGTTCGAATATACTAGTTATGTTGGTGAGTTGGAGTTCATTTTTGAATATTTTTTGTGGGGAAGGGACCTCCCCACTTGGGGTAAAAAAGTCGTTTTTCTGTTACAATAACTAAAAATATTGGAAGTATATATTGTTTTTAAGAAAACAAGATTGACCAAGGTATTGCATTGAAATTCGGGACCAGGCTTGTGACGTCACATCTAACTATTTGTATGCCTAAAGGTGACGTAAAACAACATTTTAGTCGATTGCATATCTTTGTACATATTAATTTACGGGAGAGATAATGCTCGTGAATTTTTAAGATCTAAAGAACGTCTGAAGTTTTTTCTAGTCATGCTTATTGTATGTATTTCTATTTGTTCTTAAATTATATAATCTTCTCCCAGGCTCGGACCGCGCGTTCCGGCGCTACTGGGTGTCGCGGTGTGTGGGCGGGCTGTTCGCGGAGGCGGGCGCGGAGCCGCGCGGGCAGTGCGCGCACAAGCCCGTGTGCCCCGCCCCGGCAGACGGCGCCGACACGCTCGCGCACGTCGCCAGGCTCTTCGACCAGCAGTATGAGCGAGGTGCGTAGTCACAGTGCTTATCTATACTAATATTATAAAGCTGAAGAGTTTGTTTGTTTGTTTGAACGCGCTAATCTCAGGAACTACTGGTCCGATTTGAAAATTTCTTTCAGTGTTAGATAGATATCGAGGAAAGCTATAGACTACTCTTTATCCCGATACTGGAAGTAGTTCCCACGGGATGCGGGTGAAACCGCTGGCAGAAGCTAGAATTCAATATTTTATTTAAAAAATCTATTATTTATCTGCCTGTGTCTCTCTCTCCATGAGAAGCAACTCCCAGCTTTCGTACCAGAGTGCAGAATGTGAGGTTTGTAAGTTAACAAGAGGCATATGCTACATCACAATTTCTCTTTCATTCTATTTGACCGCGTGTATACGAATAAAACCTAAGTCAGTTTCATTAAATGAACAGTTCTAACACCCACGCTCCACCACTTGCTATGCGTTTTTGCTGGAAAGAAAAAGTGGCAAAACAAACTTCCCATTAAAGTCAGATCACAAAATATTTCACTGCTATACAAAAAAAATAAAAAAATCCGCGGCAGGGATTTTGTTAATGGTTTTTGTTAATACTCATATTAGACCTTCACGCTACATGCTTATTTATTTTTGATTCACTCTGGTTATTGAGATAAACGGAACTAAGAAATAATTGAAAATTTCAAACTACCCTACAAACATTGTAGTTCATTGATTTGTTTTCACTTACGTTTGTTATTTTTTCAGGGATTTATTTGCAACAACTTAACTTTATAGCTATCAGACCCTGAAGTTATCAGTTATAAATCGGTTGTTTTGTGTTAAAGTGCATTTTTCCTTTCAAAACAAAGTAAATAAGAGAAAATCCCAAAGGAAAAGTTTTTCATGATCTTCATTTATTTATTCTAGTTAAAGGTACCCCAAACTATTATTATTTTTGTGTATTTTTGTAAAGGTAAACAATAAAAATAAATTTTAAATACATCTTTTGGCCCATTTATTGAAGCATTTTATGGAAAATGTTAGAAGCGTTTATCTCAAAAATTGGAGTCAATTTGACCATTCTGGTATTTTTCCCGTTATCAGCACACTCGTCTTATACAAAATCTACTTCAAGTATGCCTTCCGCGAAATGACTGTATAGCAGTGTTTTCAACAGCATATGCAACATAAACCATGTTCGAACCAATGATCACGTACTACCATTACAAAGACCAAGCTTAATATCTTGAAAATTATCTTTTCTATATTTCACTTAAAAAAAAAAACTAATTTCTCCCCCAAATCCTCACTAACCACTTTCACTCCAGCAGGCAGCGACAAAGAAAACGAGTCGGGAGGCAACTCCCGCGGCAGCTCGCCCAAGAAGCCGCTGTCCAGCGTCAACGGGCTCAGCCAGAAGCCGCCGGCGTTGGAGACCAGCACCCAGCAGCTGAGGGAGCTGCTCATGTGTACTGGGGATGTTACTACGTGTCTTGTGCATGGGAAGGTTAGTATAAATAAATAATAAATAATTTATCTCTAAAAAACTTTATCATAAAAATGTGTTTATATACAGCACCTTACTCAAAGTAAATACACATAAATCTTAATGGACCACAGTAGTATTTTATCTTGATTTTCGTGAAGTCACTAATACCTAACTTCGGACAAACAAAGCTACTGATCAAGAATTGTATATGTCTTACAAGTTAATATGAAGTTAATTAGCATTCTTGTGTCTTTTATTGACCACCTTGTGAATTTCTTCTGAGCAAATCACTAATTTCTTGCCAAGGTTATAAAGACTGGAATTGCGCAAAACAAAGTTCCGTATAAATGTGCTACATTACGTGCACGCATTGCGGTCAGATGCTACGAGCTACGTACTTGCTACGCGATACTACGCCGTTGCTATGTCGCATACTACGAAGTTCTTCCTCTTATACTTATCGCAGTTTGAACCCTAAAATACCTCTTGATTTCTGACACTTACGCGAATATTGGACATGATAAAACTTCTTTTACGGTTTTTATCGCGGTTATACTAATATTATTTAATCCCGACGTTTCGGATCCTTTATAGCATCCATGGTCACGGGCAGACTGACTTTATTTTCATACCTGTTATCAATATATTTTTAATTTCCCCAGTCGGAGCGCCCCCGCTGGTACGTGTACCACACAGAAGCCCAACTAGAAGCGTTAACAGCGTCGCTGAACAAGCGAGGACTGCGGGAAGGAGAGCTGCGCAATGCTTTGCAACAAGAGCACGCGCACCTCGTGTCGCATCTAGCGAAGTGTCCCACGCATCTGCTCAACCCGGCTGCTGCCACTGTAAGTATACATACCTGATAATAACATGATATTGACTGTAGTGTAGTCTACATAATGGGTCATACATAGTCACATTGGATTATATACGTTAATGTACTGGTATTTGTCGATTAACTTAAAAAAATAAAATACGCAAAAATAAAAACAAAGTATATAGCTAAAAAGGAAAGTATAAGCAGTGCCAGTGTACAATTTATTTTTTTTGTTATTTCTTCTTGTCTGTGTTTAATTAGAACACCGATACCCGATATATACTGAACTCTCAACCTTCAGCCGCCGCCGGCGCCGTCAGCACACTACACGCGGCACCGCAAGTTCCAACCTTCGCTGCTGGTGCCTGATGACTCCACTGTCTGCGAGGCCCTCGAGCTGTCTCTCAGAGATCATATACTGGAACTCGAGGAAAAAATTTTCCAAGGATGCCTTGGAGCACTTAAAGTTAAGGTACGTGGTTGTTTTAAGGTCAAAATTACATGATTAAACGAACCATATTTTCACGGAAACTGATAAAAATCTCGTTCACACAAGTATGCTTAACTGTCTATTTTTGATTACCACAACTTATTTACCTGAATCCATGTGATATTTAACATTCAAATTGACGCTTTCAGTTAAAAGTATCACCACTAAAAGTGCTTTTAGTTCATATCTCTGCTGGAGAGTTGGTTCCAATTTCCTCTTCCCGCTTCTTCCTATTGCTAACTTGACCTTCAAAAAGTGCTGATATTCAGCTTACTTAAAATGAATGAGTTTTTATCTTTCTCGTGAATGAAATATAATTACCTTATGTCCAGGACCGTGAAGCGTGGCGCGGCACTATAATGTTGCGCGGCTACGACAAGCAGGCCGACTTCCTCACGTGGGGGCCCGACCAGCAATACCGGGATGACTATCATCTACCCGACGGAGTGTTACGACTACCCACCGGTAAGTTAGAGGAACATTTTAAAGTTAAAGGTTCTTTTATTTCGTAAAGAACTTTCACAGGTTCTTATGAAACTTCAAAAGCACTTAAAATCAGCTTCAAAAGAAGTGCAGGTCATAGTTATCATCAAACAGATCAAAGCTCTCAAAAAAGGTTGAGGGACATACATTAATAGGGGTAGTCATACAGGAGTAAATATATAGGGTGAGTACTGTAGCGCGTGGCGCGCTAGGGACCGGGGATCTTTTATATGTTTAAATAAAAGATTGCAAATAACTTTAACCTTTCGTTTATTGACTGATGGCAGAGAAGTGACAACTTCAATATAAAAACCTGTTCTATTTACATCTAATATATTTAAATAATTGTCCGGCTAATAACAAAATATAATGAATAAAACCTTACGACAAAAGAGTATCTAACTATTCTACAGTACATAAAGGGTATACAAGAAGAAATAAAAGTGACTGTAAAAGTAAATTAAGGTTGTGGGCACGCTCTCAGGGTAGATCCGCCGCGACAGCAGACTTCACTTTCAACTAAGAAAAATCTTCTAACTTTGTACCCTTTTTTCCCTAGATATAGAAGAATCAGACATGAAATCAATAGCGGTGAACAAGTACCGCGACCCGGGCTACTACCTGGAAGCCCCCAAGCTGAACGGCGTGAAGCTGCCGGCGGCCGGGGCGGCGCCCGACGTGGTGCGCGGGCTGGCGGGCGCGCTGCTGCAGGTGTCGCAGGCTATACATCATAAGTACCTCAAGAGGCCGCTAGGTGAGTACCATATACGTTAGGAGCCTGCAAAGGCCTATTTGAAATAAAAACATTTGACTTGGACTATTATCGTATTAATCATATTGATTGAAAACTGGCATTGTTTATGTGGAAATGCGTAGCGCCGTTGGACATTATAGTTAAGTGGAGATTGCCAAAAAGAGACAAATATTTTATCGACATTGGAAACCTTTGACTTGATTGAAAAGTTCTAGGCCACCACACGCGGAAATGATAATCAATTTTAGATTATATTTAAATGAACATAACGTTGAAAATAGTTTGACAGTGAAAAAATACTCACATCATACAAATCTTGCTTCTTTCATTTTTTATAAATTGATAAGTTAGATAAGTGATAAAAATTTTAATTCAATATTTTTTTTCTTTGTGCAACAATAACTTTATTTTCAATATTTACAATTTATATATGAATCAGCTGTTTACCATTATTGTAACACACATTATGTACACTTACGACAAATTAATAATAATATTTAAAAGATTGCATCAAAAAACTTATCCCCATCATTTAATAAATTATTTCTATACCACACCCAGGCCTAGACGACAAAGAACGCAAAGACCGCGAAGCCCGGAACAAGCCTCTAGAACTCGAAGCTCTCCAACGCTGGGAAGTCTCCCTCATGGAGTGCAAGAGCTACTCCCAGGTCGTCCTCCACCTCTTCACCCTGGACTCCAGCATCACCTGGTCGGCCTCTATCCTCAACGCCTGCTGCCGTCTGTGCAGGCGGAAGACTGACCCTGAAAACATGTTGCTGTGTGACGGGTGTAATAAAGGACATCATTTGTACTGTTTGAAGCCTAAACTTACCGTGAGTATTAGTTTTTGAACTTTGTTGGTTATACATATTTTCACACTTAATAAACACGGATGATGTTTTTGTTGTATGGTCATTTCTGTGTGAAGGCACTTTAAATTGGTGGGTCCCGGCTGTCTTTTGACCATCCATTAATCCTAGAAAGTCCAGTTTTTGCAAGGAGTATCGATGTTACCCAAGTAATAAGGTTGAAGAGGTAAGAATTTGAGCCTTATTTTCCTACAAATAAGTGTGTAAATATAACCTGTGACAGATTCATTGTAATAAATCTTCTTCAAGCTGAATTGAACTTTTCGTCAACTACATATGGCACATTTTTACTTAAACTATATCCTAGCTAGTTGATAATTACAGTTCATTGCACCATATTTTTTATATAAGCTTGTATGCAATATAATTTGTACCTTATTCTGCTTACATTAAAGTAGAAACTGATTTTTTCACAAAATTAACATGTGCACTTACATATACATGCATTGTTTTCACGCCGACAGTCGAGATGGTATCGTAAGGTTTGTTTTGGAACTACGTTTATTATACTTTACATGCAGAAAGTTTCGTGTGATTCTTTACCATTTTGTTGAGTGATTGTCATGTGATATTATTGTTGAATATTTAATTTTATGCAGTTATTAGAGAATTCTTAGGTTGAGTTGCACTATTTAGGCCTATTTTCACCGACAACTATCGTCTGTTTATCTTAACACAACTATTTGTACGTGAAAATTCATAGCAACAGTTGTTTAAAGAAAACTGACGTTTATGTTGTCGGTGAACTTGGCCAATTTTCATAACGATAGCCAAACGATACTCAGCCGGGAAATTGTCAAATCGGTGGTTTGACGACTGGTTAAGTGTTTATCGTTATAGCTACTCGGGCTAAGATGTGATCAATATTTTGATAAATATAATGGATTATCGTATCTGTTATTCGGATTTGCTATTCATCAGTAAAACTGCATACAATTAAATATACAGCTTAGTGTACGAGGAATGCTTAGATAAGTATTATTTAGCTGTAGGTACATTATATCTGTTTAGTTTACCACATTTTAAAAATTTGTTTTTTGTGTAATTTACACAGAAAGTGCCTGAAGGAGACTGGTTCTGCGATCAGTGCAAGCCCAAAGAGCGGACGCCGCGGAAGAGAAGGAAACTCTTCTCTGATGATGATGTTGAAGAAGAATTGGACAATAGGTAACAATTCATCATATTTGTCTAAGTTATAATAGAGTGGGTAATTTTAATATTGGCTCAAATGAGTGGAAAAATTGATAAAAGAATGATTTTAGTGAAATTGTTACTAAGATTATTTTAGAGCTCAGCTTTTTCCATTTAATCCTATCGTGTGGTAATTCCTGAACTTATACGTCACAACCCTCATCTCGATATAGCTATGCCGGGGATGACCCCTCCCCCTCATCCTTTCAAAGTTTCTTTCACGATGTTTTTGATAAAATAATCATGTTGTATTAGGTCCCACATCGTTTAGCGTGCTTCTACATGGTGCAAGTAACTTGGGCATGTTGAGGTACTTGGGCAGGTTACATGCATTTTAAAATGCGGGTCCAGCGACTCTCACATGTACCAAAGCAAGATACCCACCCGCGTGCTCTTGTCACTTGCAACTTGCTCCAGCTACATGCACCGCGTAGTCGCACTTTCAGTAAAGCTTGCGCTCTCATTACACGCGCACAGTGAACCGAGATAGTGTATTTCAAATCAACCACTTATGTGTATAGTAACAGCAAAAATAACCTCTTTCCCTCAGTGACAACGATTCCCTATGCGTGGACGCGGTATGCGGCGCGTGCGGCAGCGGCGGCCGCCTCGCCGCGCGCTGCTCAGCCTGCTCCGCGCGGTACCACACTGAGTGCGCCACGCCTAGGCCTTCCAGGGCGGCCAAGCGCTGGCAGTGTGCCAACTGTCTAGCTCCTACTAGAGGTCAGTTACATACAAACTATACTCACTACTTTATAATAAAGTCAAAGTCAATTTTTTATTTCAATTAGGCCTATCAATATCACATAATGTACAAAGCGGGTCAGTAAAATTAAAGATGAACAATTATGGACCCTGTCAGGCACAACAAGTAACAACTAATGACATAAAAGACCGATTTCGACTACGGCAGCTAATCTCATATAAGGAAATCAGCCACCTACGCAGGACATATTATGGCGCACTCACTATTCCCTCACTCTCATAACGCGATGGGACGATATGACCGGAGAGAGAACACAAGCAGAAGCGACATCTACGCGCTCTCCGATGCGCGGGTGTATCAATCACCAAGTTCCAAACTCCGGGCTTCCACTTACCCAACAAGGCAGTCATAGAAACTATTCATTCTACAGGAATAATGTTCCATTTTAATGCTTTAGCAATCAGCTGAATTAAAAAAAAAATGAGAATTAAAATTTATTTGTTGACTATCTATGACAGTTTAAAAGAGAGACTGAATTGAAAATTTAATAACTTCCCTGTCTCATGTGCCATATATGATAGACACCGATTTTTTAACTATTGTTTATACAACGTGTAAAATGGTAAAAATGGATAAGATGCAAATGCAAAAAAATATTGACGTATACTTTAAGGGTCAATCCCCACTGAAAGAGCAGAGGCCGGCAGCGGCCGTAAATGCAAGTGATTGAGCGCGCCGCGCCGCGCTCTCACATTGTCCGTGCTCTTACGGCCGCTGCCGGCCTCTGCTCTTTCAGTGGGAATTGACCCTAACACTGTAAGTCTGACACCAGTCTAACCAAGGGGTATTGGGTTGCCCGGGTAACTGGGTTGAGGGAGTCAGATAGAGCAGTCGCTCCTTGTAAAGCACTGGTACTCAGCTACATCAGTTAGACTGGAAGCCGACCCCAACATAGTTGGGAAAAAGGCTCGGTCTCCTCCGAGCCTTTTTTTGAAGGACTAGAAAGTTTAGAATGACTTTTACACTGTAAACCCTAAGCTACCCTCTCAATTGCAAAAACCAGACCCCTAAAATGCTTGATAGCCAGCGAAATTATTATTAAACAGTTTAATATTTAAGTCCTACAATAGTATAAATAAATAACTGGTATATAACACTAGAGGCGAGCGGGCGGCGCTGCGCGGCGGCCGCCGTGGCCAACATCCACCACTACACGCGAGCGCTGCACACGCGACACTCCACCGGTGCGTCACACACAACGGCTGCGGAATTATATATACATCTGTGTCTAACATGAGTCTATCGAACGTTCTAGAAAGTTTGCATCACCTAATCTTCACTAATATTACATATCCCAGGAAATAATACGAATTGAAAAACTGTTTTGCAAAAAAATAAAACCAAATTCAATAATAAAGGTATCTGAACTCTTCTAATTCTGACAGATACTGTGCTGAAAACCGAATCTTAATCGAAACGTGAGATAATCACGCACCAACACACACATACAGGTCAAACTGACAGCATCCTTGTTTGTGACTTTTTATTCTGGTGCGCTGAGTACTTCCTACGAGATATGAATGAAACCGCTGGAGGAAGTAGGCAGTAGGCATGAGGCACTTCACATTGACTAGGTTGACGTTGACTAGGATTCACGTCGACTAGGTTACATCGAATTAGATTGAGAACTAAAAAGACATTGAGAACTCAACACCCAAGTTCATGTTAAAAAAATTAAAACATTGTTCGTACTAGTCGATTGACTCATGTAAAACAATATACATATTCCGTAGCCAAGTGACTGGTCGTTATATAAGTGGTATCATCTATCCCCGGGCTGCTGTACATACCTTCACCACCTTCTCATGAGCTTTGCATCTTCATTTGCACGGCGTTGGTCTATTCCTTCGGTGTATTTTAGTTTATTTTTATTTTCTGTGACGTCTGCCTATATTTCCTTTAATACCGCATGCCGGTGTAAAATTAAATTTTTAATACTTCCAGGGTAAATGCTTTATCTTTTTGTGAATAAATAACTTTTTACTTGTGAAGGTTTTTAGAAAATCTCTAATATTTTCAGTTAATGCAGTTAAGAATTGATCTACTGTCAAAAAGGTCATTGTTTGAGACAGTGATCGATATCAATAAATTTATTATTGCTTAATTATCAATATTACAGCATAACGCACGAAGAAACTAATTTACGAAGACGACTGTTTTTCCATCAGGATTCTTTGATAAAGGCATTGTTCTCTTGAAACATTTTCCTCAGTTAAACTACTGTATACTCTCAATCTCTGGGGCTGTGTTATAATTTTTCTTTAAGCGCTTTCTAACACCGCTTGTTAGCGCTCACTAACACGCCCATGAAGAATCGCTTACACATCAACTTCCATACTAACTACACGGAGTATTCAATAAATGGAGTAAAATGTTATGTGTTTCGAAATTAGAAAATAATATTCTAATGTGGCTGTTTAACAACTAAAAATAATGGTGTCTCAATATATATAATTACCCTAGGTGATAAACAAAAATTTACAATTTATCTGCCTGTGTACTTGGCGCAGATTTTGGCGTCACTAATTTGAGATCGCCAAAAGGTTGCAAAAATTGTTCTAAAAGTGTGCTTTTCAGAGATTCTAAAATTAACGTTGCATTATATAATTTAAATAATTAAAGCGAAGACAGCGCTGCCTAACAAAAAAACTGTTATAGCTTGCTTATACATGTTTAGAAGAAATTCAAGCATCCACTGCTTTTGTGTCACAATATCTCCATTTATTACTTACTCCGTTGCGTCACCCTTTACAACTCAAAACTAACATGATCTCCCTTACAGACTCAGACGACAGTGAGTACAATACCGCGCTGGTGAAGCTGAAGACCAAACGCGCTAGAAGTAGCAAGGAGTCTTCACCACTGCACAATGGTACCGCCAAGAGAGGACGGAAGTGAGTAAACTTTGTTATAGATATGTTAGAAATTACTTTCTAGGAACTATCTTTCGCCAGTGGTTTCACTCACGTCTCTTGGGATAGAAATTCAAATTTAAAAAAATAGCTCTTGAGATAGCGCAGATTAATATTATAGCTGGCACAAACCTTTTAATCGTCACTAAACATTGCGCAAGTAGTTGCGACCGATTCGTGGTATCAGCTAGAGAGGTACGGGATTTTATTAGAACTGTAAAGATAAATGAATGATAAATAAATGTGATGTTTAATATAATATTTGTTTCTGTGTAGGCCAAAAAATCATGAAGACGTGAACACAAGCGGGCACTCTACTAGAAGATCAAAGGGCTCACTCACGAATGGACATCATGGTATGTAATCCTCATTTATACGACGTATCTTTGGTATAAGCTGCATAGCTCGCAATAGACAATTTAGACATCAATTCAGACTCACCAAAAATATGTCTTACTTAGCTTTAAATTGTTTTTAGTTCTTCCACAGTAGCTGCCACCATTAAGATTGATTAAAGTCATGATATGCCATGAATGCCATGCATAGTTACAACAATTGTATCTTGTATGCATACGACTATTCTTTTAATTTCAAATGTAGCAAGGGATTATGCATAATACATTGTTCTAAAAACCTTATACCTCTCTCTATACATGACAGAAGAGAAGCCGAGCAAAAAGCGCAGCAGTCGAGTGTCCCCGCTGCACACGGAACAGCTACAGACGTTGCTGCGTGACGTCATGAAGCACAAGGACTGCTGGCCCTTCTACGAGCCAGTCTCGCTTGAAGATGTAAGTGTTCATATAATAAATGTTTCTAGCTATCATTAGGCACTAGCGTCCCGCCCTGCCGGGGCTGCGGGTTGTTCGAAAGACATACCGCGGCCCTGGTACATAAAAGGCCTACGACGGAACAGGACGGTTTTTAGTCAGTAAGAGTCTGACACTCCCTCACCGCTGCTAACCCTTAGCGGGAGGGGTCATTTGATGATTTTTGACGTCGTTAAAAAAAAAGGCACTAGCGTCCCGTGGGAACTACTCGTACCCGGATAAAAAGTATAAAAGTCTGGATAGCTATAAGTCTTCCTCAATAATGTCTAATACTGTAAGGTTTTTTTATTAGTCCAGTTGTTACTAAGATTAGCGCGGTTGAGTTTTTACAACCCAAGTTTCATAAAAATCTTATGTGTGAAAAAGTAACATACAAAAACAAACTACCACATTTAAACAGTGGAATAATACGATTTCAAACCTAGCGCACAATAATATGGCATCAAAAATTGAACCTGAACATACGAATCACTGACCTTTTCATATTTTATTAAAACTACTGTTCAATATCCTACTCTGTGTTCCCAGGTCCCCGACTACCTACAAGTGATAGACCAGCCGATGGACTTCACAACCATCCGCAACAAGCTGGAGGCCGGCGACTACACGGCCGACGAGCATCTCATCGCCGACGCCGCGCTCGTCTTCCTCAACTGCTATACGTATAATAAGGATGACCATCCTGTTGCCAAGTTAGTATTGTTGTTATTGAAGGAACTACTTCGCACACCCGCTTGTAAATAAATATTTTGCTAATACGTTTCAATTTTGATAGAAAGCTATATGAACTCAGTATATCCTGTCTCAGTACCTTGAGAAGAAATATCGAAACAACTCGAAGGTTATAGTCCCTTTTAAAGACACAACATACATGACTACATCATGGATAAGCCATTCCATTTCACTGTAAAAACATAATAGATGTTATCTTCATTGAAATAGAATCTAAAATCTATGAATGCAGTTTCTCGTATACACGGTACGATGCTTGTCATTTGCGTTGATTGATTATAGAATTTATTTAAATGAAGATAAAGTCGATAATCAAGTCAACTTGACAACAGCTCAACCCGACAAAGAATTTGGTTGTTGTCTATCTAGATATTAACAAAAAATAATCCGTAATTTCTCATCAACTTCTAGAGCCGGCACCCGCCTAGAAAAATACATGAACAAGCGCTGCGCAGACCTGGAACTGCCTCCCCTCCCTGAGATTGAGCTGGAGGCCTCCGAAACCTCCTCCGTCAAGCGCACGTCGCCCAGCGAGCACGACGACGCGCCGCCATCCAAGCGCGCGAAAGTGCACTGAACTCACCCCATACTGTGTCGTACTAGTGATATATCTGGCTTTATTGGGAACTGTTGTGTTTGTGGCCGGGTCAACATATTACAAGTGAAATTAAAAAGTGACTGTTCTTGTGTCTGTGTGTGTTATTGAGCTATAAATGTGCTAGTTTCAAATCTGCCAAGTTACAGTAATTTTCTATATTGTATCTTGGTGACGACTGACAAGCCATTTAAGAAATAACAAAAAAACTGTACTGTACAGTTGAAAGTTCTAAAATTGATCATTTGCCTTGAGCTAGCTTGTTAAATCGTGTTGTCTTAGTATGGATACATGTTTTTTTGTGATAATGTATGTGTTAAAGAAATATTTCACTTGTAACTGTCAAATCTACAAAATACACCCATCCACAAATACAGCATCTATCCTGTACTACATAAGGTTCCATTTTAAATGTATTATGTGTTGCGTACTTAATGCAGAAGTACGTTAGTATTGAAATGAAAATTTGTAGTCGATATAGAATATGGCCGCCTGATGTTGTATGAAATAGTGTGAATACTTGTGTGCAAATAAGGCCTAAATTCACTGACAACATACACTTAAGTCAGTTTTCTTAGAACAACTGTTCATTGAATTTTCATGTTCAATTTTCAAATGTTACGTTGTCTGTGAATATGGGCTTAAGCCTGTCACTGATTTTGTTGTATGACTTTAATATTATAAAGGTAAAGAGTGTTTGTTTGTTTGCTTGAACGCGCTACCTTAGGAACTACATGTCTGATTTTAAAAATCTGTCAGTGTTTGTCGAGAGAGGTTATAAGCGACTTTTTAACCAGATACTCGAAGTAGTTCCCAAGAGGCACGAGCGAGACCGCTAGCGGAAGATATAGTAGGAGTACTAGGAATTGATTGATGGTCAATTCTTAATATTTTTCCGTCACAAAACAAACCATCGAATCTAACCAAATATACATGATATTGTTGTGGAACAGTATTTAAACAAGCCCCGAGAAAATATTCAGGGATTTAACTTACTACTGACTACAAAAAATCGATATAATAAAATATCTAAAGAGCATGATAAAAGACAAATAAAATTATCTAAAATCACTTACTAAAATGTATGACAAATTCACTTATCTTGATTGATCAAAAAATATTATCTTTTAAAATTATTTGTAAACGCAAAGTGCTGGTTACTGCCGTTTATCGAATGACTTAATATCTGCTTTTAAAGGCGATTGTCGACAACGACCGAATAAAGTTAATAATATCGTAATTAGTAAGCATTCATGTCAATTGTATAAAAGTAGTGTGTACACGAATCTTAGGGCATAATTGAAATTAATTTAGTAATGAATAAAACTCGACAACCTCATGTTATTACGACTTAAAGGCTGCAAGACTTTAATAAATAGCAAAAATAATGTATGTAGAAGTTATTTAAGTACTCTGCCTGGCTACCTCTCAATATTTCTGGATAAAATTAGCCAAATTATGTGTAGGTATAAATTTTAAGTTGTTACTGACTCAAATCATAATAAAATTGCATAAGGACCAATCGTAAATTCAATCAATGTATTATGTTGAAAAAAAGGTCAATTCTTTATGTAGTCGACATCAAACATTGTTTCATAATCATCTTACCAAGTATGCTACATATTCTAATTAAATATTCTAGATAGACGCCTTCTATAATATGTAAATCGATAGTTCATAATATTCCTCACGTACAAACGCTAGAAACTATTCCGTTAAATTAAACTTTTGTAAATAATTTGTACTTTAGTAACTGACGTGTACATAATATAATATTAGTGTTTGATATAGGCTCTCAAGCCAAAAACGCCTAATTCCTAAGATAATGCAGAGATTATCCATTCAGAATAATACCCAAAAAGTTTACAACTTGGAAGGTATGGAAAAACTGTTTTTTTTTTTCTTTTATTTAGGTTATCACAAATCATAATTTTAGTACTAAAAGCGAGCTTATCGTAGCAATCAATGTTTAATTCCGTGCGATTGAATGGTCACAGGACCTAAATTAGCTATAATCTAAGTACATTATTTTTGCAACTTAAATTATATAATTAACATAAAATGCCCTGAGAGGAGAAATTTAGATTTGACAATGTTTAGTGAAAACTTTATGTTTATAATGTGTTAGAATTAAATTGAAAAATACAGTTTTGACAAAAGGGGACAACAGTAAATAAAATATTGATAAAATCTTTGGTTGTGTCCCTTATAGGAAAAAAGTATCAATTGTTAAAACTGATTATTGTGAATTATGTAATAATTGCAATTGAATATGTTCATTGATGTAATTTCGTCACAGGTCGTCATGTTGGTCATATCGCCTGCATTTAGTGAACCTCATGTAATGTGACAGTGAAGGCTTGTGTTCCACGTTATATACCCACACTGGCTCGCTACATCAGTTGGTGACGAGCATTTATATACTAATTCCAGTAACAGCACTGGTGTACGGCGCAAATCAATCCAAATATTATGAAATATCATATTTAACGTTACAAGCTCGTGTAGCGCTAGTGGCAACCCTCACGGGTACACGATGGCCTCTGATGGGCCGCGCGTGCCCATCATGGGCCATTACGTACAAACCCTTAGACATTAGTTTTAGTTCTAAAAATTGTTAGTGCATAAGTTTGAAACTAGCTTTTTTCATACAACAGTTAAATCTCGTGATTTCGATCAATCGAACTCAATGTTGTGTTTTGTTTTACTAAATTTTATTTGTTTTCTTTTTGAGTTGAAACAGCATTGGTTTTTTTGAACTGAGGCATAGCCGATGTTTTTAATTTGATATTATTAGGGAGACAAATGAGTGTAGTTTAGACATGGTTGCTATTTTTATGTGATTTAAATTGTAGTGAATACTCAATACTTACAAAATAAGATTGAGTTTAGCTGTCAAGCAACCTTGTTGTATGGTGTAAGTTGGTCACACTAATTATGTTACATTGCGATTTTTAGTATTAATTGAGCATGTTTGTGATTGCAGTAAGCAGTTGCTTGATCGTGATGCCAGTGGCCGACTGCACAAATAAATCATACCAGTGCATTCCTACATAATAAACTGTAAAATCTTGTTCTCAGTGATTTGTGTTTCCATAATAATGATGATCATTTTGTCTGCGATTATTTATTTATGTAATTTATAAGTTTTATATTAATTTATATTGTAGTGAATAAAGACCCACGTACAGTTGCTATGTTACCTTTATTTTGACTTTTCCCAATTGGAAACTATTCTTTGATTTTAAAGTGACTTACATTTTGTGCACTATTTAATCACATAACTCCATTTAATCCATAGGCTCCATGCATTCTTTGCCTTTAAGTGAAGACCCTGACTAACAAACATGTACGTTGAAACACAGGAAAAGTTTTGATAAGGTTTTTCATAGAAATAACAGATCCAATGAATAACTATTACATGATTTAATATTCGCTTACAACATAAATAAATCACACAAATCGGTTTTCTTATAACCCAGTACTATTGGTATAGACAAGATATTCATTCAGTGGTGCTCAGCAGCCTCCTTCCTCCTGATCTCTGCCCATTTAGCAACGTTGCCGGGGGAGTTAGCTGGAAACAAATAATTAATGATTTAATTGTGACGTCTTAAATACATTATAGTGACTAAGGGATTTGAAGCTAACACTAGCATTAGTAAATAATAAATAGCTCTATTGCTATTAAATTGTAATAATTGGGGTTTTCAATGCCATACAAGTATATTGTAACTGACAAATAATAAAAGCCCTAATGCCAATAAATTGTATATAATAATTGGGGTTTTCAAAGCCCCAAAGTAACTGTCTTAGAGTAGGAACTGAATCTCTAATTATCGAACAGCACTGGATTTCGCAAGGAGTACCATTAATATCAATCGATATCTCGGTAACTAGCTATGTACTTCACTCATATATTAGGGTGACTTAATTTGTTGAGTTGGGTCTTTCTGTAACCTCATGTATTCACAATAGTAACTTTGTATTGCACAAAAACTACAGTAACGTAGTTTCTTTAGAACTTACCCAGTTTGTTGATCTTGTAGAAGACGGGTAGGGAGACCACGATACCGATAGCCCAGTATTTCCAGATCCATTGGTTCTGAATGTAGAACTTCAAGGGGAACTGCGCCAGCTTAGCGCTGAACGTGTAGGGGAATTTCATAGGGCGGCCCGCGGAGTCCGACATCGTGATGCTTGGCTATCTGACGGAAGAACATGCACAAATTATTATGTAATGTTACCCCATCTTACCTCCAATGTCAATCTTGTTTTTATAAAACTTTATTAGAAGAAACACATTGTACATTGAATTTTGGGTAAATATAAGATTTATTAGGCAAAGATTTAATTATATTTACCGATTATTTTTGTCTAATAAAATAAAAGAATCCTAACCTTTTTGCGACAGAAAATCGACAGCAATAGAGTAGCACTCAAAGTTACTACTGGGCAACGATTAAATTATTTAACTCGACTAAATTCAATTATAGTCGACTAAAAAGGTAATCTATCGACACATTTATTTTTACTTACATTTTTTTTATATGTTTACAGTAGAAAACCCACTGCATAATAAAACGTTATTTGGTATGGCAAGTGGTAACGAATTTGTGAAGCGAGACTCGACTATATTACTAACTTCTATTTACTAATCGTGAGTCGTAACACTAGAGAGCATAGAGAAAAAATATTTTACGTTTTTCGCGGGATTTTAATGCGTATTTTTTGCGAATTTTCACAACCGTAAAAATACAATAATTTGTTGAGTTTTCTTATTTCATTAAATATATTTAAAATTAGTACAATAATTCGTTTTGTTATAGCAAGTGTGATACAAAATATTTTTTTCCATGTTGCAACGTCATTGTACAAAATGTCAATCAAATAAAAATGTCAACTTGGTTTGTGGTGTCGTATTTTTGTGGATAAATGTAATTTTAAAATAAAATTGGAATTATTGACAATATAATGTGTGACAATGGCTTCGGTGAAAGTGGCTGTAAGGGTTCGCCCATTCAATCAAAGGTCAGTGGATACCATGCTCAGGAAAGTCCAATTTTTACCCAATGTTTTGGGGGAGTTAACGTATTGCATGAAATACTGATGTTTCCATGATTCTGACGTCTATTATGTTGATAATTGACTGTAGCATATAATTTTTTATGTCCTCTGTTATGATACAAGAGTTTATCAGTATGAGAGAGGGGGTTTTAGTAGATAAAACAGCAATTTTCTTCGTAGCATTTGAAAGTGCAAAAAAGCAATGATGTCATGTTAAATGACAATGACTTTCACGGTTCAGTTGCATTTGGAGCACAAACTGTACCTCAGCGATGCCGTTTAGATGAAAGTTGTCGAAAAAATGTAAAAAAGTCAGTGACCTAAATAAACAAGATAAAATTGCAATCTATATTCTGTAGCAGGCTGCTGGAATGTTTGTCTGTTTATCATTGAGATTGAACTGTAAACAACAATGTATCGTTCAGAGTTCCTGTTTACAATGCTATTTGTTATTATTACACACACTCTTGAACAGAAGCATGATTTTTTGGCAATGTGTTAAGGTTGAATGACTAGAGAATTCTGTTTGTTGCCTATGTACTTGATATTTTAATTTAATTCTTATTGTTTTCTTATCGCATCGTGATGGACACATATCTTATGAGTTTTTATTTATTACAATATCCCAATTCAAGAGATTACAGATTACAGCCATATAAGTCTATTATCTGTATTTCATCTATACTGCTGTGCCAATAAAATGATATGTATATTCTATAAGTGCAGCCCTCTTTTATTAGCAAATTCATGTGTCTGGCATCTAAGATTCAGCAGAATTAAAAATAGAACATCACAATTTGCTCACATAAAAAAAAAAACAATGGACAATCATAGACTTGCTTGGTCATACCTTGTGAGTTTTATGGTGCTATTATCTGCCTGAGGTAAATGGTTATATAATAATTCTATGTAGCTTAGTAAAACAATAAAATACATTGTACATAAGTCCAATTAATTTTTTGTATCCTTTTTTGATACAAAGTGCAGCTGTATTTTTATGATCATCTGAAAATAAAACAAAAGTTATACTTGTATTATTTCTGCTGGCGATTTTGTTTCTGAGAGATACAGTAGAATTCTAGTGAACCACCACAACCCATATGTTCTATGATTCATAAATATTTGCTTAATTTTTGCACAGAAACAGACAATTTGAGAACCTTCTCCTTTTTTTAAGTCTGCACTTAGTTGCACAATAGGTCTGGTTTTTAACCAGACCTATTGTGCAACTAATTATTTTGGAGCAGGATGCTAATAAAATATAGATTCATCGGATAATACAGAAGAAAAATGAAATCTTTTGTATATAACCAAGCTGATCAATATTCTATTCAAATTAATAGATGTTAAGTCACGATAAAGTCTGCCAAAAGCAATATTTTGTTGTATTATAGATACTTAGCAAACAAAGTATCATATTAATATCTGGTTTACAATATTATTTATTCATGTATTCTAGCCTTTTTATGAAGAACATAACAGTTAAAAACATTGTGTGAATTCATTATAACATGTAACTGTAAATTAAGAAATATACTTCTTTCTATACATATTAAATGTCATGGTTACTTAACTTTACTTATCTTGATCTTAATGAGATATTTATCAATACAGTTGTGTGTGTATCAATTTAAGAGTGTGCTTGTGTTATATACATGAAGCTACCTAAAAGATAATACATTTTATTTAAATGCTTTTTTGGCAGTCACCTCTGACATTTATTTTCCTGCTGCACTATCAATCCTGACATTATATAGAGGAAAGATTTCTAATATTTTTTAACGTTAAAATGGGAAACTGTTTATAACAAACATAAGCTACATGCTATCCAGGCATGGGAAGTTATTTCCTGAGACACCGATCCAGTAGCGAGAGACAGCTAGGAATCCTTAAAAAAACTTATTAACAAGATTTCCATAAAAGAACTGAAACGGTGGAATTAAAAACCCCCAGTCAACAATGTCTGATTCATACACTCACACTAAAAATAAAAATAACAAAACTACGATGATAAACAAATGAGTCACGATTGTCGCTAATTTGCGTTCTGTTATCGCTAATGCTTACACGTTTGTATATCTTAATTGATAATGTTTGTAAACTGGATCGTGTGAGTAACCCCGATTTCAGATGGCCCCACGGTCTAGCACGTAGTGAGAAAACATTGACTGGCTGTAGGCAGTAGGCGCCATATTTTAAGATGCAAAGGTACCCTTCTGACACAGGAGTTTCAACGCGCGCGGCTGACGATCAACGTCTCGGAAACGGCGCCATACATTTTCATACAGTGACTATTGTCGCGAGCCGTAAGCCGACGGCCGTGCGTCACCTATACCTGCGATGGAATGGTACCTTTATTTATTCAGATTATAGTGAGAGTGGGTGATAGCGTACAGTATGAATAACAATGTCGTCGTTTTTCGCATTGAATCTAGTTTACTATAACGTGTCATTTACGGCCATAGATATTCTTGGCTGATGGCGAAACCGAGGAGAATAAAAGAGCTATGCAAATAATGCTCAATAATACTGCGTCGGCTGCCATAAGAACATCTTTGACAGTCGTTGCGGGTAGTCAAAACCAGAGACTCTGCCAACCAGTCTGGGTTGAGGGGGTCAGATAGGCAGAAGCCCCTTGTAAAGCACTGGTACTCAGCTGCACCCGCTTAGACTTGAAGTCGGCCCCAACTTAGTTGGGAAAAGGCTTGGCAGTTGAATACTAAGTCACCAGTTTTAAGGATTCTTGGTTCCCTTAGAGAACGATGGATGTATATTTAAATGATTTCCACGTAAAGTAATAACTGTTGTTAGGTATATCGTCCCAATTTTTTTCCTTTCCGTTCTGCATAACGAAATCCTCTGTAGACTCGACCTTGACTCTTGTGACCTTTGTCTGCCGCATAGCACAGTCTCATGATTGTTCAATTCTATATAAAGTTGACGCTGGAATTACGACAAATATTGAAAGATAAATCGCGTAAAGTATGATATGACCTATAATATTTTATGGAGAAGTTTGTGGTTCCACTTCAGAAACGTAAAATTTGTTTGCATTAGCTATATGGAGTGACTAGGATTAGATACTTAAGTATATCGTAAACTCTAGCCCGTATTGTGGTACAAAATATGAAACTCCATCATCTTCATATCCCGAGCCTTTTCCCAAGTTTTTGTTGGGGTCGGCTTCCAGTCTATCCGGATTCAGCTGAGTACCAGTGCTTTACAAGGAGCGACTGCCTATCTGACCTCTTCAACCCAGTTACCCGGGCAATCCGTACCCGTAACGATTGCCAAGGATGTTCAATGCCAGCCGGGACCTACAGTTTAACGTGCCATCCGAAACACAATACAAAACATTTAACTATATGTATCAAAAACCTGTAAAGATAGTGTCTACCAAAGGGAATTAGTGTTCCAATAGTTTCATTGGCGGAATAGTTTTTATTGCCACAATTCAGTTAATGACACCGTTATTAGGCCAATTACAGTTATTTAGAACTAAAAGCAGAAATTCGGACGACCATTTACGTATTGATGCGAATATTCGTTTCGGCAAACTTAATTGGCAAAAGTATAGTTAATACTTAGTTGTTGTCTAGTAACTTTGCTTATCCGAAGTTAGCTACTAGTGACTTCATTATAGTCCAAATATTTTCCTCCTGCCCTGTTCCCAATTCCATTTTGGTCACCGCAATATATTTTCCGCTTTCCTCTCCGTCACCCCTCAAGTTAATATTCCTTTTTATCATGTCCTTTCAGGCAAGCAATGCATATTTTCTTACGCCTGTCTCTCCCAATCCATGCATCCACATGAATAATTTATTATTGGAGATGAGTTTCATAATTCCTCATCACATGACAGATAGTCAAAATGTGACCAAAAAAAGTCTATACTTAATGGCTAAGCTTATATCGTGTCACCATTACGTACAAAGGAGTATGTGAACGACGTCTTGTAATATCTATATTTGAACTTTAGCTTCGGCTTCTACACTAGGTACTCTGTATTACTCACTGCCGGAAGCCGGAAGTGCGATGTCTCCGCCACTACACAACGACGACGGTCGTGGGCTACGAGAAAGACAATAAACTCATGTCCTGTGTATTATGAATTATGAGCAAATTGAAATAAAATGTATACTTTTGAACTTACAATTATGTATTACACTGCCGGAAAAAGCATTACCTATGGGATCTTTTGAACAAGAAATTCTTAGTAGGTAACCAGAAAACTCTTATTTAGTCTCCCGATTATATCCCAACTACGTTGAGGTCGGCTTCCAGTCTACCAGTGTTTTATAAGAATTGACTGCCTATTTGATCTCTTCGCCGTTTTCCATATATATTCGGTATTGCCAAAATAAAGATCCGGTGTATTCAAAACTACGAAGAAAACAGGGCTTATATTATGTATTATAGAATCCGTTACAGTCTCCAAATAAAAAGAAAACATCAAGTTTCTAACTTCAAGGCTTCTTAAACTTGTTTTATTTATATTTGTTTGTTTTTGTTGCAGAGAAAAGGACATGGGCGCGAAATTGATTGTCCAGATGGAGGGCAAGAAAACACGACTACTAACTGTAAAAGTGAGTTCTCTGACCTACTATTAAGGTTCCGAATTAGTTATGTTCTAAGAATGAGGTCATTTTATCACAAAAACAGGTTTCGAAAAGGACTTTGGATTAGTAACAGGATTTCATAACCTCCTAATCTTACTTTGTTCCATTTGAGCAAGCTTACTAAACATAAACAATCTATATACTTATATCTTTTTATTTTTCAAACTCATAATCAATGTAAATTCAATAATAACAATTTATTATTTCATCAATTGAATCATCGTCAAATAAGTATGTATTTATTTGTACATGTTTCTAGTTCTAATAAGATTGTTTACGTTAATTTATTTGCTTATCCATATGGAGTATAGTTTTGCTTGAGAGGTCCCGTCATCTCGCGTTATGATGGGATCCCTCTTTTGAAACCGATTGAAGACAACAGAGAAGTTTCCGGGTTACAAACTGCAATTTACGATTCGTCAATCGGAACTGTAACATCTGGGTCGAGGCTACCACTTTTATAATTACGAAAATAAGAATTAATCCGCTGCAGTTTTTATGACTCATGCAATGCTCTTTGGAACAATAATAAAATTATACCTTTCTCAAATTTTATTAAACGCAGTGTGCTCTAGATGCGGTATTTTATTATATAATACATTACTTATGTACTAGTTTTCGTCTGCAGCGTTGCGAATACGTTCGTTCTGCGTATTTTTTTTCTATTCGCCGAAATGGTTCAACGGTAACATTTGTTCACGACCATAAAGGCCTTATATTGGAAGCGTATACATAGCCTCCAATTACGACGGGGCCTATATCAATAGGTTTAGTAGTTCCTGGGGGTCGTTGTTGTACACAAAGCAACAAGTACCTCTTTATAATATGACCATGTTTTAGCTACAAAGAATTCGATGTAAAGTATTGTTATGACTTCAAATGTGACCTTTATCGGAGTCATGCTCAATGTCGCGCCATTCTACCTATTATGGACTACTAGATATGTCATGCAGACTACAGGTATTGTGAATTTGTAATGAATAGCTAGCCTTTTGTTGGGGTATCTGAACTCTTGATACTTTTTGCCGAAATGATCAAAATCAAAAAGTAATTTTATTCTGAGTGGACTAAAAATCAGCGCTTTATGAAGATCAAGTTTACAAAAGACAGCCCCCTAAAACGCCCGCCACTTCAAATGTGTTTTTGCTGGGTAGAAATGATGGAACAAACTCCCCAGCAACCAAGCTTCATCATCAACATTTTTGCAAAAGCGCAGCATCAGATCAGATATCATGGCGCAATTGTATGTGCATTAGTTTCAATTTGAAGGGCACTCTAGCCTGCAATTAAGACGCCACCGTGATTTTGATAGCCGTTTGCCATGCCAAATTATAGGACTACCAGCTTACCAATGGATCTGAAATTTTGATATAGGTAAATTGATATCTTTATCTAGATTCTGCCAGAACGAAAACACGATACTGATAATTTTACTCGATCATAATTAATTCCGAAAACACGTCTAAAAAAGTACTATTTTTGAAATTACAAGGAAGTTACACTATCTTTATATTTCAAAATTACTCTAATATATTCTTAACATCAATATTAAGGTTTTGTCAAAGGCATTTTTCCATAACTATTACCAAACATTTTAAATTAAAGTTTTAAGATATTGCATTTTTTGAGCGGCCGCGATCATGGTAGACGCTACGCAATTCTGAACCTTATGTCAGTGCTCTAGCGATTGATACACAATGCGTACGGAGACTAGCCAGTCCGGCGATAGCCCTCGTCGAGGTCGGACCTGTGCATGTTGTCGCTCCGGCCGTAGGTATAATAATTTGCGACGATAACTCAGATTTGCGAGCGGCCCTATGTGTGCGTCGGCTTGTAAATATACAACTTTCGTTCGTGTGACAGTGACGTCGTCCGAGCATGACGTGTTCTTATCGCTTTTTGTTATGGGTACAGTCGTTTACAAAAATGTCTAGTTCTTCACGGAGAAAATGTTTAAGGAGTCAGGTAGCGTTTCAAAAAATGAAACAACATTCAAAGCTTTTTATTATTACATCTTACAGTTTTTCATTATTTTCTCATAAGTTTTTTCAAATTGACATTGACAGTATCTAAGAAATAAACGACGTGAAATATCTAAGATGAATTAAATACTCCTTACATATTTTCTAGCTCGGGGTATTTTTCAAGTAGCGATTCAGAATCATTATAAATACCTAAATAAACATTTTTATTGGGTATTAAACAAATCAAAAACGAACTTAATAATTTCAATAGATATTTACACAGATAAATAAACATTAAATTACGTAATAACTGTTAAACAGCCGTAACCCCTAAATAACTGTATTTGTACCCGACTGTACCTCTTGTCACGCACACAAAGTCACTGTATATGTACAAGGGTTACCCACACAAAGGCCGCGCGCAAGACTGAGTTCAACTTACTATACTACGTAAGAGAACAAAAAATCTATGGAGACCGCGTTATACTATAAATTCTTTTTTTTTACATTATATTATTATTTACATTTCAGTTTTAATAAATATGTTTGAAAATGAATTACTTAGCTTCATTACTTCTTTGATACCTTACACTTCACTACATACATTTTTTTAATGTTCAATACACAAGATCTGCGACGTTTTTATTCCTAAACCACTTAATTTTTACTAGCTGTTTAACGCGATTTTAGCCGCATTCCCGGGGAACTTCTTCCTGTGCCCGGATAAAATATGGCCTACATTCACTAGGGATAGTGTAAATCTCTAATTGTGAAAGCGTTGTCCGCCAGTTGTCCGCCAGGGCGGAGATGAAGACGGCGCTTAAGCAAATGAGCGAAATCATGTTAGAAAGAGACAACATCATAGTCAGTTTTGTACGTTAGAGCAGGGAATTTCGCTATTATTTTGCCGCCCAACAACTCACAACTCACAGCGAAACTGTGGCGGTTTCGCCCTTTGGGTTTCGCAGCGGAGGTGTGCTACAGGCATGAGTGAAGAGTATAGCTTGCGCGACGCGCGATAGACGCGGAAGTGTAGTGGGCGGAGCTATCTAAAATCAAAAAATCCGCGGTGCGGTCTTAAGGGGCTTATAAAGGTTAGAATATTTTTTGTATCTGACTTATCCGACGGCAGTGAGATTTGAGAATTTGAACTTTGTACGTGCCGAACAAAGTTCTTTGAGTATCAACCGCATCGGATAAGAGCTGAACTTAAGAGATGCGATCTATATCTTAGATGAGAACATCTTGGGAAAACCTCGTAATATGAAGATTGTATCTTTCCTTTCCCATCTTAGTCTTTATTATCTGTACGATAATAAAACGGTCTTCAATTGTAATTAGCATTAGATAAGCAAAGGATATGCTGCGTATATCCGACTCGAATGATGATTAGGGAATTTCTATTTATTAAATAATATATCGGGACACTTTTCACACAAGGTTGGTTACCTTAACGTTGAGCTATGGATTAGCTTGTGTTATGGGTGCTAACACAAAGTATAAACTACCCAGACCAGAACCAATGAACATGCTCATTATTACATAAACGTTGACCATACGTACCAGGAATAAACCCTGTGACCATCCCTACCACCAGGAATCCATCAGTTGGTCAATCTGGCATTGTGACCATTGCCCCAACCGGGCCAAAAATCTAATGGAATCTGTTGCTTCAACCAACCAAACGAACTCTTTAGCTTTACAGTACCTCAGATGCACATTCAGTGCACTTGAAACAGTTAGTGCTTCCCACGGTGTGACGTACGGTACAACGTGATAACATCGACACGAGCCGTATTATCGCGGCACCTGTGCGGCGACATAAATCATACTGTTCATACAACTGGTGCTATTATACTGCTATTTACTTGTTGCCTCTTGTGTTTGTTCAGCTTGATTACGAGTATACCTATCAACTTGTAATTTTTAACGCTCAAGTCACAATTTTCAAGTCACTTTTGCATTAATTTTAAAACATCTCGAGGAAACCTGGACTATAAAGTCTGTAATCACCAACTTGCATTGAGCAAGCGTCGTGATACACGCTCAATCTTTTTCTATGTGAGAGGAGGTCTGTGCCTAGAGTGACGATAAGGAGGCTGACGACGCTAACGTCCAAAACTCTAAACTTTTTAAAGAACGACGAATGCACTTGCATTACGTCTTTAGCCATTCTTTCTGCAAATAGAAACATTAAAGACCTTGGCTCGAGCCGAAATAACTTTCTTTTTCTTCCGTCCCAGTGATTAACGACGGAACAAAAGAACTGCAAGTCGTTACAAACCACGAACTGTGGTAGCCATCGCCATGATGTTTTATAGATAAAATTCGCGTGTCACGATGTAATTTGGCGTGTTACGTCAATGCGTGATAGTATTTCAAACGGCCGAGATTCCGCGCCGGTCTGACTAAATGTTATGTCATTATTTGATTTAATCGTAACTTTGTTTATTGGATTATGTAGGACATATCCGCTGCCTTCCTGCAAATTGTAGAAAAGAGGAAATAAAAGTAAAAAATATATTCTTAATTTTAAATCGGTTGCAAAAGATACTCTTCATGTCCCATGTTGCATGCTCCTTGTAGACTAATTACCACTAAAAGTTCCATATCGACCTAAACCTGGGGGTTTCCCAGCTGAAAACCCACATTAGCCCCACTTGGTCTACAATTACATGATTCAACAGGTGCTCTTAAGCTCGTTCGATACCACTAACCGAAGTTGGCATTTTGTCCCTTCACATTTAAGGCAATAAGCAGAAAATAATAGCCAAAATAACTTCTTCAAGTTTGACATTTCCTGCAGATTAAAACATTCAAACCATTGCACCGGAAAATATACCTCTATTTCTACCCAATAAAGTTCAATCTTGAATGTTCACAATGATACTCCAAATTACCTTTACACTTCATACACACGGTGTGTTCGGAGTAACCGAACACCTTTACGCAAACACGTGAGCCTCGGCCCACAATTTTTAGCTTTTAGTGCATTTTCGGTCGTCATCGTACACGGGCGTGCATTCAACTAACATTTTTGTAACGATTTTCGTAAATAAACAAAGTTAACGATAATCGCGAGTTTCTCATCTCATTCAACATCAACAAACAACGCACATCCCCGAACATTGGTCCTTCGAGCGTTGCTGTGTTTTGGTGTCTACCAGTGTTTTGTGCTATCAAATCGACTGGCCTCCCAGAAGCGGGTCTCACCAGTCGGTTTGAGAGGTGCTTGTATCACAACAGCGAGTACCAGGGCACAGAGGGAATCAGCAATAACAGTATAGGGTGTGTGCGCTAACATTTTAACATTAACAACAACTTAATAACAAACAATAACAATGGAAGATCTTCTAACAAGACAAGCTGAGCTTACAACATTAATCGAGAGGATTTTCACTAACTTCAAGAAGGAGAACATGGAACGCAGGAAGCTAGTGGCTAAGAAGAAAGCAACAGAATTAAAACTTATGTTTCAAGAGTATAAGGAGAATGATGATGTTTTGAAGGAGTGTAAAGATCGTTCTAGTGACTACTTCACAGGAGGTTACTTTATCGAAACAAGAAACTACTATCTGGAAGCATTAAACTTCATAGAACAGTACATAAAACAGGATGCTGGAGAAAACGTAACAACATCTAACAAAACTATAGAGAGTGTTGATCTAACAAAAATTATAAAGCAACAGGAAGAACATGCGGAGACTGTAACCAAGAGTACAGAAGAGAAGTCCGAAACCAACAACACTAACAATAAGCTAACCGAAAAACTGCGAAAACAAACAGCTAATTACAGAGCCTTCCAGCGTACCATATCGAACATCGACGTAGGTATTTTATTAGAACATTGGGAACTTGAAGATGCGATCAAAACATTGGAATCACGCTGGAAAATCATAGACTGTCTTCACTGGGAGATTGAAAGTGAATTGGAAGCCGAAGGTAAAGAAGAGTTGGAACTACTGTACGATAAATACGAAAAGCAATACCTCCGTTTGAAGAAGTCTATTAACTCTAAAATGTGGTCGGAAAAACATAGAGACAAAACAACACCTAACTTAGAAGTACCAACATTCAACGGCAGTTACAACCAATGGGTGTCCTTTAAGGATTTATTTTCGGAAGCTATCCACAACAATCCTTCACTATCTAAGGCGCAAAAAATGCAGTTTCTGAAGAGTAAGATTCGAGGAGAAGCTGAGCGTCTCATCCAACACTTGCCGATTAGTTCGGACAACTACACAGTTTGCTGGGATATCCTTAACCGCCGTTACAACAACAAAAAGCTTATATTTACATCTCACATCAACATGTTACTAGATTTACCAGTTTTAAAACATCAAGCATTAGCGCCAATCAAGAAGATGCATGACGTCACTCAAGAGTGCCTTAATGCAATAACAAACCTGGGTGTGGACATATCCACCTGGGACCCTTTACTTGTACATCTTTTGGATCAAAAGTTAGATGTTGACTCCCATTCCGAGTACATAGACTCGTTGAAAGATCGCCGTGAGTTACCGGTTCTCAAAGATTTTTTAGACTTTTTGGAAAAAAAGTTTACTGCACTAGAGTCATCTCGTCGCAAGAGCGAAACCTTGCCACAGAAATTTGGCAATCAATATTCTCAACAAAATCCATCAACATCATATGGAAAATTACCTTACCATCGAACAAACAATTATTTTAATTACAACAAGGGAAGCGCAGACAAACAAGTTATTACGAAATCAACATGCAACATAACTACAATAAAATGCCCATTATGCAACAACGGCCACGGACTTTATAACTGCAAAAGATTCTTGGAAATGTCCAGTGAACAGAAATTAAAAACAGTGAAGGAATTAAAAGTCTGCATGAATTGTTTATTTAGTCATAATGGCAATCCATGTAAATCACCTCAAACATGTAGAAAATGCTCGAAGAAACATAATACCATTATTCACGATGCCTGCAATATTGGGTACAACACATCGACTACAAATGTAGCAAAACAAAATGAAATTCAAAACCCTCACGTGCGTCAAAGTAATGAAAATGACTTATCAGCCGAGGTTTTGTTGTCAACCGCTATGCTGAAGGTTAAGGGTACTGATGGAACTTATCATGATATGAGAGCGTTAATAGACCAAGGATCGCAAGTTTCCTTAATAACAGAAAGGGCGGCGCAACAGTTAAATCTGAAAAGACAACATTGCAAAGGAACGGTTATTGGCGTTGGAGAAAAGGAAAATAGTGGAAAAGGGTTACTAAACATTCATTGCCGCTCGATCTACAGTGACTACGAGTTTCGAACTGACGTCATTATTATGAACAGCTTGATTGGAAACTTACCCAACAAAACATTCAAAAAGCCAAACTGGAACATTATTGAAAACATATCCCTTGCGGATCCCGATTTCTACATTAGTCGACCCATTGACATTTTGCTTGGAGCAGATGTTTATTCTTTAATTCTTTTAAGTGGCATGATAAAAGGGGACGAATCAACTCAGCCCGTCGTACAACAAACAAAACTTGGTTGGTTGCTATGTGGAACCGCCAAAACATACCAGTGCAACATAGTGCATAACATTGAACAGATACAAAAATTTTGGGAAATAGAAGAGATCAGTGAGCAGTCTCCTTTATCAGTACAAGATCAACAATGCATAACATTTTACAACGAAACTACAACACGAAAAGAAGATGGACGCTATGTCGTCAGGTTACCGTTAAAGGAAGACATAACAAGTAAACTTGGGTCTTCTAAACAAACTGCACTGGCACAATTTCGAACCTTGGAAAACAAATTTAAAAGGCAACCAAAATTGGCTCAGGACTATAAGAACTTCATGAATGAATATAAAACAATGGAACATATGATACCGACAACAATTAGTAACCAGACACCTGAGTATTATTTGCCGCATCATGGAGTTGAGCGTGTCGATTCTTTAACAACACAATACAGGGTGGTATTTAATGGTTCTCATAAAACAAATACAGGGTACAGTTTGAATGATCTCATGCATACCGGCCCTAATTTACAAATTGATCTACAAACACTTCTTTTAAAATGGAGACAGTATAAATATGCTTTTACGAGTGATATTGAGAAGATGTTTCGTTTTATAGCAGTAGATGAAAGAGATCAAAAGTATCAGAAAATATTTTGGAGAGAGTCTCTAGAACATCCTATTCAAACATTTTGCTTAACAACTGTCACATATGGAACCCGCGCCGCTCCATTTCTGGCAATAATGACTTTAAGAAAACTAGCAGCCGATGAACGTGAAACATACCCAGAAGCCTCAAAAGTTGTCGAATCAGCATTTTATATGGATGACCTTGTACATGGGACAAACACAATTGAAGATGGCAAACAGTTAATCTCGGATTTGAACGCACTAATGAAACTAGGTGGTTTTAACTTAAGGAAGTGGTCGTCGAATGAGAAAAAGCTACTGGATAACATTAAGAAGGACGGAAACAAATCAAACAATGAAGTATTTACATTTAAAACAGAAAACATTTCGAAAACATTGGGCTTATGTTGGAACTCAACAGAAGATAAATTAACATTTCAGTACAACACAAACAAACCTAAAGACAACACCAGAATAACAAAACGAACACTGTTATCGGAGATCTCAAAGGTCTTCGATCCGCTAGGTTGGATGGCACCTTTATCAACCAAACTTAAACTGTTGTTTCAAAGGGTTTGGAAGAAAAACATGAAATGGGACGATGAAGTGCCAATTGAAATTCAGAAGGAGTGGATCAAGATTAAAAGCGAGCTCGGCGCAATTAATCAATATGAGGTACCAAGATGGATACGCAGTCGCAAGGAAGATATCATAGAACTACATGGCTTCTGCGATGCGTCTCTTGTAGCCTTTGCTTGTGTCTTATACGCACGAGTCAACGACGAAACAGAGCCAGTGCTATTGGCCGCAAAAACAAAACTGGTACCTCACAAAAAAGCAGTAACATTACCCAGATTAGAGTTGAGTGGAGCACATTTATTAGCAAAACTTATGAAGAAAACACAGGATGCACTTTCGGAACATAAAACACAAATATATGGTTGGACGGACTCAATGGTCGTGCTTGGATGGATACAGGGCGAACCAACTCGATGGAAAACATTCGTCGCCAACCGAGTGCAACAAATAGTTGAAACAATACCGAGCACATGCTGGCGTTATGTAAAGTCGGGCGAAAACCCAGCCGATGTAGCGAGTCGGGGTTTATACGCACAACAATTAAGAGACAACATTTTATGGTGGCACGGGCCCTCATGGCTCACAACATTCGAAAATCAAGAACAAGAGACCCCAACCTACACAACAGAAGAAGAAGTAAGGTTAAATAAATCATGTACTGTTAAAGAACAAGAAGAAAACATTATTGAAACATTATTGCATAAACACAGCTCATTCAATAAAGTAAACAGAATAATTGCATGGTTGTTACGTGCATTTGCACCTAAGCGAACAGACATGCCATCATATCTCACATTACATGAACTTACTGCAGCAAAATTACTTATAATTAAAAACGTGCAACAAATGGAATTTAGATCGGAAATTGAATGTTTACGCAATAAGCAAAGACTAAGTACAAAAAGTAAAATATTAAATTTAAATCCATTCATTGACTCATCTGGTGTCTTACGCATTGGAGGCAGACTTGAAAACTCAACATTGAACATGGAGATGAAGCATCCAAAGATCATACCACGTGATAGTCGTCTGGCTGAGCTTTTAGTGGACGAAGCTCACAAACTTACCTTTCATGGAGGTCCTCGCCTTACTCTGGCCAATCTGAGGCAGCAGTATTGGATACCTGGAGGGAACAACGCTGTGAAAAAACGTCTGAGAAACTGCGTGATTTGTCGCAAAAACAACCCACAGCAACATCAACAGATAATGGGTGATTTACCCACTGCACGTACGGAGCCAGCCCCGCCCTTTTACCACACCGGAGTGGACTACACCGGTTTCGTTGAAATCAAGAGCAACAAAACAAGGAACGCAAGGTCGATGAAAGGTTACATTGCACTTTTTATTTGTATGGTCACAAAGGCCATACACCTGGAACTTGTAACAGATCTAACAAGTACAGCTTTTTTGGCGGCCCTAAGAAGAATGACGGCCCGACGCGGAGCCCCACGCTATATGTATAGCGACTGTGGAACCAACTTTGTGGGCGCTGATCGTATTTTACAACAAGAACACGAACAAGTGCAACAAACATTTGATAACAACTTCATGGGTATACTTGCTGATATGAACATTGAATGGCATTTTAATGCCCCGTCGTGGCCCAGTGCCGGAGGTTTATGGGAACGCGCGGTTCGCAGCTTAAAACACCACCTGAGAAGAGTGATTGGGTCACAAAAATTAACATTTGAAGAATACTACACAATACTAACACAAATTGAAGCCTGTTTAAATTCAAGACCCTTGTGCGCCCTAACAGAAAACATTGATGATCTTGATTACCTGTCACCAGCCCACTTTCTCACAGGCAGGGCAGGAGTAACAATCATAGAAACACCTGAAGATGGAAGAACAAGATGGTATTTGACTAATCAACTATTTCAACAAATATGGAAGAGGTGGAAGTCGGAATATTTGTCACAACTTAACGCACGAAACAAATGGTTAAAACCTCAGGATAACATTCAAGTAGGGAATTTGGTCATTATTCAAGATGAAAAATTACCAGCCGGGAAGTGGGCGATGGCTCGAGTAGTCGAACTGCACCCTGGGCGCGACGGATATGTACGTGTTGTTTCACTGAAAACTCAACATGGGATCATCAAGCGGCCAATAGTCAAATTGTGTTTATTACCTATTCGACCCGCGCAAGATGAACCTGAAACGAAAACTGATAACAAACAAACTAAACAAACAGGAAAGAAAGGAAACAAGAGGCACTGCATTTCCGCTACATTGTACTCCGTTGTGATGGCACTAACATTCTTTATGACTCTTATTTCAAATGCCTACGGAACAAGTAACATCACCCAACTGAACGAAAATCAAGCAATCTACTTTGATCCCATTGCCAAAATGCAACTCATACGACACCAGTGGACGTTGGTAGCCTACTACGATATGTCACCGTACTGGGAAGGAATAACTGCCTTCAAAAAATATTCAAGCTATCTGGAACAATCCTGCAATCGCATGAACAATACCAACAAATGTAACATGATTGTACCACAACAAAGTCACGAGTACACGGAGTTGCAGTATTATAACCAGCTGTTGCTGACACAACATTTCATAGAGCACTCCAGACGGCGTCGCGGGCTTATCAACGGCATTGGATATCTCGCCAATGGACTGTTCGGCGTATTAGATGAACGCTTCGCAGAACAGTACGCCCAAGACATTGAACTTATAAAACGAAACGAAGCACATTTGAAGAATTTGTGGAGTAATCAAACATCGGTAGTAGAATCTGAATACAACTTAATTAAAAGGATGGAGAAAATGGTTGCCATGCAACATAAAGTCATAAACAAACACCTGAACAGCCTTGATAAAGCTTTGAACACTATCCAAGCGGAAGTAAACGAAATAACAAAACAGCAAGAGTTTATTCTAACAGCAATTGCAGCGAACAGTATGCTTCAAAATCTGAAAAACATTCAAAACATGATGTTGGACACTATTTCTGATGTTTACCAGGGAAGAGTAAATCTGCATTTATTAACACCAAAACAACTACAACATCAATTGAATGTTATTTCTGGCTTATTAACAGGCGACGTTACTCTACCGATTGAAAACATTCACACAGATTTGAAACAAATATACGAACTTATGAAGATAAGAGCCAGAGTTACAGACAAGTATTTTATATTCGAGATAAAAATACCATTAATCAACAGAGAAACTTATGATCTCTATCACCTCATTGCAGTACCGAAGTTGTACAGAAAAAACATGACTCTCGCAATCACTCCAGTTTCAGATTACGTTGCCATTAACTTACAGAAAGACAATTATTCACCTATAACTACAGAAATATTACAGAAATGTATAACCAGAGGAAGCTCAACATACATGTGTGACTCAAACACACCGATATACAAGATGAAGTCAGATGAAGATCTTTGCATACTGGAGAGAAATAATGTATGCAAAACAAGCAGTGACGCGTGCAAAAGCCAGTTCATTTCATTAACAAAAATAAACACATATTTATATGTATGTTGCGAGCAGTGTCAAGTGCGAATCATATGCGGAGATCGGATTACGCCGCACATACTTATGCGCGCTAATGTCATTACTCTTGATAGCGATTGCGTAATGACAACAAACTCTTTTACAATACATGGACACAAACACTATGAGAGTCAATTTAAGGTCAAATATGATACTCAAACAGCAGTCCTGGCACCGATTAACCACATAATCAATCTGACTATTGATCAAGGATACGAGGACAATTTGGACAACCAATCAAATGAAACAGAAACAGTGCACAACAACTTGCTTAGAGAGATAGACTTGAAGTTAAAACAGTTGAAAGAAGAACAGAAATATGAAAGTATCACTTCAATGTCTAACCACGACATACATCACTATGCGGTTATCTACATCGTATTGGGGATAGTGGTTATCTTATGCGCTGTTTTCCTATATCGAAAATTATGTAGAAGCTGGAATACAACCCCGGAAGAGACGATCAACGAAGCTCAACCAATGCCCAGGACTTCTAGGATCAACAAACACCAATCGCAAGCTCAAGAAGAACACGAGATGAAAGAGTTTAGCAAACCCAGACCCGTGTTCCGTAAATTAGTTTTTAATAACGATTCGGAATAATATTTTTCTATTTTTGTTTAACATTGTATAATAATATTTTTTGTATTTTTGTTTATACTTTATACTTTTTTTGTAATGGATGCACACCCCAGCCTCCCTCATCTTTGCTGGTCGGGAATATGTTCGGAGTAACCGAACACCTTTACGCAAACACGTGAGCCTCGGCCCACAATTTTTAGCTTTTAGTGCATTTTCGGTCGTCATCGTACACGGGCGTGCATTCAACTAACATTTTTGTAACGATTTTCGTAAATAAACAAAGTTAACGATAATCGCGAGTTTCTCATCTCATTCAACATCAACAAACAACGCACATCCCCGAACACGGTGATCGCGATGGCAACCTAATTACTGGTGACGTCACGACCGAATGACGTCACGCATCGTTAAGAGGTTTTTCACCTTAATCATGGAGTAAGACCTAACTCGTATGGTCAGGACCTTCAAGGACATTGGATGATGTTATGATTTTAAACAGATTTAAGAACTTAATTTGTACATAGCTTGAAAGTTGAGGTGTGTTTTTGACGGAGTATTTTATTTTCTCATCTGATGATTATGGTAAAATGAAGCCATTCGAAGTATTCAGAAGTAGTCATTTTATTAGGTCGTTGGTCCGAAATGCCATGGTCCCAGATAAACTTGTTAATTTGCGTCCTCAAGTCCCATTAAGTTAATTCTCTGCTGAATCTCCAACAATAACAATGTTATCTATTGAAAACATTATTAAACTAATGACAAAAACAATTAAACTCTTGTAATAACTGTACTTTATCTTGATTTATATTTGATATACTAGCAATATAGTGATTATGTAGATAGGTATAGGTGACCGCTGTGTGCATATTGCACATTAGTGCAAAGCACCTTATATATCAAATGTGATTTATTGGTTCCTTTGTACAGAAGCTTCCATTAAATGTTGGGTACAGTACCCTAAAGAATACCTGTCGGAGAATTTGATTTTATTTGTAACCCTCCTTCTTTCCTTATCCCAATTTTATTTGGGGTCAACATGTTTTTTTCTTTCATACCCTTCTATTTACCGTCATCTCACAAGTATCATTATTTCTAGCCTTATGGACTTTCACACATCCATCGCTTACTCTTGATTTTATTTAGTATTGTTATTAATTTGCTTAGGGTAAGTTAATTTGGATATCTTTTGACCAGTTGGAGCTTAAATAGCATGACGAACTGTAAGATAACCCACTTCTGGAGTATGATGATTAATCAAAACTTCTTAAAATAGCATCACTTTATTCAGGCTCGTTATTGCGAATATACGACAGTGGGCGTTGTATGCAATATGCAGTTTGTTTCCTAACAGTTGAACTGTAGCTATTATTGCGAGTTGCGACACCGAGATCATTGCCTTAAACGTCTACCTTACGATTCATCATAGCGTACTATTAGCCGTAGCTTTAGTGATTAGGACATTACAACTGTTTGCAAATCGTTTGAATGTGTGACAAATGGCGAATATATTGCAAGCAATAGGCTGGAGATTTGAAATATAGACATAGATTCATTCATTCATATTTTTGAATGCATCCCTTCTGTATCAAAAGATGCATCCAATAATGGACATTTTATGTTGTTAAAGAGGTTGTTGCAATCCTCAAAGTCTTAAACACACTCAAGCATTAATTATCCAAAAATAATCAATATACCTATCTACTAATTTCCTAGTCTGGGTTGAAATCTGTTTATCACTCATCTGTTCATCGTCACTGAACCAGTCTCGAACTATTATTTCAGGAGTAATCAAGTGACCACCAGAGAAAAGTACATACAGAAAGAAAATTGTAAATTGATGATTTTTTTTACAGAATAGCAAAGAGCAAAATGACGGCAGCCGGGAGAAATACAAGGACTTTACGTTCGACCACTCGTACTGGTCGTTTGCGCACGAGGACACCAACTATGCTGCGCAGGAGCAGGTGCGCCCATCTTTCATATTTATTTATTTCATTTTCAGAAAGCTTACAGTCTAATAAATATTATTGTACTACGTATATATAATGTGGTGTTGGGAAGAGGATGTAGTCCTCTTTGGAAGTAGTCTTTATAAAACGAATGACTAAATTACAATTTTTGGCATTTATTGGTAAGTAGAAGCTCGATTTCGTTCGCCTCTGCACGCAACTATGAATTACTTTGCACGTGGAACAACTAGCTTCTTACATACCTACGTAGTTATTATAATATACGACATAGCAATTTTACCATATAGAAACCACATAGACACATTTCAAAAAGTTGCTAGTTGGCTCAATCGAAGTTTCTCCGTGTTCGAAGCTCCTTACTATGCTGTTCGAGTTACCATCAATCTCGCAAATGTCTTGTCTCCCTTTCTGAATCTTTTTATTCTAAATGATTCTTCGATAAATAGTTAAGTGTTCATAGTTATTTCTAACGTGGTCTTGTTATATTCCAGGTGTTCGCAGACCTCGGGCTGGACGTGATCGACAGCGCGTTCGAAGGGTACAACGCATGCGTGTTCGCATACGGACAGACTGGCAGCGGCAAGACTTTTACTATGATGGGATCACCTGTAAGAAATCCTTCTTCATCTATGTTCAGTAAAGGCAAAATTAAGGCCTGGTCTGAAGTTTTTAAACAACAATAGATTTTCTCAGGGATTCGAATTGTAGAGAGAGCATGAAAGTATTGAAAACCTCTCCGCTCCACTTGAGAGTCCGGGCCTAACTTACAACCTACCCGAATCTGTGAAATGTTACCAATCGAACATTAACATTCAACTATCGTTATAAGGTTGAAAATCGATTGAAGTTTGACAGATTGCGGTAGGTTGATGTGTCGTTTGTACCTTCTCAAGCTTTTCTATATTCGCAAATATACTTGGCACACAATCATGACGGCTCAGAACCTGAAATATCTTTTTTTATTTATATTCAAAAAGGAATAATTCTCTCAAGACTTACCCAGGATGACGCAAAATATCAGCTCCTTTTTTCTTCATCTCCATATCATATTCTTCCTTCTCCATCCCCAGGAGTACCAAGGCCTAATACCCCGGATATGTCGCCATCTCTTCTCCCGGGTGGCCGCCGGCAAGGAGTCCGGTGCCTCCTACCGCACAGAAGTCAGCTACCTCGAGATCTACAACGAGAGGGTTAAGGACCTCCTCGCCTCAGATGCTGGCCACTCCCTGAGGGTCAGAGAGCATCCGAAGTTGGGACCCTATGTGCAAGACTTGTCGAAGCATTTGGTGTCGGATTATGATGATATACAGGTTTGTGTTCAGATAATTTTTAGACGACTAATAAAAAGTTTTGTGATATCAATCTTTATATCATTTCACGAGAGAGTTTTGAAAAAAAAATTGTTTGAATTAAATGAAAAATTGCTATTAGTTAAATTAAATGTTAGTCACATACTCGTCGTATTCTATCTTTCTTTGGAATATCTTGCCGGTTCTTCTCTATGAGATCAACTCCTTGCAATTGTGCAACTATGTAGTACTTTTCGTTAGAACCTGTAATAGGTTTTGGTTAGCTATTTTTGATCCCTAAAAACCTGATATATAAGTTTCTCTTCACCGTCCACAGGAGTGCATGCACCGCGGCAACTTACACCGTACAACAGCGTCCACCCAGATGAACGATGTATCGTCCCGGTCTCACGCCATCTTCACCATAACGTTCGTGCAGGCCAGCTACCTGAGACACAATAACATGCCTAGTGAGACTGTGTCTAAAGTGCATCTCGTGGATTTAGCTGGCAGGTAAGAGTAGAAAAAATCGTCAACAACTACATAAAATCATATCTGTAAGTTGTAAGACTGCGTCCACCCAGATGAACGATGTATCGTCCCGGTCTCACGCCATCTTCACGATAACATTCGTGCAGGCCAGCTACCTGAGACACAATAACATGCCTAGTGAA
This sequence comes from Helicoverpa zea x Helicoverpa armigera, assembly GCA_033682625.1. Taxonomy (NCBI): domain Eukaryota; kingdom Metazoa; phylum Arthropoda; class Insecta; order Lepidoptera; family Noctuidae; genus Helicoverpa; species Helicoverpa zea x Helicoverpa armigera. The sequence continues at coordinate 805,221 of JAWIIS010000050.1, forward strand.
ACTGTGTCTAAAGTGCATCTTGTGGATTTAGCTGGCAGGTAAGAGTAGAAAAAATCCGGAAAAACTACGAATAAATAACATCTATTAGTTATAAGACAGCGTCCATGCAGTTGAACGATGTATAATCCCGGTCTCACTATCTCGTGGATCTAGCTGGCAGGTAAGACTAGAAAAAATATCAAAAAACTACAAAATCTCACATCTGTTAGTTGTAAGATAGCGTGCACCCAGATGAACGATGTGTCTTCTCGGTCTCACGCCATCTTCACGATAACGTTCATGCAGGCCAGCTACCTGAGACACAATAACATGCCTAGTGAAACTGTGTCTAAAGTGCATCTTGTGGATCTGGCTGGCAGGTAAGAGTAGAAAAATAGCCAAAAACTACCAAAAACATCAAATCTATTAGTTGTTAGATAGTGTCCACCCAGATGAACGATGTGTCTTCCCGGTCTCACGCCATCTTCACGATAACGTTCGTGCAGGCCAGCTATCTGAGACACAATAACATGCCTAGTGAAACTGTGTCTAAAGTGCATCTCGTGGATCTGGCTGGCAGGTAAGAGTAAAATAATAGGCAAAACACAACAAAAACATCGTGATCTGCCTAATCTTTCCCAACTATATTAGGGTTAACTTCCAGTCCAACTGGATGCAGCTGATTACCAGTGTTATACATGAAGCGACTCTCTGACCTCCCTTACTCAATTAACTCCTTAGTAACCCTGATTGTCAGACTATCTGACTTCTAAGTACCCGTAAGGACTGCCAAGGATGTTCAATGACAGCCAAGACCCTCTAATGTCACATTCTGCAATTACTTGTGATGTTCTGTAACTATTTATTAAACTATTTATTTATGTGTACAGATATATTATTAATTACTTTTATAACAATTTGCATAATTATGTATTATCTGCATATCTTAAATCATGTTGTATTTGTGTACTACAGTGAGCGAGCAGACGCGACGGGCGCTACGGGTCAGCGGCTGGTGGAAGGTGCACACATCAACAAGTCGCTCGTGACTCTTGGCTCCGTCATCTCCGCGCTCGCGGAGTCCAGCCAGCCCATTGAAGGTATCCTCCTCAACTTATACATGATAGGGCTAATGTTAAAGTTTACTTAGCAGTACATTAGACACTGACTTCTAGGCCGATGCACCTAAGAATAGTTTCGTTTTTGCTTTTCATATAGTATTGTGTTCTTAAAAGACAGATCAAAAGGGGTAGATAAATATTAAAAGGCATGTATTTAACGCGGCGACTAAGTAAAACGAATATAGGTTTTAAAAAATAATAGAGTGGGTACCATTTATAATGGGTTGGCAGCTAAAAAGGAGTATCATAATAAGTCAAAGGTAGCATATTAATATATCAGTTATGAGGTCCGTTTTAATTTAAACTAGCATCAAGTTTTTCTTTTGGCAACTGAATTAATATTTGAGCGAAAACTTAATGATGACAATAAAATAGAAAATGGGCATTCATAAATAATAGAAATCAGGTTCTGTTTAAAATTGTTTGGATGAAGAATAAATATAGACTAGCTCATATTATAAATATATTGTGCGACTTTTTAATAGCTTTAAATAAAGTCTAAAATGGCATGAAGAAAAAATATTTTGCGGCTGTTATTTTCAAAATTATAGGTGAATAGCATGGAAGTAAGCATGTAACATGCAGCAAGCATGACTTCTGTCACGGCTCCGGCGGGCGCTGCGGGGCTCCGGCGGTCCCATGCGAGCTTATAGTCGCAGATGGTTTTCACGCTCACCACCGCAGCTTCGGCTTGCTGGCCGGCAGGGCCGGCCAGCCTCAGCCGCGGCGGCGAGCGTTAAAACTACCTGCGCCTCAGCTCGCAGGCCGCCTCGCCCCTCCGCGCCTACGCGGTTTTGGATTGCACTCTAGGGGTAGGGCAGATAAGACTACGTGGAATCGGTTTTGCAGCGATTCGTTTTCGTCACTAACTGAAATTTTTAATAAAATGTTTTTTTTAATTGAAGGTTATAAATGGCAATATGCTAAATAAAATGAATCCAAATTAAATTCTACCATCTTCATAGTGCGCCAAGTGAGATAATACCACAGCACCTTCCGCCGTTTTCATGAAATTATGATACACAATATTAATAATCAACTCTTATTCCTTTTTATTGTACTCCTTTTAATATTTAGAGCTATCCACAAAGCGAAGCCTGAAACTGGGTTTTTAGTCGGCACGAAATAGTTGGTAACATATTATCTTTGCCACCCAACTAACATTATTAGTCGCCAAGTCATTATAAATAGCTCCTCACCTAATATTTCAATTGACTGGTATAGTTTATTTGCTACCCAAACGCAGCTGCTAGTTTTTAGTTTTTGTAACACCCTTAATTTTGAACCTTACATATTATAATAGTCGCGAAAATATTTAATCGCTGGCAAGTTATTTTATTTGTTGCCAACATTTGTCGACTTTTAATTTATTAGTCACCAGGAATATAATAAGCCATATTAAAATCTTAAAATTCATAGACATACAGCCGTGCAAGTTTAATTGCTTACAAACATTACTTTCATAAATGGTTTAACGATATCAAAACTTATATTCAAGATGATTTGGAAATCATGACGATTCTAAAGGTCTGTCATCTCAGTCGACGTCGTAACTTCTTCTTGCCAGCCTGCTCTGTGTAGGTTGGGCGCAAGGTGGATTGACCTTGATGCATGTATTAAATGGATAAATAAATATTAATAATCTTAATGCATATTTATAACGGTTATGATGGTTTCCAGCTCGCGTTCAAAAGGGCCAGAAGAAAGTGTTCATCCCGTACCGTGACTCGGTGCTGACGTGGCTGCTCAAGGACTCGCTCGGCGGCAACTCCAAGACTATCATGATTGCTGCTGTGAGTAACACTTCAATTTATTATCTATGCTTTACCAATAATCAACGAATTCCACTTCGAGGAAAAAAGTTATTTAATTAATTCTTATTTTGATGGATAAAAAATGTCGGCAACAGTCTATGAATTAACGCCCATGTCATCATCATTTTAGGCACCTATTTTTTACCGTGACTCCTATTGATGGCATGGCAGACAACCGACACTGATATTCAATATATTTACATTTTATTTATTATTCAATATAGGTTCAATACAAAAGAACACTTTAAATAAATAAAATACATTTATTTCAGGTAATTATAACCCATATTGTGACAATCATAGACCTTAATTAAATTTTTAATAGCGGAAAATTAATTAAAATTGACACATATAACAATATAACATATAACAATTTTGCCATTTATATTATAATAAATAAAACAATAAAAAATTATCAATAAAATAAAATATAGAAATGTAGAATTAATTAAGTAAAATAAAATTAAAATCAAAATTAAATACAGTAATTAATAAAGATGGACAATTAATTCATTAAATACGATTAAAATTACATTACTACAAAGTTATAATTACATGTCACCATAAAATTAAAGTCAAAAAATTTTGTTAAAATAATCTCTTCATTCGACATTGCGGGTTGTGTCTTTCACAGCAATGCCGTATGTAGGGACAGTCCACTCTATTTGCTATCATTGCTAGAGCGGCATTGGAGCTGGCTCGAACCGTGCGCACCAAGGCAGCACCTCTTTTGCGCATGTTACTGTTAAAGCAGTCGGTGTTCGCTGCTGCGAACATGCCTGATGCGCTACAGAAACGATATAAAAAGAAGATTTCTTATTACCTTTATTTTCATTCGATTAAGGTTGTTGTTGTGAAAAGCATTAAAATATTTTTCGTTTGTAGCCCAGATTTGATTCTCCAGGCTTGTACTCAGCTGCATCTAGGAAGTTTGGAAGTTCACCCCAACATTATTATTAAAAGGCAGATGTTTTTGCCAAATACTCCAAGGCAAAACCGACCTTATTCCCCCAACACTAAAGGCCCAATTCCCCACAGATATCACCAGCAGACTGCAACTACGGCGAGACGCTGTCCACGCTGCGGTACGCCAACCGCGCCAAGAACATTATCAACAAGCCCACTATCAACGAGGATCCCAATGTCAAGCTTATCAGAGAGCTTCGAGAGGAGATCGAGAAGCTCAGGGCCCAGATTAATCATAATACTGTGAGTAGACTTTAAAATATATAAAAAAAGTACAAATGTTGTCAAAGTTTCTTGGCGAAATTGTTTCCAAATATAAACTTGGTAACTATTTCGTCAAAAACTTTCGAGTAAAACAGCAGCTTTCGCTTGCACTTTTTTGGTCGATCATTTTTTTTTGTGCGACCAATAAAAAATGACTTTGACGCAGGTCCTAGCTTCTAGTAGATGTTGTGTGTGCGTAGTTTTTAAAATATAATCGTTACTTTTTCTTTTCCAAACCCGAAACATCTGTTATTTTGTACCTAAGATCCCAGCCACTCTCAAAAACGGCTGAGCCGATTTTGAACATGTCTAAGATCACACCTGGAACACCAACTTTTCTCCACCATACCAAATCTTAAAAGCCGTTAAAGAGCTACGGTGCCCCAGACTTGGTCAAAATTACTACACCCTCTTTTTGCATCGGGATAAAAAAAAAATGGAACTTAAAAATCTTCTTATTTTCCACAGGACCCTATAGAAACAGAACCCGCAGTACTAGCAACCCTTCAACGCAAAGAAGCACAAGAGAAAGTCCTCACAGAGAAGTGGACGGAGAAGTGGCGGGAGACACAGCAGATATTACAGGAGCAGAAGGCGCTGGGGCTGCGCAAGAGTGGGCTGGGTGTCGTGCTGGACTCCGACATGCCGCATCTAGTGGGCATCGACGATAATCTGCTGTCTACTGGTGTTACGTTGTATCATTTGAAGGTAGGAAGTAGTCAAATTAAAAAATAATAATAATATTAATTTCTGGTACTTACGCTAATATTAGAACATTTAAATAAAACTATGCTATACTATAACTATGTTTATACATCTATGGTCTTGGGCAGACTGCCCGTAAAGGATAATCTGCTGTAAGGATCCGAAACGTCGGGATTATAGTCCGCGCGGAACTAATTGGCCGCGCCTTAGGTATCTGAGCGGTGGGGCGGAGAGGCGAGGGCACTTGCTGTCATTACACAGTTAGGCGCCGTACTTTGTGACGGCAACACGCGTTGACAGTTCCGGCTAGTTGACACAAAACGCACATAAGATTGCAATAGCGAGATGAGTCCGCCGATAAAAAGACAATCGAAGGAAATAATATTTAAAGTGCATACGTTTCAATAAAAAACGGAAAGCTGATGTGAATGCTATAGAACACAAACAATTTCATATGTCATTAAAATATGTCAAAATAATTCTTACCAAATGTATGAAATTATTTGTTTTTGGTTTATTTTACTATTAATTGTACTATAATTAGATAGGTGTAGTAAAAGCTTCTAAAAGTTCTTTATTTATGCGATGATTGGTCATCACTGTTTAATCTCATGCGGTTGCGAGCAGATGTCAACCCTCCACTCGCCCCTGTCGCCACCTAGGAGGGAGCGGCCAACTACTTCCGCGCGCACCATAAATAAGTCATATAACCGCGATAAAATCCGTAAGACTAGTTTTATTTAAAAAAATATATGTTTAAAAGTAAAACAATGTGCTTACAATAAAATTGAGCCACACACGAAGCACAGTGTGTACCTTGTGACTAGGTCATGCAAATTCGGTAAAATAAAATATTAGGTACCGGTAAAAATTCGGTAATAAAAATATTTTGTAATAATTAAATGTGATTTGGTAACAATAACATTATTATTGTTTGTGTTTTATGTGTAAAAAACTGTTAAATAAATATGTCGAAGACTGTCATTAGTACGGACACTAAACGTCACGCAAGCGCGCCCTCTGGCGGCGTTTCCGGTGAAACAACATGTTGGCGCGCTTGGCAGAGTCGTGGTGGTCGGCGTGGCGTCCGCGGAGCTCAGTCTTGGTCGAGTCGTCGTGCGGCACACATCTCGAAACTAAATTTCGTTACGTGTAGTGTACCTAGTGTTATTGCTTAGTGTTGTAGTACCGTTGTAGATCCATATTGTAAAGTATGTAAAGTGTCTTTTGAAATTAAAGTGTAAAGGTTCTTCTAACCTAACAGACAGACATGTGTTGCTGGGGAGTTTGTTCCGCCACTTCTTCTCCCTAGCCAAAACACATAGGAAGTGGCGAAGGGCGGGCGTTTTGGGGGATGTCTTTTGTTCTGACTAATTTGAATAAACGTTTGAGTTTTGAGTTTGTTTGAGTTTTGAGTTTCTTTAAGTTATCTCTTTGCTTGATTACCCTAACTGATGTCGGACGATAGTGCCATTCTGATGTGTTCGCCCATCCGACAAATAAATAAGATTGGGTAGTCTTAAAGCAAAAAATAAATAAATATACAAGGTATAAGGTGGTAAAAATTTTTTGCGACGTGGGCCGTAACAAAAAAACATGTCATACCATCCGTACGGCTGCGATGGTACGAACGGACATGTAAAAAGGAATGACACCTGAGTACATCGCCAATGTGATGTACTCAATCTCGACATACCTGGTCAAAGGCGCAGAGGCAGACCGAAACTGTGGTGGTCGAGTGTCGTAATGAATGACACGAAAATCTACGAACTCGAAGAGGAAGATGTCCTGAATAGAGCGAAGTGGAAAAAGAAGATACGGAAAGCGGACCCCGTTACTAGACGGGATAAACGCTAAGAATTACCGTGAAAAAAATTCAATTCACTGAAGTGAAAGCCCTTTTTTATGATGAATCATCAAATGATAGACTCTTTCTGACTCATGTTCCTTCGTAGGCATTTTAAGGACCAGGGTCGCGGTAACTCTTTCGATCAATTCCGCAGCTCCGACAGGCCTTGGCCCTGCTGGGCCCCTCGGGGTTTGCTGACATCTCCTTGAGGACAACGCGCGCCGCCGACAGGCCCGCTGTTGTCTATGCAGACGGGGGCACAATGAGCCACCCGAACTCACCGCCCACAGACCGACGCTTACGGTTGAATGTTGTCATCGTGTTAACGAATGTGTGTTGGTATGATAGGAAGGCGAGACGGTGATCGGCAGCGCGGAGTACTCGCCGACGCCGGACATCGTGCTGAGCGGCGCCGGCGTGCTGCCGCTGCACTGCCGCGTCACGCTGCGCGGCGGCACCGCCACCCTCGCGCCCGCGCCGCACGCGCAGTGCTGGCTCAACACCGTGCTCATCGACAAGCCGGCCAAGCTCAGTCAGGGTGAGTACTGACACGTGCTGCCGCTGCACTGCCGCGTCACGCTGCGCGGCGGCACCGCCACCCTCGCGCCCGCGCCGCACGCGCAGTGCTGGCTCAACACCGTGCTCATCGACAAGCCGGCCAAGCTCAGTCAGGGTGAGTACTGACACGTGCTGCCGCTGCACTGCCGCGTCACGCTGCGCGGCGGCACCGCCACCCTCGCGCCCGCGCCGCACGCGCAGTGCTGGCTCAACACCGTGCTCATCGACAAGCCGGCCAAGCTCAGTCAGGGTGAGTACTGACACGTGCTGCCGCTGCACTGCCGCGTCACGCTGCGCGGCGGCACCGCCACCCTCGCGCCCGCGCCGCACGCGCAGTGCTGGCTCAACACCGTGCTCATCGACAAGCCGGCCAAGCTCAGTCAGGGTGAGTACTGACACGTGCTGCCGCTGCACTGCCGCGTCACGCTGCGCGGCGGCACCGCCACCCTCGCGCCCGCGCCGCACGCGCAGTGCTGGCTCAACACCGTGCTCATCGACAAGCCGGCCAAGCTCAGTCAGGGTGAGTACTGACACGTGCTGCCGCTGCACTGCCGCGTCACGCTGCGCGGCGGCACCGCCACCCTCGCGCCCGCGCCGCACGCGCAGTGCTGGCTCAACACCGTGCTCATCGACAAGCCGGCCAAGCTCAGTCAGGGTGAGTACTGACACGTGCTGCCGCTGCACTGCCGCGTCACGCTGCGCGGCGGCACCGCCACCCTCGCGCCCGCGCCGCACGCGCAGTGCTGGCTCAACACCGTGCTCATCGACAAGCCGGCCAAGCTCAGTCAGGGTGAGTACTGACACGTGCTGCCGCTGCACTGCCGCGTCACGCTGCGCGGCGGCACCGCCACCCTCGCGCCCGCGCCGCACGCGCAGTGCTGGCTCAACACCGTGCTCATCGACAAGCCGGCCAAGCTCAGTCAGGGTGAGTACTGACACGTGCTGCCGCTGCACTGCCGCGTCACGCTGCGCGGCGGCACCGCCACCCTCGCGCCCGCGCCGCACGCGCAGTGCTGGCTCAACACCGTGCTCATCGACAAGCCGGCCAAGCTCAGTCAGGGTGAGTACTGACACGTGCTGCCGCTGCACTGCCGCGTCACGCTGCGCGGCGGCACCGCCACCCTCGCGCCCGCGCCGCACGCGCAGTGCTGGCTCAACACCGTGCTCATCGACAAGCCGGCCAAGCTCAGTCAGGGTGAGTACTGACACGTGCTGCCGCTGCACTGCCGCGTCACGCTGCGCGGCGGCACCGCCACCCTCGCGCCCGCGCCGCACGCGCAGTGCTGGCTCAACACCGTGCTCATCGACAAGCCGGCCAAGCTCAGTCAGGGTGAGTACTGACACGTGCTGCCGCTGCACTGCCGCGTCACGCTGCGCGGCGGCACCGCCACCCTCGCGCCCGCGCCGCACGCGCAGTGCTGGCTCAACACCGTGCTCATCGACAAGCCGGCCAAGCTCAGTCAGGGTGAGTACTGACACGTGCTGCCGCTGCACTGCCGCGTCACGCTGCGCGGCGGCACCGCCACCCTCGCGCCCGCGCCGCACGCGCAGTGCTGGCTCAACACCGTGCTCATCGACAAGCCGGCCAAGCTCAGTCAGGGTGAGTACTGACACGTGCTGCCGCTGCACTGCCGCGTCACGCTGTCAAACGTTACATTTGTCACAGAGAGTCTACCCACTTTTGTGACTTTTTACCTTCTAATTTTCCATCGAACTGCCGATAAAACCGCGGGCGAAAATTAATATAAAAATTAAATACTTTGTCAGGCTGTATCCTGCTCCTGGGCCGCACGAACATGTTCCGCTACAACGACCCGGCGGAGGCCGCCAAGCTGCGGCAGGAGGGCAGTGCCTCCGCCATGAACCTGTCACGCCTTTCCCTGCTGTCGTGGTCCACCACCGACCTGGCAGCCAGCACTGAGAACCTTAACACTACGCTATCGTGAGTATATGTAACATAAAAGAAAGAAAAAAATTAGATTTTCCAGGTCATTAATTATTTTTTATTTCCTAGGGATTTGGAGAGCGAGATCCGCTGCGAGCGAATAGAAGCGCAGAGAGCGGAACTGGAGCGAGAGCGGCAACAGTTCCTCCTGCAGCAGGAGGAGCGGCAACGTCGCTGGCACGCCGAGCGCGAGGAGCTCATACAGGCGCAGAGGAAGCTGGACGAGGTCAGTGCACAAAGCATTACATCGCTTGAACTCGTATAGGCTCAGATGAAGCTGGATCTCATCCTCAGAGCCTTTTTCCCAACTATATTGGGGTCGGCTTCCAGTCTAACCGGATGTAGCTGAGTACCAGTGCTTTACAAGGAGCGACTGCCCTATCTGACCCCTTCAACCCAGTTACCTGGGCAACCCAATACCCCTTGGTTAGACTGGTGTCAAACTAACTGGCTTCTGACTACCCGTAACGACTGCCAAGGATGTTCAATGTCAGCCGGGACCTACATTTGAACGTGCCATCCGAAACACAGTCATTGGTGTCTAAGATATACTTAGAAAGTACATACAAACTTAGAAAAGTAGAAAATGCTCGGAAGATGATGATAATTTGTATATGGTCGCTAAAGGAGCGTGAAGCGATGGAGCGCGAGTACGCGGCGGCATGCCGCAGGTTGTCGGGCGACTGGCGAGCGTTAGAGCGCGGCTGGGGGCAGCGCCGCAGAGCGCTGCGGTGCCGACAGAGAGAGCTCGCCGCACGGTCGTTACGCCTCGCCGCGCTTACCGACACGCATCGGACTGCGGTAAGTGTCCTATTAATCCTTTAGGTATGGTCTTACTATAAAAAATTTAAACGTCTGTTGAACACTTGTCAAAAGAAATGTCAGATTATGACGTTGAAATAAGTTCAGTTTTGCAGCCACACTTTTTCAGACAAGTGTTCAACAGATGCTTAAGTAATATTGCATAAGTTTAGACAGTAATTGTTTTTCTTCGGACTGAGTTTCGGTCATCAAAAAGTAGCATAACACATTTATGTAAGATATACAATGGATTACTTTCCGGCAAAAATATATGTAGAAGCGCTTTTTTCATTTGTTTTGTCTGTAGATAAGAGTGCAAGAAGCATGTTTATGTAATTCTTAATCATTTATGTAGATTTATTTATAAATAAGTATATTTATAACTCGTCTGTCTTTCAAGGGTCACTTATTCGCAGGTATTACCGGCAAAAAATACAGACTAATAAAACTGTTGTGGTGCTTCCCTGAAAACATGTTTTCCATTATGTAAAAATAACAATAAAACATCTCAGTGAGGACTGGCTTCTCGATCTGCCAGTAAGACTCGTAAGGGTCTAATCGTGATATTATCTAACAACTGCTGAAAATTTTTAAAACAATAATTTCAGAAATATGCTTTTTCAAAAATCCAACATTATGAAAAGTGTACCTACTCGCGTACATATTATTGAATAGATGTTTACCCGCAGTTTCACCTGCTTCCTGTAGGAACTTACCCGAGTGAAATATAGCCTGTGTTACTCCGGAAGTAGCTTTCCAACAGTGGGAGAATTTCTCAAATCGGTTCGATAGTTTCAGAGCGAAACAAATGTTTTCTCTTTATTATATTAGTAAAGAAGAAGTACCAAAAATCTACATCTCATATTCTAGACCGGGCCTAAAAAAGCGAAAGTAATAAACTAGATTAAAACAGTGTAATTACAAGGTTACGTCAACATGTGCAATCAGCGGTGTCATTGTCCTATATGCACATTTAGCGATAACTGCACTACTATCGGAACTCGAATAAACAATCGATATTTACAGAATCGATTACGGGAAGTCCTCAGGAAAAAGTCGAGTGTTTTACGTCTGCTCTTTTCTCGGAATGTTGAGGTTATAATTTTGAAATAAAGGTGTAGGTTTATATTATTATTTTCATTAATATTGTAGTTAGGTTTTGGATTACATTATCGTAAAAACCTCAAGAATACATCTCTCTTACAATCTATCAGTGCAGAAAACCAGCAAGTCATTCTACCCAAATCAGACAAATTTTACCAATCGAACATTAACCTTCCATTATTGTGATAAGGTTGGAAATCTATTGAAGAAATTTGACAAATTGAGGTAGGCTAATGTAGCGGATGGTAGGGAAGGGTGAACGACATGACCTGTCACACACCTCACAAAATTTTCAACTTTTTGAACATCGGGAAATGTAATAAATGAACATAAAAAAAAACCTGGGAACTCTAACTCGCAAAGTTATGAATAAATAGTGATTGAATACTTACGCTGATTCACCGAATTTAACCTACGAAATACAAATTTAAACTCACCGCAATCTCGCTTCAACATTATCGAGAACAAACAGTATCCTACTGCTTAGCACAAACAATGAAATTATTGTTTTTATATTTCCCACTTTATGTCATTGTGTGCACTGCCGCGGTGTTGCAAACACGTCTTACTATTGTATAAGTGCCTGTTATATGTGGGTAGGCATCGCTATTTTTATTTTATTTTCATTTTTTTTGGGGCTCTGAATTTTTTTGAAAATATTTGGTATCTATAAACTACTTATTTTCAATTTTTGACGTTAATAAGTGCTTGTAAAGGCCTAAATGAAATAAAGGATTGAATTTGACGTATTTTAAAATTTGAATGGACACTTTTCTCATACCTAAGTAGAATGTTTGTCATTGATCGGCTATTGTTGAGTCAATTGCAACAATTGATTGAAGTATTCTCTAAACGAAACATAATCAATTGTAATTTATTGTTTTTGTCTTCAAAACATATATTCAAACCACCTATACTGGTGTTAAGTCCTCCTTTCTACACGTTTCACATTGCATAAAGTGTAAATATCACATTCTTTTTTGCATTTTTTTGTGATAAAAATCCAGAGCTTCTTATATTCTTTTTTTATTATTATTTTGATTTGCGCCCGGGGTGTAGGCAGAGGGCGAGGAAGGTCGAGTGGCCGCGCTCCGATCGCGAGTCGACTCCAAGAAGGCGACTTTACAAGAATACGTCGCTTCCAGTGTGAAACAGCTCTTGGATAGTGGATGTAAGCTGGATGAGGTAAGTGTTTGTGGGCTGATATTCTATAAGTTATCTATCTGTTGATTTGGTTACTGGGGATTGAATTTTGGCATTACAGCTATAGCTCAAAATTCACTATGTAATTATATTCAATACTTGTATATAATTATATTCAATACGTACACAAGTATTGTCAAGTTTCTATCTCTAGTGAGCAAATCAAGATTGGTTATAGAAATTCGTCGTTTCCTGAAATTTTAACTCTTATTTACATCAGTGTTTTTATAGCCCTACTACTGGGCATAGGTAGGGCTGCCATCCGTCCGGGTTTCCCCGGATTTGTCCTCGTTTGGAGGCCGTCCGGGCGGGGTTTCAAGAAGTGTCCGGGGAAAACCCGGACATTTTTCACATGGCCATCTTAACCTATGGTGCCTGGGTATGCGAATAACCCGGGCGCCTAATAATGCAGAAGTCGAAGTGTCCCAAAACTCAAAAATTTTCGCACTCGCTTCGCTCGCGGCTTCTTTTCTTAACACTATTTTTTTTTACGTTTGGCTACTTGAATATCCCAATATTCAAAAAATGTTGCGCTTGCTTCGCTTGAGGCAACTTCACTTTACAGTTGTTTGTATTTTTCATTTTTTTTTTGTCTAACCTATCAAGAAGGTAACTCCTAGTTTCCATATGAGCTTTCTTAATTATGACCTTCAAAATACATTAAGTCACAATCTTTCAATACTAGGTACTACATGAGCTAGAGACGGCCCTGACTTTTCATGGACCTAAGGAAGCACCTCATTGAATTTAAGTAATATGGTAATGTTAAAAATTTGGTCTTGTTTTGTTAAAAAAAACGGACTGTCCGGGGAAAAATGCGATTTACGCCAAATGTCCGGGTTTTTAAAAATGTTTGTCCGGGTTTGGTGAAATTCGAAATGGCAGCCCTAGGCATAGGTCTCACACAGAGAACGATTGTACGTCTTTACATCGTCTTGAATACTACCATTATTCTATCTTCTGAGACAGAGTTTGATTTCATGGAAACGTCTTCGAATTAGGTATAATAAAATTACCTCGTTCCTAAAAGTGTATCCTCTTGAATACTTTGTCAAATATCAAATCTCAAGCTAACGTACTCGTATTTCACATAACTTAAACATATTAACCCCTAACTAACGCCTACAAACTTGACAATCTGTTTTAATTGCACACTTTTAGGAACCAGGAATTATTACTTTAGTAACATAGCTTTGTAAAAACATTCACATTGTCAGATGGGAAAACCTGATATGTATAAATATGGGTGCATTCAATTTCAAGTTTATGCTGCATTTAAAGAAGTGTTCGCATATTTGTTGCTGCATTTTGAACATTAAGTCATTTGTATTAAGTTCAAATTACTATGTTCCTATACTGTAAAATGCAACAATGAAATAAAGATTACGATAAAGTTGTGTTACTACTATTTGGCTGGTAAATCTAGAAGATATATATTTTTGTATCAGAACTTATTCTAGAAGGCATGTTAGATTTATAATTTGAAATTTCTGCTAATGCCTGGCATGACTTGCAATGCCTGCTTTTTTATAATTAAGTTGCAGTAGATTATAGTCGAATTTTCAAAAATAACAGGCAATGTTTAATAAAGTGTGTTGTTCTTCAGTAAACCAAACCAATAACAATTTTGTATTTATTAAATGATAACGCTAATGTTTAATATCCAATGATACGAGTAAGAGATTTTAAATATAACTTTTCACCATCTCTAAGTCTAAAAAAGTCATGTTACCTAATAATTAATATCTATAAATAAATAAAACACGTTTTGATATAATTATGTCTCGAGTAACAAGTAAAGAGTATGTTCCTCCTATGACCTCAGAGTTCGACCCCAAGTCCGGACAGTCCGGCTTCAGAGACGAGCACGGAGAGTCTGATGCATCTGCTGCAGCAGTGCGAGCCTAAAGTGGCGTCCAGCATCAAGGAGACCGTCGAGAGACATGTGAGTATCAGCCACTATCTCTGCCCATATTTATTTCATAATTATGGCCAATGAATGCAGTTGAAAGAGATACATATTTGCATTTATGGCTAAAATAAAGGTTTACTCACTATACTCGATTTGACTAGGCACTTAAATAACGATAAACAATTTTGAGATGAGAATACTTTTTATTTAAAACCCAGTTAAAAATTAAATGCTGCCTAAAATTAGTTTAAACCAATAAATAATAATTACTTAATCGATTTCATCATTGTGTCGAGGAGTAATTTATACATAGGTAATTTAATAAAAAGTCCCATCAGGATTGTTTACCTTTTAGTTACCTAAGTGGTTACTGTGTATAGAAGTCTTAAAAGTTGCCAGCTTTAAATACAAAATAAGTCCTTTTAATTTTTTATAGAAAAAAGAGCTAGTAGAACTAGAAGAAGAGCTACAAACCCGCGTGGCATCGGTAGCGTCTCATCGCGTGAAGATCGAGAGGTTACAAGCGGAACTGGCGTTATTGGGCACACAGGAGCTTGGGCTGAAACACGCGCTCGCCTCCGACCTAGCCCCCAACGCTGCACGAGGAGGTACCTACATATCCTATATATATTTTATTCATGTAACTGGCAATTTCTGTAACTTATCTCGTCATCCTCTTCCGAGCCTTTTTCCTAACTATGTTGGGGTCGGCTTCCAGTCTAACCGCATTCAGTTGAGTACCAGTGCTTTACAAAGAGCGACTGCCCTATCTGACCCCCTTAACCCAGTTACCTGGGAAACCCGATACCCCCTTTTTTTTAACGACGTCAATAATCATCAAATGACCCGGTGAGGGAGTGTCAGACTCTTACTGACTAAAAACCGTCGTGTTCCGTCGTAGGTCTTTTATGTACCAGGGCCGCGGTAACTCTTTCGAACTACCCGCAGCCCCGGCAGGTCTTGGCCCTGTTGGGCCCCGCTGGAATCCAATACCCCTTAGACTGGTGTCAGACTTACTGGCTTCTGACTACCCGTAACGACAGCCGGTATTTTCCATCGCGACTACTAAGTCTGGTCTGGTCTTTTAAAGCATGTGTATTTGCAGTGGACGGCGAGAGCGACGCGTCTCCCCTGGAGGGCGTGAAGCGCAGCAAGTCGGAGCTGGTGCTGCGCCGCACGCCGCGCGAGGACGTCATGGAGCCGCTCTCCGCTGACGAGCGGGAGGACTACCGCCTCAAGCGGGTCAAGTGAGCACTCACTATATATACTTGCACTTAATCCCGTAGCACTAATCTTTTTACAATTGTTTATTTAATAAAGACTGTCATCGGCAAATAAATGAAGATGTAATATCTAAATCTTGTGATGTAGCATACGACTCTTTACTTCAATAGAGTTATAATTACGTATCGAGCGCGTTAAGTTACAAAACTCGGAATCAGCACTCCCCGCGGCTTCACCCAGGTGCCAGCGAAACATCTTCCCGGATAAAATGTAGGCAGTCATGTCACATGCATACAATAACGAAATAATTTTTCATATCGGTTCTACTAAAACTCTACATCGGCTGACATGTAAGTTTTGCCAAAAATTCTCCTTCGGTGGTGCACCTTTAAAAATTGATTTCTTTCATCACAACCCAACATTATTCATTCATTTACAAAAACACAAAACTAACATAAAATCTTATTCCAGTCTCAGCCTAAGCCTAGACCCTCTCGCGTCCCCCAACTCGACGCTAAACACGGAGGAGACGTTCCACACGGCCACCTCCTCCCCCAAGAAGTTCCCCGAGTGGGGGGAGATGGACGCGGCCACGGAGCCCGCTCCCCCGCGCCCCGCCACCAACTTCCGCCTGGGACCCGTGCCTAATGCCGATGATAGTGATGACATGTCCAGCACTGAGGATTATCATAAGGTAACTGATTTAGGCTTCTTCTTAAAATTACGTTTACTTAGACGTGAAAATAAAATTCATAGTAAAGAGTTGTTTTAATAATACAGGACTTTCATGTTGTCGGTCAACTTAAGCCTAGATAACTTTTCTCGCAGTAGATTGAAAAAGCAAAATACTTATTTACAAATATGCACTTGTGTTATAAGTCCGACCGTTGTGTGTTTGTCTGTGGCACTGCAGTTTTAAAGGGTTGAACTGATTTGCTCGCAATTTTGACTTTAGAAACTTATGTTCGTTCCAATAAATGAAATAAATACCTAAATAAAATAAAAGTTTGAATGAATTCCACATAATTACCTTCCTAAAATTCGACTACAATAACTTCAGAATATCGATATAAATAGTGATATATGTTACCAGCCCCGGATAGTAGAGGGACAGTCATCGAGTTCTGTGGAGCGGTCGCCGGAGGAACGCCACCAGAGAGCCAAGTACAAAAGGAGGGTGCCAGGTATGTAACTACTCTTTCGTCAGTAAATACTCAATGCTGGCCCAAACCAGCTAACCAAAGGGTATTGGGTTGCCAGGGTAACTGGGTTGAGGAGGTCAGATAGCCAGTCGCTTCTTGTAAAGCACTGGTACCTACTCAGCTGAATCCGGTTAGACTGAAAGCCGACGCCAACATGGTTGGGAAAAAGGCTCGGAGGATGATGTAGCCCAAACCGGCCCGATCGGGTCGTGTCCGGCCGTGCCTACCAGCGTAAACCGGATGATCTGGTTTCTTTTTTCTTACTAGGACCGATCCGGATTGGACCGGAATGGTAGATCTGGGGCCAGCCTTATTACTTGCTTATTACATTTTTACATATTATTCTTGTTGACCAAATGAGCGCAACATTCAAAATTGTGTGCTCATTTTCTTTGTCCTAGCCGACCACTTCGGTCATAAAACAGTGCGTTGTTATAACGACTTTAAGCAATTCGCGTAAAGTTAAACTTGCAATAACGTATGCTTGTACCTTATAGAAAGAGGCAGAATTAGTGTTCGGGGACACTTTCGAGCGTTAGGTTTATTCGAGACTGTGCATCTTGGGTTTTTGTACATGATATTTGTGATGTCGTCAGGCGAAGGCAAGCCGGGTCGTCGCCAGGTGACGGAGGTGGAGGCCCTGCGCGCGATGCAGCGGCTGTGCTCGCGCATCGCCTCGCAGAAGATGCTCGTCATCTCCTCGCTCGAGAACGACTGCTCCAAGGAGGAACTCAATCGACAGATTGCCGTGAGTAGAACAAAATGATTATCGGAGGTGCCGTAACGGAAAATCGCCTAAGAAAGTAGCGCACCAAATTAAAATTAAAATTCTTTATTTCAGACTTATTTTGTTAGTAACACTACTTAAAATCTATGTGACAAAATGCGGATGAGCGGGGGACGAGCGCTCCTTAGAACTCGAACATTTTTGGTTATACCAAAAAATCGTTAACCGATGTTTTAAAGAACTCGAACATATTGATTTCTGACACTTATCAGAAAATAAGGGAGTTTACACGAGGAGTGCTTTGGGCTATTTCATAAGGGAGAATATAATATATGGGAGTTTACAGGAAAATAACAAAACGTTTATATAAGGGCTACGTATTTATATGGAGAAGTACATAAGGTTTTATATACAGAGAGTACACAAGCGAGTCTATAGGGGTAAAACATACGAGAGTATATAGGACGCTCTTTCTATATGTATAGAGTATATAAAGGTGAAATCGAGGATGGTACATAAGGGGCTTATTTACATTAATATACAAATCTATCATCCCACAGGTTCTCCAAGAGCTCCAGAAGAAGTACGTCCGCCTAGAGATGGCGCTGCAGTACTCGTTCTTCGACAACCAGTCGCGGCGGCCCATGATGGTCACCCCCATACAGGAGACGCCTTCCCTCACGCTGTCCGAGAGCGACATGCAGGTCGCCACGGATGACGACGTCACGGAGAACGGACATGTCCGAGACCCGCTGCTGCACAGGTAACACTAGTCTATACTCCAGTCGCGGCGGCCCATGATGGTCACCCCCATACAGGAGACGCCTTCCCTCACGCTGTCCGAGAGCGACATGCAGGTCGCCACGGATGACGACGTCACGGAGAACGGACATGTCCGAGACCCGCTGCTGCACAGGTACATTGTGTTCTCATAAGTAGGTGTAAAGGCGCTAGGCTCCACAACAAAAATCATCATCATCCCTCGAGCCTTTTCCCAACTATGTTGGGGTCGGCTTCCAGTCTAACCTGGTGAAAGCTGTTTTGGGGGTGCTGTCATTTTGTATTTTTTGACGTGAAAAAGTGTTAGAATCTAGCCTATTTTCAATAAACGATTTTGACTTTGACTTTGAACCAGATACAGCTACCAGCTACCAGCAGTGCAACAGTGCAGCAGTACAAGGAGCAACTGCCTATCTGACCTCCTTAACACAGTTACCCGGGCAACCTGATACCCCATGGTTAGACTCATACTATACTAGGTCAGAGCCGAACTCGTATATCCATCATCATCAACTCAGACATAGGACGTCCACTGCTGAACATAGGCCTCCCCCTTAAATCTCCACAGATACCTGTTGGAGGCGACCTGCATCCAGCGTCTTCCGGCGACCTTTATAATCCTGTCTCGTATAACCTGTTTAAAATATGAACATTTCCAAACAGGTTAAAAGAACAAGAACTAGAAGGTTCAGATAACGTGTCGACGTCCAACGACGAGCTACCCTCAGAGAGCCACGAGCCCGCCTGGGAGGACCCGCTGCGGTGTCGCGTGCGGCCCGACCGACTCGAGCGCTCCGAGCGATCCGACCGACTCGAGCGATCCGACCGACTCGAGCGCTCCGAGCGATCCGACCGACTCGAGCGATCCGACCGACTCGAGCGGCTCGAGCGACGGGAATTGTCCAACCACGATTTATCGTTACCTGTGAGTATGAAAAAAATTGGATCCGCATTTAAAACCTTCTGATTTTACGTAATCTTAACACCTTATGTTAACAATACCTCTGTTTTTGTAAACATATACCCATGTTTTAATAAAATAAATTATCTTTTATCTTCTCCCTTTTTTTGGGAGTCGGATAAAAATTAAGTGTTTTTTTTTGTAATATGTTTCATTTTAAAGTAAAGTACTAAACAGAGTAGGAACTAAGAGGCAACTATTGCAAAATATAGAGAATAGGAGAGGAAAAATGATAGGACACCTTATACGTCACGACGATTTTATCAAAAACATCGTGGAAGGGAAGGTCGAAGGAAAGAGACGAAGGGGTCGTCCAAGATATAGCTACATCAAGCAAATTAAAGAAAAGGTGAAGGTTGTGACGTATAAGGAAGTTCAGGAGTTGGCGCTAGATAGGTGTAAATGGAAGGAGCTGCACCGACAAGAGCTAGGCTCTTAAATTAATGATGATGATGTTTCATTTTGGTTCTTTGTTTTCAGGACCCCACGATAAGTCCAGGGCTGTCGCATCCTATAGACTTCAGTGAGTATTTTTTGTTCATATATTACTGTTGTATAAATAGAAATATTTTCTGATGAGTTGAAATATTCAACTGCATGCGACGGAGATAAGAATGTTAAGAGGAATGTCTGGTGGTAACACCATGCGAATGGATAGAGTGAGGAATGAGTACATAAGAGGAGGTGTGAAAGTGGCACCGGTTACTGAAATCGGCTGTCATGGTATGGGCATGTGACGCGGAGGAATGAAGACCATGATGTGAGGAAGGTGATGAGCATGAATGTGGATGGAGACGACCAAAGAAACGATGGATGGATTGTGTGAAAGTTGACATGGCTAGAAAGAACGTTACTTGTGAAATGACGGCAGATAGAAGAGTATGGAAGAAGAAAACATGCTGCGCCCACCCCAAATAAATTGGGATAAGGGCAGGAGGATGATGTATCTGCGACTTAGACCGTGCGACGCCACTGCGCATCCGCGCGTTATTTATGGATCCATGGAGTTTACGCGCATGTGTTCTTACCATATACTCCCGAAGCACATATTTAAGACGCTCTCCAAAACCAATGCCAGTGGAAGGAATGCCGTTTAGCCTAATGTACGAGTATCTGTATTTTGACGTGACAACGTCTAATAACTCGATATTACGGGCTGCATGCACGCAAAAGTTGAAGTCATTGTCCTGTTACGCTCGATGTCCCGTTCCGCAAGCGAGAGCGCGGCGCCAACGAGAGAGAGAGACATGATCGGCTCGAGTGGTTGACTCATGTACTACTGTCATGTTTGCCGTCAAAGTGCCGTCTGTAAAACGACTTTAGAGACAACCAATTTTTTTGTTGATTCTCGTGATTGTATGGTTTTCTTGTCGTGTATTCATGTTGGTGTGGTCATCCTCAGACGAGGTGGTGCACATCCCGGGCTGGGTGACGCGCGGCGCGGGCGCCCGCACGCACCAGGAGTACGAGGTGCGCGTGGTGCTGGGCGCGCACTGCCGCTGGCTGCTGCTGCGCCGCTACCGCCGCTTCCGCGACCTCTGCCTCAGCATGCGCCGCCTCTACGGTCCCAAGGTACAGTGCTGCACTGCAGCTGCAGTCAGGAGTACGAGGTGCGCGTGGTGCTGGGCGCGCACTGCCGCTGGCTGCTGCTGCGCCGCTACCGCCGCTTCCGCGACCTCTGCCTCAGCATGCGCCGCCTCTACGGTCCCAAGGTACAGTGCTGCACTGCAGCTGCAGTCAGGAGTACGAGGTGCGCGTGGTGCTGGGCGCGCACTGCCGCTGGCTGCTGCTGCGCCGCTACCGCCGCTTCCGCGACCTCTGCCTCAGCATGCGCCGCCTCTACGGTCCCAAGGTACAGTGCTGCACTGCAGCTGCAGTCAGGAGTACGAGGTGCGCGTGGTGCTGGGCGCGCACTGCCGCTGGCTGCTGCTGCGCCGCTACCGCCGCTTCCGCGACCTCTGCCTCAGCATGCGCCGCCTCTACGGTCCCAAGGTACAGTGCTGCACTGCAGCTGCAGTCAGGAGTACGAGGTGCGCGTGGTGCTGGGCGCGCACTGCCGCTGGCTGCTGCTGCGCCGCTACCGCCGCTTCCGCGACCTCTGCCTCAGCATGCGCCGCCTCTACGGTCCCAAGGTACAGTGCTGCACTGCAGCTGCAGTCAGGAGTACGAGGTGCGCGTGGTGCTGGGCGCGCACTGCCGCTGGCTGCTGCTGCGCCGCTACCGCCGCTTCCGCGACCTCTGCCTCAGCATGCGCCGCCTCTACGGTCCCAAGGTACAGTGCTGCACTGCAGCTGCAGTCAGGAGTACGAGGTGCGCGTGGTGCTGGGCGCGCACTGCCGCTGGCTGCTGCTGCGCCGCTACCGCCGCTTCCGCGACCTCTGCCTCAGCATGCGCCGCCTCTACGGTCCCAAGGTACAGTGCTGCACTGCAGCTGCAGTCAGGAGTACGAGGTGCGCGTGGTGCTGGGCGCGCACTGCCGCTGGCTGCTGCTGCGCCGCTACCGCCGCTTCCGCGACCTCTGCCTCAGCATGCGCCGCCTCTACGGTCCCAAGGTACAGTGCTGCACTGCAGCTGCAGTCAGGAGTACGAGGTGCGCGTGGTGCTGGGCGCGCACTGCCGCTGGCTGCTGCTGCGCCGCTACCGCCGCTTCCGCGACCTCTGCCTCAGCATGCGCCGCCTCTACGGTCCCAAGGTACAGTGCTGCACTGCAGCTGCAGTCAGGAGTACGAGGTGCGCGTGGTGCTGGGCGCGCACTGCCGCTGGCTGCTGCTGCGCCGCTACCGCCGCTTCCGCGACCTCTGCCTCAGCATGCGCCGCCTCTACGGTCCCAAGGTACAGTGCTGCACTGCAGCTGCAGTCAGGAGTACGAGGTGCGCGTGGTGCTGGGCGCGCACTGCCGCTGGCTGCTGCTGCGCCGCTACCGCCGCTTCCGCGACCTCTGCCTCAGCATGCGCCGCCTCTACGGTCCCAAGGTACAGTGCTGCACTGCAGCTGCAGTCAGGAGTACGAGGTGCGCGTGGTGCTGGGCGCGCACTGCCGCTGGCTGCTGCTGCGCCGCTACCGCCGCTTCCGCGACCTCTGCCTCAGCATGCGCCGCCTCTACGGTCCCAAGGTACAGTGCTGCACTGCAGCTGCAGTCAGGAGTACGAGGTGCGCGTGGTGCTGGGCGCGCACTGCCGCTGGCTGCTGCTGCGCCGCTACCGCCGCTTCCGCGACCTCTGCCTCAGCATGCGCCGCCTCTACGGTCCCAAGGTACAGTGCTGCACTGCAGCTGCAGTCAGGAGTACGAGGTGCGCGTGGTGCTGGGCGCGCACTGCCGCTGGCTGCTGCTGCGCCGCTACCGCCGCTTCCGCGACCTCTGCCTCAGCATGCGCCGCCTCTACGGTCCCAAGGTACAGTGCTGCACTGCAGCTGCAGTCAGGAGTACGAGGTGCGCGTGGTGCTGGGCGCGCACTGCCGCTGGCTGCTGCTGCGCCGCTACCGCCGCTTCCGCGACCTCTGCCTCAGCATGCGCCGCCTCTACGGTCCCAAGGTACAGTGCTGCACTGCAGCTGCAGTCAGGAGTACGAGGTGCGCGTGGTGCTGGGCGCGCACTGCCGCTGGCTGCTGCTGCGCCGCTACCGCCGCTTCCGCGACCTCTGCCTCAGCATGCGCCGCCTCTACGGTCCCAAGGTACAGTGCTGCACTGCAGCTGCAGTCAGGAGTACGAGGTGCGCGTGGTGCTGGGCGCGCACTGCCGCTGGCTGCTGCTGCGCCGCTACCGCCGCTTCCGCGACCTCTGCCTCAGCATGCGCCGCCTCTACGGTCCCAAGGTACAGTGCTGCACTGCAGCTGCAGTCAGGAGTACGAGGTGCGCGTGGTGCTGGGCGCGCACTGCCGCTGGCTGCTGCTGCGCCGCTACCGCCGCTTCCGCGACCTCTGCCTCAGCATGCGCCGCCTCTACGGTCCCAAGGTACAGTGCTGCACTGCAGCTGCAGTCAGGAGTACGAGGTGCGCGTGGTGCTGGGCGCGCACTGCCGCTGGCTGCTGCTGCGCCGCTACCGCCGCTTCCGCGACCTCTGCCTCAGCATGCGCCGCCTCTACGGTCCCAAGGTACAGTGCTGCACTGCAGCTGCAGTCAGGAGTACGAGGTGCGCGTGGTGCTGGGCGCGCACTGCCGCTGGCTGCTGCTGCGCCGCTACCGCCGCTTCCGCGACCTCTGCCTCAGCATGCGCCGCCTCTACGGTCCCAAGGTACAGTGCTGCACTGCAGCTGCAGTCAGGAGTACGAGGTGCGCGTGGTGCTGGGCGCGCACTGCCGCTGGCTGCTGCTGCGCCGCTACCGCCGCTTCCGCGACCTCTGCCTCAGCATGCGCCGCCTCTACGGTCCCAAGGTACAGTGCTGCACTGCAGCTGCAGTCAGGAGTACGAGGTGCGCGTGGTGCTGGGCGCGCACTGCCGCTGGCTGCTGCTGCGCCGCTACCGCCGCTTCCGCGACCTCTGCCTCAGCATGCGCCGCCTCTACGGTCCCAAGGTACAGTGCTGCACTGCAGCTGCAGTCAGGAGTACGAGGTGCGCGTGGTGCTGGGCGCGCACTGCCGCTGGCTGCTGCTGCGCCGCTACCGCCGCTTCCGCGACCTCTGCCTCAGCATGCGCCGCCTCTACGGTCCCAAGGTACAGTGCTGCACTGCAGCTGCAGTCAGGAGTACGAGGTGCGCGTGGTGCTGGGCGCGCACTGCCGCTGGCTGCTGCTGCGCCGCTACCGCCGCTTCCGCGACCTCTGCCTCAGCATGCGCCGCCTCTACGGTCCCAAGGTACAGTGCTGCACTGCAGCTGCAGTCAGGAGTACGAGGTGCGCGTGGTGCTGGGCGCGCACTGCCGCTGGCTGCTGCTGCGCCGCTACCGCCGCTTCCGCGACCTCTGCCTCAGCATGCGCCGCCTCTACGGTCCCAAGGTACAGTGCTGCACTGCAGCTGCAGTCAGGAGTACGAGGTGCGCGTGGTGCTGGGCGCGCACTGCCGCTGGCTGCTGCTGCGCCGCTACCGCCGCTTCCGCGACCTCTGCCTCAGCATGCGCCGCCTCTACGGTCCCAAGGTACAGTGCTGCACTGCAGCTGCAGTCAGGAGTACGAGGTGCGCGTGGTGCTGGGCGCGCACTGCCGCTGGCTGCTGCTGCGCCGCTACCGCCGCTTCCGCGACCTCTGCCTCAGCATGCGCCGCCTCTACGGTCCCAAGGTACAGTGCTGCACTGCAGCTGCAGTCAGGAGTACGAGGTGCGCGTGGTGCTGGGCGCGCACTGCCGCTGGCTGCTGCTGCGCCGCTACCGCCGCTTCCGCGACCTCTGCCTCAGCATGCGCCGCCTCTACGGTCCCAAGGTACAGTGCTGCACTGCAGCTGCAGTCAGGAGTACGAGGTGCGCGTGGTGCTGGGCGCGCACTGCCGCTGGCTGCTGCTGCGCCGCTACCGCCGCTTCCGCGACCTCTGCCTCAGCATGCGCCGCCTCTACGGTCCCAAGGTACAGTGCTGCACTGCAGCTGCAGTCAGGAGTACGAGGTGCGCGTGGTGCTGGGCGCGCACTGCCGCTGGCTGCTGCTGCGCCGCTACCGCCGCTTCCGCGACCTCTGCCTCAGCATGCGCCGCCTCTACGGTCCCAAGGTACAGTGCTGCACTGCAGCTGCAGTCAGGAGTACGAGGTGCGCGTGGTGCTGGGCGCGCACTGCCGCTGGCTGCTGCTGCGCCGCTACCGCCGCTTCCGCGACCTCTGCCTCAGCATGCGCCGCCTCTACGGTCCCAAGGTACAGTGCTGCACTGCAGCTGCAGTCAGGAGTACGAGGTGCGCGTGGTGCTGGGCGCGCACTGCCGCTGGCTGCTGCTGCGCCGCTACCGCCGCTTCCGCGACCTCTGCCTCAGCATGCGCCGCCTCTACGGTCCCAAGGTACAGTGCTGCACTGCAGCTGCAGTCAGGAGTACGAGGTGCGCGTGGTGCTGGGCGCGCACTGCCGCTGGCTGCTGCTGCGCCGCTACCGCCGCTTCCGCGACCTCTGCCTCAGCATGCGCCGCCTCTACGGTCCCAAGGTACAGTGCTGCACTGCAGCTGCAGTCAGGAGTACGAGGTGCGCGTGGTGCTGGGCGCGCACTGCCGCTGGCTGCTGCTGCGCCGCTACCGCCGCTTCCGCGACCTCTGCCTCAGCATGCGCCGCCTCTACGGTCCCAAGGTACAGTGCTGCACTGCAGCTGCAGTCAGGAGTACGAGGTGCGCGTGGTGCAGTCAGGTGATGTGCTAGAAGCTGCGGGATTGAGAAACATGGTGCATGATCGCGCCTTCACATCGTTCACGCCGCCTGTACAAATCGGGCAGCTGACCAGCGAAATGACTGCCACTCGCGCAACGCAAATCATGTGTCTGTTTTTTTTCTGTTAATATTCTTTATTAATTCGTAGACAATAGTGTGGGTTATATTTATGATAACACTAATTTGCATGTAAATTATGTGTATTTGTAAAAAAATATGTTAACATTTGTATTTCATTTATTCTAAGCAGGTAACTGTTTTTGTTCTAAATACATTAAATTAAATATGTGTATAGGTGGCGGCGATCCCGTTCCCGGGCCGCACGCTGTGGGCGGGCGAGGCGGTGTGCCGCGCGCGGCGGGCGGCGCTGGAGCTGTGGCTGCGGCGCCTGCTGGCCGCCGCCGCCGCCGACCCGCGCTGCCCCTTCCGCCAGCCCGACCGCCCGCTCACTAGAGACAGCCTCGTCAGCTTCTCGCCTTTCTTCCGCAAGGTACGCCACCAACACATAATGGAAAATAATATCTTACAACTACCACTAAATATAAACTAATCTATAATATAAAAATGAATCGCAAAATGTGTTGGTAAGCGCATAACTCAACAACGCCTGGACCAATTTGGCTAATTCTTTTTTTGTTGTGTTTGTTATTGTCAGTAGAAGGTTCTTATGAAAAAAAAATAGGGTAAAGTAGAGAAGTCAGTTGACGGGAGCGAAGCCGCGGGCAAAAGCTAGTATACACATAATTTTTATCATCTTTGTAATTACACACATCATCCTCCAAGCCTTTTTCCCAACTATGTTGGGGTCGGCTTCCAGTCTAACTAGTACCACTTCCAGAGTACCAGTGCTTTACAAGAAGCGACTACCCTATCTGACCTCCTGCCGAGAGGCCGAGAGACCGACTGCCAAGGATATACTGTAATACTTAACTGAAAAGTGGACTGTAATTTTTTGTTAATATTGCATATTGTCCTCTTTGCAAATACTAATGTCAAAATTCAATCTTTAGTAAGCAAATAAACATATGGATAGATCATTGGAAACAGCCGTAAGTCAGTTAGCCGTTAGTAGAAAGGAAGAAAAGCAGTACATATATTGTATTTCCTTAGGGCGTGTTCGAAAGCGGCAAGTGCGGCACGGGATGATGGCGGGCGCCGCTCGCCACGTGGGCGGCGCTGGGGACTGCAGTCACCGCGCTGCTGCACGCGCTGCTGGCCGTGGCCGCGCTGCTGCTGCACTGCGCCGCGCTGCTGGCGCTGCTGCTGTACCGCGCTGCTACGCGACGCTGACTGCTAGTACACGCTACTGTTCACGACCACGGTGCAAGGTTAGCAAGTGACGAGTCAAGGCGGAAGCATACGTAGGCTGCCTGTCCACCGCAGCGGAGCTAGGCTGCGCAGTGGAAAAACTGAGAAATATTAACCAATAGGATATTGGCGCGGAGATTTTGTGCAATCCTATTGGTTCATATTTCTCAGTTTCTCCACTCCGCAGCCTAGCTCCGCTCAGGTGGACAGGCAGCCTTAGAGTCCAATCATACAGACCGGCTCAGAGAGAAGAGCAAATTCTTAACACGTTGAAAATCGAGTACTTAGTCTTTGTATTAAGGTTTATTTTTGGATGTGCACTACTTATACTTCGGCCGTTCAGAGAATGCGTTCCTGACACCTATCAGTTTGTCACGACTAGTGCTGGGCACAACATAACACTGAGTTCGTTACCGTTCCTCCAAAATGAACCGTCGAATTATTTTATGATTATTTTCGTTTTAAATTGGCGGAATCATTTAAAATTTATATTTTAGTTATTTAAGTGGAAACCAAAAAAGGTAATATTCATATAGTAGTATTGTGGCGGGCGACGTAACCTTTTATTTGAGCCCAGATTAGCCCGAATTCTTAGAACGCGATGACCGTACTCCGAAATCGCGAAAATCGATCTCAGTGGCGTGCACTTGGAGAGGCCTATGTCCAGCAGTGGACTGCGATAGGCTGTTGATGATGATGATGATGACCGTACTCCAGAGCCAGTTCATCGATTTGGCGGCCCATAATGCCATTTGGGGTTGCCATTTTCAACCTAAATATAAAAATGCTACTTTCTTTCGCGCGTTCGGTTTGGTCATAGTTTTATTCTTTTATTTCATAAAAGTTATCTTATAGTCCATTATTTTCGAATTCTTAAAAAGAAAAACAAAACGTATTATTTTATATTATAAGTATAACTGTATAAGAACAGATTACGATACCTGTTATTTTTAGCACAGCACTACAAAATATAAAGCGCTGACATAACCTTGTAATAGCGCAGTATAGATTTAGAAAAATATTGTTTACCAAGTTATTTGACACTCAGTTTGGCACAAAATTATAACATTCATTGATTATTGATATAATAATGTTGTTTTAATGCTCATCAATTGTTATAACGGTAAACAACCAGCAAAAATATTTTTATCGTAACTGCAACGCCATTACAAAGTTACGTCGTCAGTTCAATCGCGACGTGTCAGGAACGCATTCTTTGAACGGCCGAACTATAATACTAAGTACTCGATTTTCAGCGTGTTAAGAATTTGTTCTGTTCGCCGAGCCGGTCTATCTGAACGGACCCTTACGCGTTTCGTACATTTAATATGGTTAGAGACATATTTGTCTGCCGTGTTATGTCACTACACATGTATTTAAATGTATGAATCCGATAGGTTCTCAACGACACATAAGTGTGTTTCCTCCTTTGGTACATGCGCGAGTCGCTGGACCCGCACGTTTATAAAATGCATGTAACCCGCGCATGTGCCTCAACATGCGCAAGCTACTTGCACCGTGTAGATACACCCTAACTCGAGCCGACTTGTCAGCATAAGTAGCTTAACAAATATACATTTTCAAAACTGCCAAACTAGAGTATTTATCTACTTTTTTGAACATAACAATGTTGAGTAAATTTTGGATTTTGTTAAGAAATTATGACCCTTTACCGTTGTTAAGCACATTTTATTTTGTCTTGTTGAGCTACTTATGATGATGACCGTACCAACTTTTATACTCCATTTGAGTAGATAAAATAGGTATACATTATTAGGTATACCAATTTTTATATTTTTGATCTTACAACTAAGTAAAATAGGTGACAAAGAGCCACTAACGATAAACAGTCTTGCTATGACATTTTATTCAAAAATTTTGTTCAAAAATATATTACGGCTAAAAATCAACGTATGTACTTGTAACAATGAATTTTTATGTTAATTATTTTATGTATGAACTCCTATTAAAATTGTTTATTTTTAGACAAGTGCTTACTCAAATGGAGTGTCGGCGACAGTACCTACATAACGCGTACCTTATATGTTTAATATGAAGCCGACGACTTTCATATGTACAGTAATATGGTGACAGTAGCGCGTACCGAGCAGAGCAAGCCGTGATGTGGGCAAGTCCTTCTAGACTGTGTAAGCTATAGAGGCCGTCTCGCAGCCGAACCACACACATCGGTCATTTAATACGTAAATTTAATATTTCTAACTATATTACCATCGTTTCATAGAACTGGAATAGATATTTTTGTTGCAATAAAACTGTGCCAGTTATTATAATAATACTAAGAACGGTTTTGTTTTTTATGATTTTTACGCTATTTTTGCGTTTATGAGCGAGAGACTATAGTTTATATAATTCGCAGACGACTAGAGCAAATAAGCCGGAATATGCCAATTCTGAGTTTGGAATATTCTAATTATATCGGTAAATTTTACATGATTTCTAAAAAGGTGACGTCTTCCAATCGCACTTAATTTCGCGCCAATCAAATTGTGTTCATTCTAAAAGGCCTATTTGATGTTATTTTTTGTCGTGGCCTTAGTAGATTTGACTTAAAAGTGTGAATAACTTGTTCAAACGATTACTAACTTTGTAAATTATAACTTACTCAAGAAAGAAGGGATATTTTGACAATATAGAAAAAAATGACATTTAATATAGCAAAATTGCGAGTGCTTTTAAAATGCAAATGACCGATGTATGATATAAGTTAGTGCTGCGAGACACCTCCACACATTATACATTCATTTCTGACTATGTTATAGTTATTCCATTTTTTAAAAGACATTGTTTTTTACGCAATATTTTGTGTGTTCATATTTCATGTGTTAATCAAAAATATTTACTTTTTTATGTGTTTGAAAATTCATGGTAAATGGTTGTTTGAAAACTGAAGTTATAATATTGCGCTGCATGTAAATATATGAAATTCGTGAAAGGTTTTCATTTTTTTTTTTAATGATAAAGTACTTTAGACATTAATTTGACAGAAAAAGACAAAATACCATATAAGTTTATTAATATTAAACCAATGCTTAAAAAAAATATCAAGTAAATATTTTTGAATTAACACATTAAAAAATGTTTTGTAATAGATCCGTAAACATATCGTTTTTTATAATTTTAATGGATTATTATCTGTATATTGTGCAATGATTAGTTCCTAAGATATTAGTTTCAGTTTCTAGAGGACAAACCCCTTTACATACAGAGACACTTAGTTCAGTAGGAGCCGGGTGCATAAATATGTATGTGAAGGCATCAAATGTCCATATATTTATGCGTTTGGTTATTTTAACTCAGTAAATCAACTTCTAAACTACTAACACAGCTTACTTTAATTACGAAGTTGGTTTACTGATTTCTTTTTACAGTGAACTTGTACTTGCAAGGTGACATTTTTAATTCGCATATGTATTTAGAGTGGTATTTTTTTCGATTTTTAGTCTGTAAATAGTAATACAGGGTGTTGATTTTTCATCAGTCTTTTTCTCGGCATAAAATCGAAATTGCTACCTTGTTTTTAAAAAGTTCACTGTAGTGTCTCTCTATGTAATAAGCCTGTATAAAGCCAAGCCCAAATTGAGAAGTATATTTTTGTACGTGGCGAGTTTGAAGTGAGATCCCGTGCCTAGCTGAGGCAAACATAGTTAATATTAATATAGTAATATATTTAGAGTTATATCAAATTGTACTGACCGTATAATTCGTGTTATTTTTATTTTATTTAGTAAGCTTACTAACATGCACAATTTTATGTTTAATTATTATTTTTAGTGTTATGTTCTTTTTTGTAAAAAAATGCTGGGACACCTAAATTGTAGGTATTTTTTCTGATTGACATACTCACAGTTTTAAATTAATTAATTTTATAAATTATAATATATTCATTAGTGGCGGCCTATTGAGCTCAACGTTTAATATTTATCTCCCAGGTAGTTATGAGACGGTGGCAAAGCTCAAACAAATAGCAAAACGTCACAAAGTTCAATAATAATAGTCTAATGCAAATAAAATCTATTTTAAATTCATTCATTCATGTGACATGTCTAACTCAACAAATGCTTAATTCTAAATGCATTTTTTATTAAAATATGTATACAGTAGGAAGGCCTAAAACTATCAAACACAGTCAAGCAGAACCATTTACTTTATTATAGTTAATACTTAATCTAAATAATATATATACTACGATACCCCTATAAGGGGTTAGTGCTGATAAAAAAGACCTTACATTATATAAATATGAACGTATATATTTATATTTTTCGAATAGAATTCTATAACAAATTATCTTCACTACAAAATGACCATATAACACAATTATATAGTATGCCTCTATCTGAAACCCAGTAGTAATGTGTGGTGTTGCTACAACAAAATATTAATACAATATGGTAGCAATTGTCCAATAGAAGAATTTATTCTAGGTACTAGCGTACAAGCCCCAAAAATATAATTTACTAGTTATTTCAGTCGCTACGGTTGTGAATATAATTTTATTATTTTATAATTTCACCATTGCTAACTTCGAGCCAATAAGTCATTTGATCGTTTTAATTTTGACATTTAAACTTTCTTCTAAAACAATTTTTATTATGTTTATCTATTAGCTTGACAAATTAGATTATTCTATTTATTACTATACCGCTAACATGTAGGTATTTCGCGAATAATATATACTTAAATACTCCGATATGAAATAATTATTTATTATTCTGTAAAAAAATAGGATTCCCTATTCTTATACATAGGCTTTTCAAAGTTTAATGTTAGCAGATTTTATGAACATTGACAGAGACAATAATAAGAAGAATATTGCTTTCTTAATTAGTTTACTGCTATGCACTAAACTCAAATTTATTAAAAAGCGTAAGGGCAATTCTCTTTGCCCAGTCTGAAGTTGCCTGCGCAGTCCCTTGATCTTTCATGAACAAATTCTACTGCGCAGCATACCAACTGACTTCGATTTCACTAAATTCATCCGGCTGTGGTGTAAAACTTATGTGTCTTACTTTTAAAAGCTGACAAAGTACGTGAAAATCAACATAGCCAAATGCTTATCTATTATAATCCACATTAAATTATACGATGTAAATATGATTATACAAGCTACCTATATTCAATAACAATAATGAGGCCCACTTATTTCTTTATCTACTAAATGCAAAATCGTTCTGCCCCTCTCTAGTTCCAATGACTGAGATAGTTGGTATAAAATGATTAAAAAATATTTGAATTGAGTACCTCCATTTTGATAAGTCGGTTAGAAAACCAGTGAATAATGGCATAATGGGTGTTCGGTTCATATATCTCACGACGGTACCGCTTCTGTGAGCTTTCAAACTTAGCAGAAAGCCATTTCGCATGCGTACTAGATTATCGTGAGTGAATTCTTCTAATCTCGATCCCTTTAGCAACTAAACAGATTTTGTGAAAGGTACAAAAACTATTTCATCTGTGAGAAAAACTAAATTACTTTGATTAAATTCAGTCATGTCATCCGCTGAAGTGAAAATGCTCTTGTAGTAAGTACATGACGGAAAAAATGCCTCGAAATTATATTTTCTTTCGACTGTCTATACGAATTATATAGGTGCTAGAATAACCTAAAATATTTCATAACTTCACCATTATTTACCTTAAAATTAAAGAAATAGTAACAAATTATTTTAAAGGTGTCTTAGTCTTTAACGACCGGAACACACGAATGTGGATAGTTCAACGTTTTAAAACAAAGACATGCACTATTCCCCAAATATCGACTATTTTACATCATTATAATAGGGGTTAAAGTATGAAATTGCCGATTTGTACTGAAAACCTAAATTGTATTTTTTTTTTAATTTTTAACAAACTTATTTAATCAAAATAGTTGCCATTATTATCTATACATTGCGGTCATCTAATAAGAAGGTCATTTATGCCTTTACGATAGAACTCTGAGGATCTAGACTGCACAAACAGTGTGAAAGAATTTTGTTCTGCCTCCTGGGAAGAAACTTCTTGTGACGTAGATAATTGTCCAAATCACAAAAAAAATGGTCGTCCGTTAGAGCAAGGTCTGGCGAATATGGAGGAAGACGAATAGTTTCCAACTGCAGTTCCTGAAGAGTTAAACGGTTTATTTTGCTGTATGAGGCCTCGCGTTGTCATGGAGCAATAGCGGTGAAGGTCGATTCATGAGTCGTGGCTGTTTTACTGCTAATTTTTTCAACATTATTCGGTGTTCGGCTGGGTATCTGGGTAGTTTGACTAGGATCGGCGTTCACCGTCTCTCTTAATTTCTCGTTAATCACCTGTCAGGCGGTCTTTCTCATGGCTCGTTCTTCAAGTCGAAGTTTCCACCACGAAAGCGTTTAATCCAAAATCGCACGGCGCGTTCTTTAGCAGACACCTCTTCAAATGCAGCATTGATATTGCGGGCTGTTTCTGCCGTTCAATCCCGCGTCGGAACTCATATTCAAAAATTACTCAAATTTTTGCAGTATCCATCTTTCTTGTTTAAGTTGAATAACAAAAACAATTGAACATCGATAATCAAATGTTTCACATTTTTTAAAAGAAGAACATCACAGAAACCACGTGAAAAAAGTTCCATTCGAAAACCTCAAACCATGAAGACTCTATGGCAATTCAAAAACCTACTAGAATAAAACGGCAATTTCATACTTTAACCCCTAATATTATTATTTTTCCACTATTTTCTGACATTATATTTTTTCTATTAATATTTGAATACGTTTTTAACTGATTAGGCGAGCCCATAGACTAGAACATTGTGCCCTTCTAGATAGACCCCATAAATACAAAATAGAAACATTTCAATGATAACTTAAGTTTATATGTGACTTTCATGATGTTCTCACAGGAGTCCAATTGTGAGCGACATAATACAATTTGTTTTTCTAACATAAATGGCTTTTAAATAATATTATAGTTTATTTTAGTACAAATTTCCTTTTTTAATATTAAATATAAGGGAAGGCCTAGTTAAAGTGACTAAGCTAGCAGTTTTCGTAAAGGATTTAATTAAATTCTTAGGTGTATTTTAAATAATGCGACGTTATTAAAGATATGATGTGATCTACAGCATTTCATATTTATTGAACATCTCAATTTTATTTGCATGGATAACTCTGTAAGATCAAACCTTTTTACCTGGATTTAAAGGTTGATACAACAATAATACATACCTTATTTTTATTTAATTTGTGAGTTGCAATTGAAAAGTAAAAATAAACATTTATTTATTCGATAGTGATAAGTGAGGAATTTATTAAAAATAATAAATGAGAGTGTCCATTTAAACGTTGTTAAGTAGATAAATTACATCACCAAGTATGGCCTATAGTTAGAAAAATATAACAATGTCGATGGACAGTTTTTGTTTACAGCATCACGTTAAACATTACAAATACTTGAAAATTAACAAATTTTAATAGTTCAATGAAATACCTTTATCGACATAGTACCAACACTATTTGCCTCAATTTTCGAAGTTGTCCATTAACATCGACAATTTTCAATGTGTATAATACAAATATTACATTAAGTTATGAAATTCCCATGAAATATGTAACTATGTATTGTTAATGTAATGAGTTACATAAGTGCGTCGGCTTACTGTAGTTGCAAACATTTAACAAAATGATGGGTGCTTTACAAAGCGTAGGATATAAAAGTTATGAATGAATTATCATATTTTAGTATTTTAGAGGGAGTTGGCAGTAGTGGTTTAGTTAGGACCAACTAAATAAGCTCCTTCTGGTTCCAAAAGTATGCACAAACAGTAAGTCGTCCCACTTATATTGTGTTGTTGCATATATGCGCGTATTTTAATCTTAGCAAATTAATTGCACATTATCAAATTGAGAGAATTAATGAAACTGAATGTTTACCAGCATAATGTAACAAATAAACTAGTTTTGTTAAGGATGAACAATAAAATGAAAATGTTTTACACGTTGTTTTAATTTTATATACACATGATAAATTAATGTTTTAGCAACATAGAATCGGCGAAGCTAGCGTCAGTCGATAACGTCTACGGCATGCACCTACCCTTGCTCGTCACTAGCACTGTACTGTACCCGACTGCCTGTGATTTAAATGAATGAATTATTCCTTACTTCGAATGAAGAAATAATTTTTAGGTCATAGGATGAACCTAAGTCCATCCATTGTTTATGTCTCATTAAAATGGTTATTTCTATCTGGTCCATTTCGAAACTGGTACCGGATCGTATTCAGATTGGTGAATTCATGGAGTAAAGAAAGATGAGCGGAGATACTATAAGTCAGGAAGGTCAGGCGCCTTCTAGGTCAGATACGCACGATAAACTGTTAGGCGTTCGTGTTCGTCGAGGATTTTTGATTTTACAAAAAAAGTGGAAGTTTCAAAGGAGGCGTAGGAGGGCGTGACCTACTGGTCGGGAACGTAGTAACGTTCCTTGTCCCCCGAGAGAGAATTCATTGCATTTTGTAAATAAGACAACCATTATATTAAACGTTTTATATTTCAAGTCTTTTCGTAACTTATTTAATAACATCTTACAATACAATATATACATTATGCTTTCTATCCACATAAATTACATAACAAGTAGATAATATTTAAATTAATAAATGCAAAAAACAAAACTCCATTTAGTAAGTTTTTTACCTTCATACTTTCATATAATTTAAATTACATATAAAATTCAAGAAATAATTGAAATGGGATGTAAAACTTAAATTGATTAATTTAGTCATCAAAATTGCGCTCACGATCATCTCAGAATCTCGTCTAAATTAAAATTAGCGTAACACGAAAACTCATTGGCCAAGTTATTTCTATGATGAGGCTGAAACTCACACAGACTCAAGTCCAAGAGTTGGAGCACCATATCTTTCATGACAGCGCCGGTACACACTACAATTTTATTGTTTGCTAATAGTTTGATGGTCTGTGCAGTCTTGGAGATGCACTCTTCAGATAAGAAGGGAGGGTCTGCCACCACCAGGTCATAGGAGCCGAGGGCTTCGGGGGGCAACTTGTCCGGAGTGTTGTAGTCGTAGAATACGAAGTCGGGAGCGTGCACTTCGAAGCGACGGTCGTACTCCAGCAGAGTAACTGGAAACAGAGGGGTTCTGATGTTATTTGAGTAAAATTAAATATTCGTCATCATCACCATCTGAGCCATAGGACGTCCACTGCTTAACATAGGCCTCCCCCTTCTAATCTCCATAGGTACCTGTTGGAGGCAACCTGCATCCAGCGTCTTCCGGCAACCTTTATAGGGTTACAATCGTGTTTGTACAAAAGTAATTAAATTAGAATATTTTGTACCTGTAGCTCTATCTCCAATCTGCCTCTTAACAGGTACAAAAAGGGTGGGACAGGAGACAAGTGCCACCCTGCCCCCCTCTCCCACAGACCTGTCCACCACCTTCACCAGAGACTGCACCGTCGCCTCATCATACCAGAACTGGCTCAGTTGCTGAAACAGGACAATTTATATTTATACATAGCCAGTACCAGTATTTTTTTTTAAAACATCAATAATAAAAACTGTACTATTATTTATAACGGACAAAAAAATCACGTTTGTTGTATGGAAGCCCCCCAAAATATTGATTTAATTCTAGTTTTCAGTATTTTTTGTTATAGCGGCAACAAAATGTCATCATCTGTGAAAATTTTAGCTCTCTAACTATCACGGTTCATAAGATACAGCCTGGTGGACAGATGGGCAGAGGAGCGAAAACAATAGGGTCCCATTTTTCCCTTTGGGTATGGAACCCTAAAAATTAAGACTAATTGATTTTAAACTAACTAAAAGTTAAGGTCTACCTAGGCTGACCGGCTCATAGTAGAATAAAATATCAATAATTCAACGTTTCCTACCCAGTTTTCATCAAATAAAATGTTTTCTTTCAATTTATTATCAGCTTCCAGCTTGTTGAGTATCTCCTGCCGTTTCTGTTGCTCCGCATAGAACTCTTGGAGAGCTGCAAATGTCTCTGCAGACAGTGAGGGTATGTCGTCATCACCATCCATGGTATGTGGGACCTTTGAATTACAAAAAAAAATCAAATTTTGCTTGAGGACTATTAGTAGTTCTACTGCAGGGAAATGTCTTCCAATAAATAGAGAAGACATAACTAAATAAACTCTTTAGGAGTGAAGTTTTATTGACTATTTAAATATCATAAAAAAATATTCCTAAAAGTTTAAAACAAGAAAACTCATGGAAAACTGAAGAAAAAGACATGAAAAGAAGGAAATGGTTCTTTTCTTGTTAAAAGTTTAACTTTTATAGTGAAAGCATCAGATCCTCAGCTTATTTAATGATGTTTACATGAGGATCAAAACTATAATTTTTGTTGATACCTACATCTAGCCAACAGCAACTTGATTGTCATTAAAATACCTGCTAAGATTTATAAAAATAGTGGCTGTCGCTAGGCTACCGTAACTGCTAAAGCGTTTGGATCAGAATATTTTGCGATATATTTGTGGTCTTAGGACCACCTCGCGTTAACTTCGTAGTGTTTGGATAGATGCAATCTTTCAGCTCCAATTCGACATTATCTAATCAAACTACGTAGCTTTAATGTCGTAATAAGTTAGATCATACGAAAACAGAGACGATCTACATTACAGTCTGCGCTAAACATGTGTGTGACAGCTATAAATAGGTTAGTTTGTGGCCGTGCTGTGCCCGCGGAGCACAAGATGTACCAAAACTTTGTCAGATAAAAATCACAAATACTGTCCCAGCGTGAGGTTGAGCATCAGAAATGGACATAGTTAATTTGTAAGTATCCTTATTTACTATATATTAATAATACCTGCTCCAATGTTACAAATTTCGCTGAAAAGCTTGAAACTTTGAAAATCCCAAATTCTAACCTTTATCAATAGACAACATAAATTTAACTGTCAAAATTGTCATTGTCATTTTACAAATAATGCTGTCAAATAAAATGTTGCTATCTTTGATGTTTAAATTCTACCACCCCTGTCATTAACTAATATTTCATTATTTTAGTGGATGAAGATGGAAACGCAGAATCTTCAAGTAGTACGCTTACACGAAAACCCCCATTATTTAAAAGCATGCTGTGAATTAATCAACGATGAGTGGCCACGCAGCGAGACCGCCCGGATGATGTCACTTCAAGCCTCCTGCAACCACCTGCCAACAAGCTTAATTCTCATCGATGATATGAAACGCCTTCTTGGGCATTGTAAATTAACTGCTATACCCAGCATACCGGAAAGTTGTTTTATAGAAACTGTAGTTATCAGTAAATCTATGCGAGGAAAAAGGCTAGGTAGCTATTTGATGAGACAAGTTGAAGAATACTGCAAAAATATATTAAAATTAAAGATGCTACATTTATCCACCAAAGGACAGGAAAACTTCTACGCGAAATTAGGGTATGAAAATTGTGCCCCAGTCTCCATTTATGGTGTCCGTAGTTTTAATAGTGTACCTACAATTAGTGATAAGATTCCAAATCAAGTGCCAGTAATTAATAATATTGTAGAAGGAGCACCACCTCCCCCGCCCCCACCGATGCCAAAACCTGAGACTATGGTAAACAACACGTTAAAATCGACTAAGACTTTTATGTTCAAGTATTTGTAAATATAAGTAGTTTTTTAATAATTAAAACATATTTTATTAACCTGCTACTGCGGCAATCCTTTATAATGGCGTCCTGGCCGAGTGTCAGCCACGGCACGAGTTCATATAAGGAGATCAGCCAGCTGCACAAGCATTTGCTTGGACAATACACCTGGTATTCACTATTGCATCTCTCTTATGGCCCGACGGGACGGCAAGCTGACACGACCAAACAGACATCAGGCGCAAGACCACAGGACTGTCATTAACGTAGGAACTCTCCAATTCACGGGTGTACCAATCTCCAACTTGCAGGCTTCGAGCTGCTTTGTGAAAGTTTCTAAAACCGTTAAAGTGATTT
Organism: Helicoverpa zea x Helicoverpa armigera; assembly: GCA_033682625.1. NCBI lineage: Eukaryota > Metazoa > Arthropoda > Insecta > Lepidoptera > Noctuidae > Helicoverpa > Helicoverpa zea x Helicoverpa armigera. The sequence goes on from JAWIIS010000050.1 coordinate 843,908, forward strand.
CGGCCCCACCCGGGAATTGTACCAAGACATCGGATCAGCCCGAGATACTTGGATGCGAAACAGGTACACAGGTGTACCTACACAGGTGGTACATATTATTATTGTGGTACAGTAGTACCTATAGCAGGTGGGTATAATAAGACCAAAATCTAATTTTAAAATCAGGTTTAATACAAAAATATAATACCTACAAAAGAATATTTGGGCAGTATTTTGCTAAAAAAATTATTAGGTAAGTACATATTAAAATACAACATATTAAAATTAAGATTGAATAAAATTAAAAAAATAAAAACTAAAATATTTATTTTAAAGGTCTAAAATATGTAGATATAATCTTCGAGTAGGTATGTCTATGAATAAACTGTAGTAAAAAAGAAGGGAAGTACACTGCACAGTAGGTATGTTAGATTTAATTCTGACTTCTCTTAACCAAAAAGATAGAATGCTAGATAAAAAATTGCATATTATTGAATTACAACACATCTAAATGTGAAGTATTTTTTTTATTTAAACTTACATCCCATCTTATGAACGCATAAAACTACCTACAGTTTGCTAAAATAATACTTAACTTAAAATTAATGCATATATTTTAACGCAACAAAATAATAACACCATATTTCGTAACAATAGAGGTATTTTTTTTCAATGTTTATACTAAGTTAAAACTTTTGCCAAAGACTAAATTTTAATACTGTCGTATCAACATGTCAGACAACAACTGAAGGAAACAGAATTGCAACATTCTTGCTGTCTGTTTGATTATAAAGACCGTGTTTGCGATCGTCGTGACTTCGCGAGCAAAGTCAAGTGCAAAATATATAAGCGAATAGACAGCTGGCTTCGGACATAGAGTATGTACCTACAGGCCTAGCGCATACCTACCGCTCGAAGCGAGTCGGCGCGCATTTGAAGACAACAATTTAATATAAACCTTAACTACCTTAACATGCACAAAAAGTCGTGGTGGCCTAGTGGGCAAAGAACCGACCACTCGAGTATGAGGGCGCGGGTTCGATTCCAGGTCAGGCAAGTACCAATGCAACTTTTCTAAGTTTGTATGTACTTTCTGAGTATATCTTAGACACCAATGACTGTGTTTCGGATGGCACGTTAAACTGTAGGTCCCGGCTGTCATTGAACATCCTTGGCAGTCGTTACGGGTAGTCAGAAGCCAGTAAGTCTGACACCAGTCTAACCAAGGGGTATCGGGTTGCCCGGATAACTGGGTTGAGGAGGTCAGATAGGCAGTCGCTTCTTGTAAAGCACTGGTATTCAGCTGAATCCGGTTAGACTGGAAGCCGACCCCAACATAGTTTGGGAAAAGGCTCGGAGGATGAGGATGATGACCTTAACATGCACTTAGACCGTGTTATGGACCTACAATTATTTTTCCCACATTCTATTTATTTATTGCAAAAATGTATACAGTTACTGAAATGCATCCTTATCCTAGGTATACATTACCCTGTTAGGGCGCAGCAAATTAACTTAAAACTATCTCAACACAACATATATACTTACTGTTTTTTTACATTCTTCAATACCAACACCATATTTCTTGCAAATAAATGATTTATTATTTTTTATTTGTATGTCTCTACCAGACCTCGGGACTATAGTCCCGGATTTTTGGGAGGAGAACGTGGGGCCGAAGCCAACACGCTGAAGCCCTTTTGAGACAACTTTAATGAAATATATATTAAATTCATTTATTCAAGTGACCATGACCCATTTTGTTAGTAACAATTTTTACTTAATTACTATGTTAGTAAATTACAAAACAAAGCATCCTAACCTAAGATAACTGCCTGTATCAAATCACCACTGCAGGTCTATCACCGAACCGGGGCTGCGGGTTGTCCGGGGCTGCGGGTTGTTCGAAAGAGATACCGCGGCCCTGGTACATAAAAGGCCTATGACGGAACACGACGATTTTAGTCAGTAAGAGTCTGACACTCCCTCACCGCTGCTAACCCACAGCGGGAGGGGTCATTTGATGATTTTACGTCGATAAAAAAAAAAAAAAAAAAAAGGTCTATCACCGAAGTGGAAAGTCTGCAGCAGTGATTCATATACAGGCAGTCGAGTCTACTCGCTATACAGCGCACTAAGGTGTTGGGCGAAATGGTGACACAAAACCGACGATTATCCCTGAATACACTATAGAAATGTACCCAAGGACAATCCCCGGTTCGGGGCTAAACTATTGTAACTATGGATGAAAACTACTTGGGCTATTGTCACAGGATGCTAATGGACTAGGAATGGGGACACTACGGGAACTATGGCACCTGCCAATGAAACATGAGCGGCTGAAGGGTGAGGATACCTCGGCGGACTTTAAACGTTTATTATTTATTATTATTGCAGTAGGTAATTATGGAATTTTGCCGCCTCCTAAAACGTGCCCCCCGGGGCATTTGCACCCCTGCCCCCGCCACGCTACGCCACTGCTTCTTGCTTTATTGGCTTCGCTTCATTATGTTCTTCGGGACGCCTAGCTCTATTATTTTGTTTGCTATTTAACAATGCTTCTATCGCAGCTAACGCATTCTGCTTGTGTTTTATCTCATTTTCAATATCCACTTTCAATTTAGCTGCTTTGGAATCAATTTGTTTTATTTTATTATTAATTTCACGAATCTTGTCAGTTTCATTTCTTTGCATAGTTTTAATTTCGGCGTTCGTTTTTTCTTCTTTCAAAGTTAGCTTATTTTGCATGTCATTGATCCTTTTGTCGGAGGCTCCTTTTAAACCGGCATAAAGTTGCTCAATTTTATCTATCTTGGACTGAAGTTTGTCTTTTTCCTTACGTTCATTCTTTTTCATAGTATTGATATTATTGTCAAAATCTCTTTTCACTGTAAGCAACTTTTGTTTTAAGCGGTTGATATCACGTTCTATCTTAATTTTCGTTTTAGCTTCTTCATCTTTCATTTTTCCAATTGCAGCAGATATTTCTGTTTGTTTATTAAGATATTCTTTTTTCATCGCTTCAATACTATTATCAACAGCAACTTTCGTCTCTGACTCAATTCTTAACATCTCATTTATTTTATTACGAAGTTCGATCTCTTTTTGAGATTGTTTTTGTTGCATACTTTGTAAACGGTTTTTCAGAACTTTAAATTCTTTTAAAGCCGCATCTAACTCAGAATTATAACACTCTCCTATTTTTATATCTTTATCGAGAAGGTCTTTTAGTTTCTTAATGTCTCGGCCCATCAGGAATATCCGATGAGTTACATCCCAAATTTTACGTTCTATATCTAATGACAAACGCTTTTGTTTCACCTCATCTTCGTCCATGTTCCCATTCATGTTTTGTCCCTTTTCTGTATTACCGTCACTGGTCTCACGGTCTCGTTTCATCTGAAATCCAAAAAGAAAATAATAATAGGTATATATACTCAGTTCAATTTATTACTTATAAGTGCCTGAATTATTGAAAATGGTTACGCGTAATAAAACGTCTATAAATACTTTGTCGTAGACTACCTTTAAAATAAAATGTGTGTAAATTGACATAAATTGTAATGAACTAATAAAGATTGTGCTAGAATGACATAGTTAATGGTTTAACAATGGTTACTTGATACTAACATTTGAATAAATTCGAGTCTGACTTACCTTTTTTGGGGCGCTGGGTTTCGCCGTACCCTGAAATAATATAATAAATTGCTTAAATATCAGAACTTACCCAGTGTTCCTATGTTGTTAAAAGCTTTACATTTATGCTTTCTCAGATAAAAATCTTGTTTTAAAGCTTAACTCACAGAGGAGCCTAATTAGATAAATCTTTTTCCCTATTCCCAATCTTATTTGCGGCGCGTTTCACCGATAGCGGCAAATGCAAGCAATGTTTTTTTCTGTAGGTATTATTATATCTAAGTAGGTACTTTTGTATTATTAAATCTGCAAATAGATTTGAAGCACTTTTAAGGTTTTAGAGGTAAGGTTTTGTGACTCTAGATGTGATGACAGGATTAAAAATAGTGATTCTTATTAGTCCATATTTTAGATTGGCAAAAAATATTGGGCACATAGGTATCTTTTATAGTCACCGGCACGGATATTGAGTTCTGAAGAGAAGAGTGGGGATCGCTTTGCGCACTGTACACATAAGGCAATAAACCAATAAATCGCTTCTGCTCAGGTGAAGGAACGGAACCATCAGTGGGCGCGTCCGACTCAGAGTTGGCCATTTTTCCTTTAATTACTTCTTCTAACAATGTAGATACACGCTGGAACATAGAGAAATATGTTAGGTACATTTAACCACACAGTAACTCAATCTTCCACATTTTGACTAAATGATGCACGCAGGGCCAGTTAAGAAACTAAGCTAGGAGACAATTTATATATTGAAATTTTATTATTTGATCTGATTCTGAGTTCTAATACATACAAGTAAAATTTTATCATACTGAAGTGTGTAATATCAGGGTCCCGATTCTCATAAGTTAATATGTCAAAATCGAATAGAAATTGAATCGCAATATGATCGCAATAGCAGTTTTAATTAACCATATCGAGCATTCTGCTACTAATATAAAACCAATCGTATTCCAACGACATTCGATTGGTTTGCGATTGGTCTGCTATTTTGGTGATTTTGTTCTATACGGTTTGTTCTACAATCATATTGCAATCGTAAATGATTTGCAGACAAAATGATTCATTATTGAATGACAGAAAAGGATAAAAACGTTTAACGTCTCTAGCAAATAAAATATCTGATTTCTGATTCATTTCAAAGAAAAACAGCGGAATGCCACATACGCTTCAATCGTAATTGATTCAGGATTCGATCTCAGTCGAATGTGAATCGTATGTCGCTCAAGTAAAATTACTATTAGGAGAATCGGGCCCCAGTTCAGTCAATTTTTAATATAACTGTATAAATATAAGTAGATATTCTATAGAATTTAAGCTGTAAAATTATGTGTTATACTTATTATCTAACTTACCTAATAACCATTATGTAGGTAGGTACACTTACTATAAATTAATAATAATATTTAAAAAATTGCATAAAAAACTATACCTACTTAATATATTTTGTGTAGGATGGCTTTGTTCCGGCTTTACAAGGCATAATGGACATTGGACATGCTCTCCCTTCTTTTACCTCAAGTCTCTTAAGGCGAGGAAGTGGTCAACAATAATTCCATAACCGGCACGCGCATCTAAGGCGCCAAAAGGGGTCGGAGCGTCTGAGCGGGGCGAGGATAACAATACGCGCGCTAGCTTATAACTAAAAGTCGTAAGCGACAAAATGGTTTTGTAATTTTATTATTTAGAAATGATAATTTGATAAAAAATCCTACTACAATTTTAAAGAGTATGTATATACTCAACTACTAAAAAAGTTAAGAGGCTTTAATCGGTCCCGTTTGCCCATAATATGTGAATCTCTTTTTAAAAAGAGGTATGTTTGATATATTTTTCTCTGTTATAAAAGTTACCTAATCATGTTTCTACAACTAACAAAATAAGGTTTATATCATGAACTTTCAGGTAACCAAGTTGTATTTTGATCCGTTTTGTATTTACTGAGAAAAATTGACATCCTTGGCGCCAAAAATTCCAATTCGTCCTCTCCTGCGTCCTTTCGAGTAATCCCTCATGTTTATAAGCACAGCAGGTATTGACTCTAGTTATATAGGTATACTTACGTCAAAATCGACCACGCAGTTTCTGAACAACTTTTCGCCCGAGTCTGCCATCTGGAAAATTCAAATAATTTGGTTTAAACATTAAACTTAATTAAGGTTCCAAGGGGTATAGGGAACTGGATTGTGATATTTTTGCCGATGGATGGAAGAAAATCTTGTCTGTGTGTCTGAAATACTGTGAGAAGTCAGTGTGTTAGAGATGTCCTTAATTAGTGTAATTGGCCTGTGGCCGTTCTAATTAAGTACTTAAATAAATAAATTAATTAAGTAACAGGAAAATAGGTACGAGCTAATTAGGTCCTTTTGATTAATTGACGAAGAACGGATGTTTGCGGAATCGTTGCTGCGACACGTGTAAGTTGCTACCTATAGGTACCGTTGAGGAATATCCTCGTCTCTTTGTAGTCTCCATCATCAGGTCTGATCTAAACCTGCATAAGTCACACACCTGAATGTCAAGTTTTACTTGAAGTGTGTAGGTACCTACAATTTCCGAAAGTAGCCCTTGATTTCTCAAGGTCTCTATTATCAGATCCAGACCTGATGACAATGGTACCATTTGCAAAGTATTTTGAAAAAAAGTACTTATTAATTTTTCATTGTTTACTCGACAACGTAGATAGACTTTAAGAACTCAACTAGCAAGCAAAAGATTAGGTGGACGTGTTCTATCAGAATACAGCCCTTTTCATGTTGGCCCACTTTTAAAAGATAAATCCTTTGACGGTAGGTAACGGCAGACAATTGACTACAAAAACAGTTTTAAAACAAGGTACCTAAGTAACTGTTAATGAAATGAATTCTAGCATATTTTTTACTTGCAAGGCACATCTATAGCGTAAGGTATGAGTATTTGTGTTAGTCAAGACTAAAGACAGCGCGGGTAATATTACGATTTCTTAGAGACTTGTTACTTGACGAGAGTTAGGTATCAAGTAATTCACTTGAGTCGTATTGCACACGACGTGATTGACATTTATTTAGATTGCACGGGTCGATCGAAATTATGGTAAAGCATCCATCTTCTCATGGCGAGATCAGAACATTTTAAATTTATGGGCCCTGGCTGTCATCTTTGGCAGACGTTACGGGTATTCAGATCCAGAAAGCTTGACTCCAGTCCAAGGGCCCGGGTTCCCCGTGTAGCTGGGTTGAGGAGGTCAAATAAGCAGTACTTAGCATCCGGTAAGACTGGAAGCTGACCCTAACATAGTTGGGAGAAGCTGACGATTTAGAATGTACGTATGCAGAGTTAAGGCCTATATAATTTTATTTATATGTGAATGATACTAAATAATTTAGTCACGTTCTCATGCGCCTGGCAGTGGACTTCTGATTCATCATGTTCGCCGCAGTTTTTATCGCCATTCGACAGCCAGAGGAAACTACTGCGATTAACCGGATAAAAATAATAGGTAGTTCTAAATTCATAAAAAATGTAACCTAAGTTATGAATATGGACAGAAACGCGGAGTTGTGCTCGGAATTCAGTTTCGGAACGACAGCGCATTTTACGACAACTGTAGGTGCCTACGTAGGTACCTGCCTACCTACTTTAGTTTATGACTAAAACTGGGACCCGATTCTCCTAATTTTACTTAAGCGACATACGATTCACGTTCGACTCGATTCGACTGAGATCCAATCCCGACTCATTACGATTGAAGCGTATGTGGCATTCCGCTATTTTTTCTTTGAAATAAACGTTTTTATCCTTTTCTATCATTCAATAATGAATCATTTTGTCTGCAAATGATTAACTATTGCAATACGATTGTAGAGCAAACTACCGTATAGGCCAAAATCACCAAAATAGCAGACCAATCGCAAACCAATCGAATGTCGTTGGAATACGATTGGTCTTATATTAGTAGCAGAATGTCCGATATGGTTAAAACTGCTATTGCGATCATATTGCGATTCGATTTCTATTCGATTTTGACATTATTAACTTAGGAGAATCGGGCCCCTGACAGAAGACAGACAGATCAGCCCTAATCACAGGGTTAATCTCGCATCATAAAATACCTTAGCGAGGTTCATTGTCAGAACATAATTCATGTTCTTTCAGGCCTAAGTTCACCGACAACAGAAACGTTAGTTCTCTGAAAACGACTGTTTACTACGAATACGTCCGATTTGCAAATTAAACAGTTGTTTTAGGAAATACGGACATTTATGTTGTTGGTGAGTGAACTTGGGCCTTAGTGGGACTAGTTTCATGGTTTTTATAGAGCCTTTGTACTCTTGAAAAAAAAATAGTGGTATCTTGACTTCTGACAATATTAGTCATAATAAAACTACTTTTACGGATTTGATCGCGGTTATATTAATATTATTTAATCCCGACGTTACGCATCCTTTACAGCATCCATGGTCACGGACAGACAAAGGTGTTGGTCGTCTTGGTATTTTAGTTACACCCTACATTTGTTGATTAAATGTAGTGTGTACTGTTCGATGCTGTAAAGGATCCGAAACGTCGGGATTAAATGATATTAATATAACCGCGATAAAATCCGTATTAGTAGTTTTATATTAGGTACTGGTGATTTTATTGGAAGCCGACTCCAATATAGTTGGGAAAAAGGCTCGGAGGATGAGGATGGTGATTAGTGGTGATTTTAAGTTTTTGTTAAACTTCTAAAAAGGTAGATATGGTCAGCATCAAACGTTGCTGAACCAATCGAAATTTTCAGAATTGCTCAACAACATAAATGGTCACAATACAATTTCTTAAAAACACAAACGGAAAAATGTAGGTACTTAACCTTTTGAAACAAGAAAAACAATGCTCCAAGCGATTCATGACGGAATGTGACACTTAAGGGCTTGGTCAGGATTGGCCGATAAACGTGTTGCAAGTAGCAATACGTTCTGCATTTATAAGAAAGAAATGGTTCATTCACTTTCCATTTTAATACTTTTCAACAGCAGCAATAACGTTTTGAACAAGCTACCAACTCGCTTAGGTTCTGCGTGTTAGAATTTCAGTTACTTAATTTAGTTTATTAATGTTTTAAGTGTAAAGTCAAGATTTTACTAGCAAATACCATTATTTAGAAAATGAGTAAAAAAATTATATTATCATATTTGTTGTAAAGGAGCCCCCAACATATTCATTTTATTCTAGTTTTCGGTATTTGTTGTTATAGCGGCAACAGAAATATATCATCGGTGAAAATTTCAACTCTCTAACTATCACGGTTCATGAGATACAGCCTGGTGACAGACGGACGGACGAACGGACAGACGGACAGAGAGACAGAGAGAAAAAGAGCGAGGTTTAGTATTTAATTAAACTAATCAAATCATTAAAGCGAAACACCGCATAAAAATCGGTTGAGCTCTGAGATAATCGCGCACAAATACACATATACCAACTTGCTGGTCAAACTGAGAAACTCCTTTCTTTTTGAAGTTTAGCAAAAATAAATATCCGGCATTTTCACTGAAGGCACAAAGCAAAAACATTGAAAATTCACCTGTTGAAGTTTCTAAGTAATAACTTACCTTGGCGAAGTTTAAATTAATTGTTTATAATATTAAATCACTTCACGGCACTTTCAAATCAATCAAGCATAGATTTAAGATATAGTTTATAAGAAAACTTGATTGTAATAGTAAATAAATAATTAATTAAATACGCATAAAGAGAACAAGTCTTAGTGTACACAACATACGAACGAACTTGCTAAGCTGCGTTTGCCGCCAAAACGTGCAATCTCATCCAGTCGGCTTCCCGTGCATGATGCTTACGTCATCACAATCAGCACAGCACTTCAACTAATCCCCATTAGACCACGCTACATAACATAATTTATAATACATATTAATTATACTTAGTTACCATTTATAGCTTATCATAATTGTTAAGTGTACGAGTGTATTCATCATTGCGCGTTGATGTTCATTTTTCAGTTTTCAAAGGGGCTGGATTCTGTTAATTTTATTTAAGTGACATACGATTGATATCCAACTGAGATCCAATAACGATTGAAGCGTATGTGGCATTCCGCTATTTCTTCTTTTAAATAAAGGTTCTTACGCCACAAATTGAGGCCCACTTTCATCAACGAGTTAAACATCATGCAGCTTTTCGTAAAGCAACTGTTTCTATGAAAATTTTGCATGAAAATTCATAGAAAACATTTGTTTATGTTTTGTTATCGTAGGTACTAGAGCCTGAGTAGTTTCTTAGTCAGGCATTATTTTCTGTATTTACTTACAAAGTCACGTAGAATGGAAATAAAGAACATAGGTACAAAGTGACAAAGTGCAAAAATAATATTTATTAGTGCACTCCCCCTACGCGCAAAGTGCGGTGTAAAGTTTTTTCGTTCCAGCCCTACCTTCTTTCAAATAAAAAAATCTAGTTTTTAGAAATTAGTAACCTGATCTCCCGAGAGATGTCGTTGTACGTTATGCTTAGCATTGGTATACCATCTCTGCTCTGATATGATTATAAAAGAATTTCCGTCTCATGCAATAAATTGTAAAGGAGATTTTTATCTCAAAGCATGTTTATGTCATAAAGAATATTAATTAAAGTTCCCGACATTAGATTAGAGGTCACAGCTTTTAAAACTCGACCTGTCCTAACTTGTTTGCAGTATTTTCACGACCATAGACAAGCATAGAGCTGTTTCGAATGACATTGAAATAATGGTATGTGATAGGAATGTTGATAGCTTTGTGTATTTTAAGTATCTTGAGCTTGAGAGGAGCTTTTGTTATGGTTACGTAAGATCCGTATCCGCTCAAAGACACTTTAAGTAAGTTTTGTACGTACGCGTGCATTTGTCTAATATGCTATTCAAACTATCTATACTTACTAATTTAGGTACTACAGTGATAAAGAGGAAACATGTTTCTGTTTGTTTGTTTATAGGTATACTAAAGGCTTCGAAAGTACTGAACCAATTTGAAAAATTCGTTCACTGTTGGAAAGCTACACTCTCCCCAATTAAAAGAGGCATTTTATCACGGTATAGGCCGTAGTTCCCACCCACAGAACATGGGTGAAACCATACATAAAAAATTCTTATTAGCGAATCGATTAAAATGGTCGCAAAACAATCTCAAAAGGACTTCATTTTACGCATGTTAGCTTCGGCCCTATGTTCACCTCCCAAAAGGAAATCTATGGCAGAGATCTACATACAGATAGCGCGCGAGTTGAATGCAGAGCTTAGGAATGCGGTATGATAGTTGACAAGGATGGCACAGTACTACACTGCAGGCGCGTGAGGTGGGGCGTGCGGGTGGCGGGGGGCTCTTTACCTCAGACCCCGACTGCATTCAACTCGCGCGCTATCTGTACCTGCGTACCCTTAATTACTTTTTTTAAAGAGGTCAAATTGGTGAACTTTCATTCGTCGTAAAATCAATGTTAAAAGAGCCAGAGATATACCTAAGCAGACAAGTCGCAGTCATCCACGCAGAAGACAGGACAAGATGGCGACGTTGATTCTTCAAGGTCAAGCTTGTCATTTGCCTCGTATCGATTCTTCTTCTTTTTTATTATTATTATTTTTGTTATGCATAGTTTGGTTTAGTTTAATTTAAGTTATTTTTAATTTGAACGTTGTGCGCACCTGTAATTAACATATTTACACAGGACTTATTATAATTGTAAACGTATATTTGTGAAAGTATTTGTAAATAAGTTGTTGGTGTGCCTAAATAAATAAATAAGGTCACGACCCTCAGCCTTGAGGACAAACGACATACGGAGGAGGATATTATTCCGAGCTTGGAATTGATTAGGTACCTCAGTAGTGTTGGTGAATGGGCGGTAGGCGGATTTGCGGTTGCATTACTAATGATACCTGCCGCGCCCCGTGCATACAGCTATAGATACATTCATGAAATAATCATCTTTACGTAGAACAAATACGGTAGAATATCTGACGCACTTCGAACGTTTTCCGTCTTACCACAAAAACTTTTAAACGTCAGTTTATGCCTTGTCTAAAAAAATGACAAATTATGACGTTGACATATGGTTCATTTTGCAGCCAAAATTTTATTAGACAAGAGTAAAACAGGGTTTAAAGTTTTTGTAGTAAGGCCCTTTATGTTTGGGGAAGGAATCACATAAACGTCAGTTTGATTTAAAATAACAATACCTATAGCGGATGCCACATACCTACGCTTCAATCATAATAATTGAGTCGTGATCTTTAGCAGAATAGAGCCCCAGGCAGTCTCAAGGCGCACAAAAGTATGTTCAGTTCCTTAAAACAATTAGCCTTAGTGTCTATCTAGCCGAGCCCTAAATACCTGCAATATGTGCGTGTTTTCAATTACCTAATTTGTTTGTTTCTTCCACCCACGTCCGACATTACAACAGTTGAAGTGTATGATGGCCCTCAAGCTATTTACTTAATAGAATTGTAGTACTTTAATTAGAAGCTAACCAAGGGAACTTACTTAATTGTTGCTATCTTCCACAATATCAACAATGACGCACTTGTTTAGATATCTAATTGCCCATTTCAATAACCGATCTACTGTTGTTTTTCGATAACAGATATAAAATTTTAAAACTTCAATGGCCTTACTACAAAAACTTTAAACCCTGTTTTACACTTGTCTAATAAAATTTTAGCTGCAAAATGAACCATATGTCAACGTCATAATTTGACATTTTTTTAGACAGGGCATAAACTGACTTTTAAAAGTTTTTGTGGTAAGACGGTATATATTTACTGCGATCATGAGTGTAACATAGGTGTTACCTATAGAATGTAGAGGCAGTGAGTTGCAGCTGAAAACCAGCGTCGGGTGGCTAGTGCTATTGTACAGTCTGGTCACTTGACAATATGCTGAGCTGTGAACTTGTTGCCACAATTTTATTATTATTTTATTTTTAAATATTGGGCCATTTTTTAATCTGTATTGTTTTCGGTGTCTACTTTTATTTTAGTTTAATTTGTTTTAAATACTGTGTACATACACAGTATTTACAATACAATACATATTGTGCCAATAAAAATATATTTCTTTCTTTTCTTTCTTTATTTGTCTGCAATTTAACTTTAAAATATTAGGTTGCTAAATAAAAATAAAACGAGAAATAAAAAATTCGGTAAGTTTATTTATTAAATATTGATTAAGTATAATATCGATTAAAACTTGGCTTTCTCTATGTAGTCCATGGCGCGTTGTCGTATCCTGTCCACCTGTTCCTGGTCTCCGATCTTCTCTTCCACTTCGATCCACTTCTTAAACAAAACCTTCATTTTCCTAGCTGGCAACTTCTGTGACGTCATTCGCTCCATTACTTGCCTGCAAAGCAAGAATTCAAGAAATCGTAAGACGAACGAATAAAAGTTAAGCAAAATGAGCAAAAAAATCACGTTTGTTGCATGGGAGCCCCCCAAAATATGTATTTAATTCTAGTTTTCAGTATTTGTTGTTATAGCGGCAACGGAAATACATTATCTGTGAAAATTTCAACTCTCTAACTATCACGGTTCATGAGATACAGCCTGGTGAAAGACGGACGGACAGAGGAGCGACAACAATAGGGTCCCGTTTTACCCTTTGGGTACGGAACCCTAAAAACCTGCAAACGTCAACTGTCGATCCCGGCCGCCATTGAACATCTTTGGCAGTAAGTCACCAGTCTTACCAAGGGTTGCCTGGGTAACTGGGTTGAGGAGGTCAGATAGGCAGTCGCGTTATGTAAAACACTGGTACTCAGCCGCATCCGGTTAGACTGGAAGCCGAGCCCAACGTAATTGGGAAAAGGCTCGGGAGATGATTTAGCATGTATACTTTTATTTTTTTAACCGGGTCAGTCAGTAAAAGCCCGTGTTTTGGTCATGGACACAGCGAAACAGAGCCTATTATTGACCTTGAAACCTAGCTTCCGGGGCTGCGGGATTGTTCGAAAGAGTTACCGCGGCCCTGGTACAATAAAGGCCTACGACGGAACACGATGGTTTTTATTCAGTAAGATTCTGACACACCCTCACCGCTGCTAACCCCCAGCGGGAGGGAGAAATAATCATTTGATGATTGTTGACGTCGTTAAAAAAAAAACCTAGCTTGCCGGTTAGACTGGAAGCCCAGCCTAACCTAGTCCAACATAGTTGGGAAATCTCAGGAGATGATGGTGATGACTATTCTACGTATAATAATTTCTGTGTCTAATTTTAAGTTTGTGGTATGCGTCTTTGGTTAACTGGGTAACAGGATTGAGGGGGTCAGATAAGGCAGTCGCTCCTGGTAAAGCACTGGTACTCAGCTACATCCGGTTAGACTGGAAGCCGACCCCGACGGCTCGGAGGAAGGTATGCGTCTTTGGTTGCGCAATAAAATTTATTTTCTTTCTTTTCTTGACTTACCGCACATGTTCCTTGTCCCCGGCTTTGAGGAGCATGTCTACATAGGCGCTGGCCACGTCGACGCGGGCCGGGTACACAGCCAGGACTTGCTCGAACAGCGCCTCGGCTCGCTCGCGGGCGCCCGAGTTGCGCTCCAACAACGCGAACTGGACTAGCACTGGCACATCTAGGAAATAAATAATTAATTAATTTATTTAAGGCAACGAACAAATCTTACACTGGACTTCATCTTCTTGTTACAATGAATGTCATTATCATATCTTAAATATTAATGCTAAGTTGCCACAGCATACATACTTACGTGGTCAGACCTTTGTTACAAAAAAATACAAAAAAAAAAATCAAAGTGGTCCTGTAGCAAAAATAGAAAAATTGAGCCTTTAGGGTAGAAACAAACTAAATACATATTTCCTCTTTATTGTATGTTTTAGTAGGTGTAAATAAACAGGAAACATTGTTTGTACCCTGAAGGCTCTCAAACAGCTGAGCAGATTTGAAAAATTCTTTCACTGAGTTTATGAGTTTAATTTTTCAATCATGCTTTTACGACCTATCCGATTTGTAATAAATGTGGCATGGCCAAACCAAATTCAGGAATGACTTGCTTAGCTGTAAGTAACTGGATCCGTTATGTACTTTATTATAATAATAGTCTTATGTGTTTCTAAGAAACACTTACGTTACGTTAAGTCACGTTACGTGATACTAATTAAAGTGCTATCAAATTAAGCTGGGGAATTCGTTGCACCATTTCTTCTTCTCAGCAAAAACACATAAGAAGTGGTGAAGGGTGGCCGTTTTGGGGGCCTGTCTTTTGTTTTCGATGTCAGAAAAGTGCTGATTAATCAACCTAATTTGAATAAACGTTTTTGAGTTTGAGTGGGAAAACTAACATAAACAAGCCCGCAGTTCCCAAGGGCCCGACCTTAGTTAACCTTGTGGTTCTTTATAGCAATGTTTGCGAAATTAATCGAGACTGGTAGCAATACCTGTCCCCGTCTTACAAGTGCAGTGGTGATTGTAATAGAAAGAGATACCGTCTACTGTTCGTTCCCTGATCAAATGGCCGCTGACTCATACGCTAACACATAAGTGCATGGGTATGCAAATAAATGCGTTATCTTGTACCTGCAGTTATTGGGTACCTAATGCGATTGAAGTGATGCTTAGCTTTGCCCATAGCGGACACAAAATATGTAATTATTAATAATGGCGTCCACGGCCGATTTTGGCCACGGCGGCTGTTCTCATTTAAGGAGATCAGCCAGCTGCGTGAGACATATAGTGCACGAGCATTTGCGCAGACACAGGTGCACTCCCTATTCCTTCACTCTCATAACCCGATGGGACGGCAATCCGACACGACCGGAAAGAGATCAGGCGCAGGACCGACATTTACGTGCAGTCCGATGCACGGGTGTATCAATCACCAACTTCCAGACTGCGGTATACTTTGTGAAAGTTTAAGAAAACCCACAAAGCGATTTCGGCTTGACCCGGGAATCAAACCCGAGACCTAGAGCACAGCATCCCCGCTTGCGACCACTAGACCAACGAGGCAGTCATGTAAATGAAGAGTTATTTTGACCGATTTGAAAAATTATATGTTTTGTGTTGCCCATTGCCCGTTGCCCATGGGAGAGTTAGGCAGCAAATTAATTTTTGAGTAGTTATCACGTTACACATTTGATTCCACTGGCGGAAGCCAGTTTATAATATTCATAATTATTAAAGTATGTATAAGTATAAGTGAAGTGTGTATAAATAATTTACTTGATGTACCTACATTGTACATTTTGTACTTTAAGTTTAACTTCGAAAACTACTAAGTAGGTAATTTCTAATTAAACTTATAAGTGATATGTATAACTTACGTTCTTTCTTCTCAAGCACGGAGATGGCTTTCTGCATCACCTGTGAAAAAAAAATACGAAATTATTCATTAATTCAAAATATAATACGCGAAATTAAATCAGGAATATATTGGGATTCCCATGAGGAAGTTTACTGACAGCATTTAGGCTACAGGAAAACAACATTATGTAAATAAAAACCTCTAAAACGTCTAACAACTGATTTCAAGTCAAATCAAATTCGTTTATTGAAATTGGGCTGATTATATTGACACTTTTTCAAGGCACACTGCCGATTATAACAGGCGTGATGACAGGGTTAAAAATGGTAACAAAAAACCGTATTTTAGATTAGCAAAAAATATTGAACACTTTTTTTTCAACAAAATATTTACCAGAGTATACTTAACAACCAAAAACTAGAGCACATAGTTAAATATTAAAAGTACTCAAAAGTTACAAAAACAAAATTCAATCGTAATGTCTCTTCGTCGATATTTGTGTGTGACAGGAAAGAAAAAATACGTGTCCATTATTTTAGGGTTATCTGAAAGACGGATTAATTACTTTTTTTAATCGCCATGCCATGTAGGAGCCGTTCTATCTAATTTAAACTGTAAATTAGTTCGGACTTCGAAATAATCGAAGTCAAAGTCATCAATTTTTATTTCAAATAGGCCTAAAACAGCTCTTTTGAAACGTCAAACTAGTTGCACAGTTCCAAAGATTACAAAGTTTATGGAAAGAAAGAAAGAAACTCCTAAAAACAATCGTCCATACATAGTATAAAACAAAGTCGCTTTTTCTGTCTCTACATCCCGTTGTCTATATGCACGCTTAAATCTTCAAAACTACACAACCGATATTCATGTGGTTTTTTAAATAGTTAGAGTGATTAAAGAGGAAGGTTTATATGTATAATAACATACATTAAATAGTGGGGAAATACTGTTATCCCGTGCAGAGCCGGGTCGCTAGTTTACAATATAATTTGAATGACATTGTGAACATACCTGTCTGGCCTTATCGACCAGTCCCAGTTTGAAGCAGGCGGCTCCACAGAGGCCATACACGCTGGTCTCCCGCTTGTACTTCCTCAGCATCAGGTCTACCAGAGCCACCAGCTCCTGCTGCTTACCAGTCTCCACGTAAATGTCCAGGAGCTTCGAGTGGATCTTGAAAGGGTCGTTCATTTGCAGAGCTTCGTCCAATATCTTTTGTAAAGACTCCTAGGGAGGGATAAGGGTATCGTTTAGTTTTTTTTCTGTTATGTTCATAATCAAAATAAAAAGTCGTTTATTCAAATTAGGCTGCAAAACAGCACTTTTTCACAGAAATTTTCAAAAGACAGCCCCCAAAACGCCCACCCTTCACCACTTCCTGTGTGTTTTTGCTGGGAAGAAGTGGCGCAACGAACTCCCCAGCAACACATGTCTGTCTGTTGGTAAGAAGAACCTTTCAACAATTTATTATATACGTTTGTGTGTAATATGTATTACATTATACAATATGCAGCCACCACATGCTAGCTAGCAGTCACCCTCATACCTTAACTAACTCAAGCATTGAATGAATTTAATAAAAATAAGTTCAGTTCATATCGTAAGTTTGTGTGTTTATGCGTCTTATATTGCGCTATAAAACTCATTTTCTTTCTTTCTTCCTAGTATCGATAATATTGTAACGCAAAAGGTGGTTTGTTTATTATATTATTTGTTAGTTTAAACTGAAATAGTTGGTTACCTAAGTAGCGATTTTTGAGTGTATGAAAGAGTTAATTATTATTTTTGAATTAGTTTTCCGTTTTGGTATTGTAAAGGTGCATGTGAACTAAGTGTATAATTCAGTACATACAAATTTTAATACCCGAACTACTCCATTAGGTACTTAACAGATTTCTCGACCTTCATTTTAATCTTATCAATATCATATCTAAGAATATGAATAAAGATGAGACTCTCGTATACTCACTATCTTAACGCTATTCGATATAAGTCAATTTTTTAATCTTTAATCCATAACATTTTTTTTTTCGACTTAGAAAAAGCTAGTCAACAAATAAAATCGTTAAATAATTTTATTCTGAATAATGGTAATCCTATTTTTCAAAGAATTACTTGCAAAAAAATCTAATCGACACGGGAAATACAGGAACACGTGCATCCTACTTATATTATCAATGAGTTCAATGACTATAAATATGGAAAAACCCAACGGATTTCAAAAAATCTGATATTGAACCCGTCAAAAGTAATCATCATCAGCTACATCAGGTTACACTGGAAGCCGACCCTAACAACAGTTTATCGTGCCCTCCGAAACACAGTCATCGGTGCCCAAGATATACTTAGAAAGTACCTCTATCCACATACATACAAAATTAGTATAGATAGTTCAACTCAGATTTGCGCGCGGCCCTATGTGTGCGTCGGCTTGTAAATATACAACTTTCATTCGTGTGACAGTGACGTCGTCCGAGCATGACGTGTTCTTATCACTTTTTCTTATGGGTACAGTCGTTTACGAAAATACTAGTTATTCGCGGAGAAATTATTAAGGAGTCAGATAAAGCGTTTCAAAAAATAAAACGACATTCAAAGCTTTTTATTATTAAATATAGTTTTTCATTATTTTTTCATACGTCTTTTCAAATTGACATTGACAGTATCTAAGAATTGAATACTCCTTAAGTACATATTTTCTAGCTCGGGGTACGTGGACAATAAATAAAAGTGTGGACTAAGAATGTAAAAAGAGGTATAATCTAGTATAATAATGTAAACAAAATGTGTGGGGAATTTTAAAAAGTTATATTGCTTCGCATAATGTCGACCAAAATAACAAAATAATGAAACTCATAAATGAACGTTTAAGTCAAATTGATGAAGGGATGTGGCGTAATACTTGTCGACATGTAGAAAAGAAAAAAGAAGAATACTATAGACATTTTGACATTGGAGTCAGAATTTATAATTCTCCTTGGAGAGTAGCGAATCCGAAAATTCATCATTTGATTTTTCAAATAGCGATTCATAATCATTATAAATAAATAAACATTAAATTACGTAATAACTGTTTTTCTTTAAACCCCCGTATACAACCCCTAAATAACTGTATTGTACCCGACTGTACCTCTTGTCACGCACACAAAGTTACTGTATATGTACAAGGGTTACCCACACATAAGGCCGCGCGCACAACTGAGTTGAACTTACTATAAGTTGCATTGGCACTTGCTTGACCTGGAATCGAACTTGAGAGGTTGATTCTTTACCCACTAGGCCACCACGACTCTCCCATCAAAAATTTATAGTTTTAAAAACTTAAAAAACAAGCTAGTCATGTATTATCATCAGAACTCGGAGCGAGTGCAAAATTACATCCTAATCGAAGACCAGGAAGTGGGTCAAGATTAAATACATATTTACAAATGAAGCTAATACCTATAAGCGTGTTATAAAATAAAAACAACAGTAACATACATGAAGTATTTAGGTCAGAAGTTCTGAGTAAACACCTGCCTTTTTGCACATATTAGTTCATAGAAGCAGCAGGTGCCAAAGTCCCCCTTAGTTTCCCCCACCCTATTCTACTGTCACCCCGTCAAAGCCTGAGTAGTTTCTACCATAATAAGCAATAACTTTAATGACGTGTATAAAATACAGACAAATAAATAAAGACCTGTTGCTGGGGAGTTTGTGTCGCCACTTCTGCCCATCAAAACATAGGAGTGAAGAGCGGGCGTTTTGGGGACTGTCTTTTGTTTTTGACGCTCGAAAAGTGCTGATTTATCATCCTAAATTAAATGACCTTTTTTGAGTTTGAGCTTATAAGTTGCTCAACTGCTTTGACACATTTTTCTAATAAAAACAATGCAACGAAAAAAGGTCTATGATGAAGACAAAATATAAGACTTCAATCATAACAGAATTCAATGAATCCTAACAATATATTTAACTTCTGTCTGAAATGGAGCTCGGCGACCTGAAACCATCACAGTTACTACGTCGCATGAAAAATCTCGCCGCCGACAACATCTCCGACTCCACGCTGCGTGTTATGTGGACGAACCACCTGCCACAGTCCATACGCGCAGTCCTCGCCGTCAGTGACAATATCGCGAAGCATTCAGACCTCCACGAGCTCGCGGTGATGGCGGATAAAATCCTGGAACAAACTCAACCACCTGGAGCAGTTGCCGCAATTTCGGCCCCACCACCTCCCCACGCATCCACATCAACGTCATCATCCATCGAAGCCAAGATCGAGATGCTCATCGAAGAAATCGCCGAACTCAAAGCATCGCGATCGAGTCGCCGCGATCGCAGATCGTTCGACAAATATCAATCAAGGTCACGCTCGCCTAGCCGCTCGCGCCACAAGCGCGCGCCGCGCATGCGTAGCAACACTCCGCGCCGACTTCAAGGACAAGCAAACGTTTGCTATTACCATCGTCGCTTCGGCGCAGACGCGCAGCGCTGCACGCGTCCCTGCGAGTTTGAAAACGGCGTCAAACCTACTTCGATGGCGGGAAACTAACCCGTGCGTTGGACGAGGCGGGAACCGGCGCAAGAAATACCTCATACCGCCTATTTATAACAGACAGAAACTCCCGTCTGTCATTTCTCATCGATACTGGCGCAAATGTCTCCGTGATTCCACGAAAAAAAGGCGGCAAACAAAAACCGAGCGACTTCTGTTTGTACGCAGCGAACAACACACTCATCTCTACCTACGGTGAAAAAACGCTGCAACTCGACTTCAACCTACGAAGACCGTACAGCTGGAAGTTTATCATCGCAGAAGTCAGCAAACCCATCATCGGTGCAGATTTCCTGAAGCATCACCAGTTGCTTGTCGACATAGCCGGACAATGTCTAGTCGACAAAGTAACGAAACTCACCGTGAAGGCGCCAATCTCGTACACATCTGAGCCGACCGTGAGAAGTATCGACGTTGACCAACCATATCACCAGTTACTCAGCAAGTTTCCTGACATACTCCGACCATCGTGCATGAAGGAAATACCAAAACATCGTGTAGAACATCACATCGAAACTACTGGTCCGCCTATTCACAGCAAGACCAGGCCTTTACCTCCACATCGATACCTCGCCGTGAAGAAGGAATTTGAAACGATGATGCAGCAAGGAATTTGCCGTCCAAGCAAAAGTCCATGGTCCAGTCCGCTGCACGTCGTACCTAAAAAGAACGGCGATATCCGCGTGTGTGGCGACTACAGAAGGCTGAATGACGTCACGAAACCAGACCGCTACCCCGTGCCGCGACTCAAAGATTTCACATACCTACTGCACGGCAAGAAGATCTTCAGCACGTTAGACCTAAATCGTGCTTATCAACAATTACCAGTCTATGAACCCGATATCGAGAAAACAGCCATCACTACACCATACGGCTTGTTCGAGTTCCCGAGAATGTGTCCCGGTTTAAAAAACGCCGGACAGACATTCCAACGGTTCATACATCAAGTACTCAACGGATTAGACTTCGCATTTCCATTTATTGATGACGTCATCATAGGCTCCGAGAACGAAGCTCGCCACATGCAAGATCTACAGGAAGTTCTACACAGACTGAACGAGTACGGTATCACCATCAACCCGTCTAAATGTGTCTTCGGTCAAGAAAGCGTCAAGTTCCTCGGGTACGAAGTGACAAGCGAGGGGATCAAGCCACCTTTAGACAAGGTCAACGCCATCACTGCTTACCCCCGACCCGAGACAGTGCACGACTTACGTCGATTTATCGGCATGGTGAACTTCTATCGGGACAGCATACCTAACGCTGCCCGCATACAAGCACCACTCAACGCGTACCTACGAAATTCCAAGAAACGCGATAAAACGAAAATCGACTGGAATAATGAAGCATTGCAAGCGTTCGAGTTATGTAAAGCCAGTATACAAAACGCAGCTTTACTCGCGCATCCGTCTCCTTCTCCCGCCGACGCTATCTCTCTCATGTGCGACGCATCGAACACCTGTGCCGGCGCCGTGCTACAACAACGTGTAAACAACAAGTGGATACCTCTCGGCTATTTTTCGAAGAAATTCACCGATACGCAACAGAGATATAGCACATTCGACCGAGAATTGTTATCCATCTACATGTCCATCAAACACTTCAGAAAAATGTTCGAAGGAAGAGAACTGGTTGTTTACACGGACCATAAACCGCTCACCTACGCCATTCGCAAGCCACCGTCCGACAATGATACGCAGCGACGCACGCGTCAGCTGTTATTCATCAGCGAGTTCACGACGGACATTCGACATGTGAGCGGAGTAAACAATGTTGTCGCCGACGCACTTTCACGCATCGAAACCGTCGACCTACCATCGCCAATCAACTACGACGACTTATCACAAGCGCAAGAAAGAGACAGCGATATACCCGATTTATTGAAGCAAACAAATATTCAACTCAAGAAAATCGTCATGCCCGGTACAAACAAGCCAATATTCTGCGAAACATCTACGTCACACGTTCGACCGTACCTACCAACAGACTTTCGTCGCATCGCATTCAACGCCGTGCACAATACAAGTCATCCCGGGGTACGAGCTACACGTAAACTCATGCAGCAACGCTTCTTCTGGCCCGCAATGAATACCGACATCGGCGAGTGGGCGAAAACGTGTACATCGTGTCAACGCTCGAAAGTACTACGTCACAGCCGAGCCGAACTCGCAGCGTTCCCGCCAAGCGAACGTTTTCAACACGTACACATCGACATCGTTGGTCCGCTACCTACTTCATCGGCTGGACATCGCTACCTACTGACGATGATCGATCGCTGCACACGATGGCCCGAAGCAGTACCATTGCGAGAAATCACCGCTGACGTCATCGCCAACAAGTTGTATGCGACGTGGATAACTCGCTACGGGTGCCCAGCTAGAATAACGACTGACCAAGGACGACAGTTTGAAAGTCAGCTGTTCCGTGACCTCGCACATCTCTTGGGCGCCGAACGTACCCGTACCACTGCCTACCACCCGCAAAGTAACGGCATCGTCGAACGCTGGCACCGAACTCTGAAGACTGCACTTATGGCTCGCTTAGAAAGTGCTAACAACTGGATAGCCGAGCTACCTACTGTGCTAATGGGTTTACGAGCCGCCGTGCGCACTGATACCGGCACCAGCGCCGCGCAGCTCACTTTCGGCCAAGCATTGCGCTTACCCGGCGATTTCATATCACCATCACCGGCAGCGAAGGCAATGGATTATAGCTTCGTCGATCACCTTCATGACGTGATCACGAGGTTAACGCCTACATTTAGGCCACATTCAAGCAATCGTGGCATGTTCGTGCACAATGACTTGACAACATGTAGTCACGTGCTGCTACGCGACGACGCCGTCCGCAAACCGCTGCAGCAGCCGTACAAGGGCCCGTACAAGGTCATTGAACGAAATGAGAAGTACTTCACCGTCCAGCTACCGGGAAGATCCAGCACCATCTCGATCGACCGGCTAAAACCGGCGTACACGCTCAACATCGATGAAGATAACCCGCCTGCACCCGCTCCAGCTCCACCGGCATCAGACGTCGCCACCAGCCGATCTCCGAGTCCTTCTACGAGCAACGACGCCACTGCTACACGTCGCACGAGATCGGGCCGAGCCGTGAAGTTGCCGGTACGCTTCGCTAGGGGGGGAGTACTGTAGCTGCAATACATACATGCGCGCGCCGCAACAGCGGGCGCCCCACTGAAGTCTCGCGCACCAAGCTACCCATATTTATAACGTTTCGTTCGAGCGCTCTCATTGGCCAGCGCGGATCGCGATAGATTCGCGCCCTACACTACGAAATCATTTTAATAGCATTTAAATAGGCAGGCATTTTAGTAAAATATATTCATTCTTACCTCGACTGTGGAGTTTAATTTATCTACACCTTACCTGCGCTACATTATAAAAGCGAAAATTACTTTATTTGGCTAAAAACCGAGTGAGATCAAAGGCATGGGGCACTAAAGAAAGCTACTTACATTATATGCCACTTTTTTACCGCGGGCTAACTTAAAAGGGGGCAAAATCGCGCGACACAACTACTTTAGAACTAGACGCTTATTAAGCTCGCGCAATACTTACATAAAATTATGTTTAAGGTGCAAACTTATCGCGAATGTTTGCCATTAACCTAGAAAGCATACAACGACAAAAACAAACAAAGTATTCTTGAGCCGGGAATCGAACCTCATACGTAGCACCCAAAGCAAAATAACAAAAAAAAAAAATAGAACAAAAGATTCTATTTACTTTACTATATGTATAGATAAGTGTGTAATAGGCCTGGCGAGTAAATAATTAGGCCGTCTTTAAGATAACCCTAAAGTAATGGACACGTATTTATTAAACAAATTTTTATTTTCTCTCACAAACAAATAACAACGAACATACAACACCATTGAATTTTGTGTTGCGTCACCTAATTCCAATACAAATTCCTACGTTACGTAAAGAGCCCCCAGCCTAAATTATAGTTGCGTTTTATCTTAGTAAATGATATTTTTATTGTTAAAATAGAAAACACGAGCTTAATATTTGCCAATCTAAAATGCGGACTGATTAGAATCATAAATGTTTTTAGCCCTGTATTCGACCTATTGTTTAGCCGACGAATCGAACTCGCGAACTACGCAATTTTTCATTGATAAGCAAGTCGACTTGGATTAAAAAAATATAACATGTATGATAAACGTGACGATACTTTATGACGCCACGGCTGTCCCGAGTTATATTCCCACACGGGACACATAAAATTCTTTCCAGTCACCGTATATGAATGATTGAAAACAAAAACGCTACGAGAGAAATACTATCTGCTTTTATTCCGTACGAGTTAGTGTAAAAATATAAATTAATTAAGATACAAATATATTCATGAACGAATCGATCTTTGTTATTATTAATTATGCCTGCTTACAGTATATTATTATAACAATACCTAAATGAGTGACAACATAGTTCATGAAATAAATATAGTCAACATTAGTCATTCAAGATTTCGCGCGCTGTAGCGCAATCACCTCCCGAACCATCAACAACAAAAAATCAATATGGCGGTGGCGCCACAAGTTTACACGCACGCATGTTCTACGTGGCACGTCGCTCTGCTAATACTCTATGGTCGGGAAAGTCCGAAACAAAAATTAAAATGCCTACTGAGTAGACGCCCATCCCAGTTATTTTCCATAGTCTACATAACATGACATCAGCAGTGACCTATTTTATCTGCACGTTTCGGAAGTTCAAAACATTTTGTTTAATAAATTCGTTTTGAGTCTTGGGTTTTTTCGACATATGTATATCTATTATAATTATGGTGACTAATTCTTCGAATGTTTGTAGTCAGTAGGTATTGTAGGCAGAACTACCGTGCTACGTGGCACGAGCTACCGTGGTGGGAGAGGGGAGGGGGACCGAGCGAGCAACAGTGGGGCGGTGTTCTATTTTTAAACCGCTTATCTTTCTTTCTGCCCGCCGTTGCTCGCGCTTATTGAAATCATGTATTGTTATTATCAGAGCTTTGTTTAAATCAGGTGATTTCATGATTTGTATGCAATTTGCAGTAGTCAGGTAAAATGAAACGACCCCCTTCGAGTGGGGGCTCGTTAAATTCGCCGTGATGAGTATAGTTAGAATCTATGACTTAAATATAATATTTATAACCTCTTTTGAACCAATGTTTATTTTTTTTATTTAATTTTCTTTGTTATGCCTTTAACACTTGGCTTTAACTTCCGATTTAGTTCCTTACTCAGAGGAAAAACGAGACCCTATTACCGCTGTTGATGACTAATTAGGTATTTTATTAATATTTAGACCCTCTATTTTGAATAATCGATTTTTTATTCATGACGGTCAAATGGGTAGTCGGTAGTAGATTACATTTTCAGCAAATTATATTGCAGCCAGTAAAAATGGTGTTTATTTAAATGGTGTAACCCGGGATTTGAACCCGTGACCACGTTCATAACGATTGCGCCTGCAATCACTAGACTGTCGCGACCCTCGAACGGATTCGCGGAAAAACAAGTCGCTTCCGAATGAATGAAACGCTTCATTCTTTTGATAATAAGTATGTAAACAGATACGCATTTATCTTACAATTATTTAAGTAATCAATCCTACTATTTGCATCTTTATCGTATTGAGATTTGTTTATTATTAAGATTTTTTATAAACTCAAATTAGGCTGATAAATCAGCACTATTTGAACGTCAAAAACAAAAGACAGCCCCCAAAACGCCCGCTCGACGACATGAGAAAACGATACGTGTTACTGGGAAGTTTGTTGCGCCACTTCTTCTTCCCATTAATAACACATGGAAAATGGTGAAGGGTGGGCGCGTTTTTTGGGGCTGTCTCATATAATGTTGACGTACGCAAAGTAACGTTTTCAGCCTATTTTTAATTAACGATTTTTGTAATTAAAAGTAACCTATCCTAAGTTCGAAGTTGTAACTAAGGAGGGCGGGAGGGAGGGAGGTGGGGGTAATAAACCCCCCCTGGGCTAATTCCAGGGCCTAGCTCGACTAAAATATAGCCTACTGTTACTAGGGAAGAGTGTAGCTTTGCAACAGTGAAATAATTTTTCAAATCGGGTCAGTACTTTCGGAGCCTTTCAGGCAAACAAAACATTGTTTCCTCTTTATTTAGTACAGATAAGCAAGATATGGAACAATAATAATATTTAATCTTATCTGTCTGACCATCTACTAGTTATTTAAACCAATGCAGTCTAGCGACACAATTTTGACAAACCTACATATATTTGCAAAATTATCCTTATCAGTTGTCAGGCGGACGCATTATACCTATGCTCCAATTTAAAAGTATTTTGAGTTAAGAAAAAAAAATGCAGAAAAGTCATATTTTAACTGCATAATTGTTAAACGCAACATCTAGCGTAGCAACTATTAAGTAATCTGTGTTCGAACGATGGCCTATAAGCTCTACGTATAATCTATGGTCTAATGATGTTGAATGGCCTATAAGCTCTACTATATTTTTAAATTGACCACCTTGTAAGAAAATCCATCTTTTCTAATGTCACATTGTAATAGTATCTAGATGTGGTAAAATATTATAAGTCTATAAGGAAAACATGAAATAAAATTCTAAGCCAGAGAAATATGTCTGTATGTGAAAGAATTTCCTCAATCGGCCCATTAGTTCCCGAGATCGCCCATGTATCACACAAATACTAAGTAAATAATCGAGATAAAGATCCGATGTTATTAAATCATAGGGCAATCCTCATTAGTAGCGCGCGAGCCAAAATTACGCATTATCTTTTCAGACGTAAATGTGACATAAACAATGCAGAGCGGGGTCAATGTCCCCGCATGAGGCCAAGGACAAATTATTGTGCATAACTACGAAGTTTTTCTACACTCGCTAAAACGTGACTGCATAAAAATAGCATCTTCAAAAACATTGGGTTTAAAAGAATACTCCCTAAATGATCCCTCAATGATGTAATAAATACTAGCTGTTAATAATTGTATGTGTCATCCAAAAAAAATATATAGATCTCTGAATTAATTTTAATTATCCTTAGACCCATCATTTATTCACAGATAAGTTGCTATGCAAAAAGGTTTAAAGCCTACTTGGTGTAAACAGTTCTAATTGTTACACAATATTATTTATTGTTCCTAATGTACCTAAGGTCTCAGGAGGTTCAAAAATAATTTCTCGGAAATCCCGAAATCATCAAAACATGTCCCCACCACTCGCGTGTAGTCGGGTGACGATCGGATTTATAGGAGTGTTATCGCGGCCCAGTGTTTTGTATTACATGAGTACTTAGGTCGAAAGCATGGACGCTCAGAACGCTCCAGTGTAGATTCAGACTTCGTACGATCAACACTACAGCAAGGAAATAAGTGATAACAACTAACAAGAACTTGTGTCTACTAGACACACATTAAACAAGGTTAGTGTTTTAAATACTTTTTTTAAATTCATAAACCTTTTAGCTGATTGTTTTATCTACAAAACTTTATCGTTCGTTTCTTATTTCAGTCTATAGATATTTAGTGTATTTATTTGATTAAAAACCTGTTGTGTTAAACATAACCTACAAATTGCGAGTTTTTGCAAAGAGAATATAGAATTTCTTAATGATGTCGTGAAATTAGGGCGGCATACTTATTTTTTATTATAGTTTTTTAATAACATGTGTCTTTGTATGTGAACTTACATAATATAAACATTTCAAAGACCGGTCTGTTTAGTTATATTGTCAAACAAACTCATTATTTACCGCTCTACTGTTTACCAACAGTTAAGATTTTTATGTGAATTAACTTTTACTTTTTTATATCTCATAGTGAATTGAAAATGAAATGTAGATCAAAACATAAACTCAAGGCCGCCTTGAGGAAAACACTAAATAAAAATAAGTCCTATTTTTTGCGCACGTCTGGAGCCTCATATATTATGCATGCCGCGTTTTTTTTATTCATAATTACATAATGAATAAAATCTCAAAGTTATCTAAAATGTAGTTTCGAACATATGATTGAGGAAAATGTTATTTTTTATGCGTTCTTTTTTTTCCCAAAAAGGAGGAGGTTCATTTATTTAGGATTTTTGTTTTTGTGCGAACAGTTTTCCTTTATTCCAAACTTATCGTAATGCAATTCACTTTAGTTTCCGTCCTTATATTATTATAAATAAATACTTATGAATGACTTTAAAGAGGAAAATGGTTATGCAATTAATTAGCCAGGGAATCAATGCACTAAATATAATCCATTAATACAATAAGAATCTTATTCGTTTTTCCTGTTATTTTTTTATATGTATATTGTTTTGAGTAAATTCTTGTGAAAATATTGAACTGACAGTTTAATACTGAATTGTTGATAGCTTTTGGGTCATAAATATCAATAGAATCAAAATTAACAAAGGTTTCATTATGGGTATGATTAAATCTAATAAATATTTTTTAAATATAACTATGACTCAATACAATTCCCTAATTTAATGTATTTGTAGCTAAGTTTGGGTATGTAGATACTTGGATAAAACCACTAGATATCAAACATATTTTTAGCAGCTAAAGATATTAATTTAGGAACCCTAAGCACACCGAAAGTCTAATATTTTGTAAGTAAAATATTTTTTCATGATAATTTATTTTTGAATCTGTATTTAAAGAAAAAAAATATATAAAAACAGAAATGTATTGACACAGGCAAGATGTTTTTGCAAAAAAAATATTCTTATTATAAATATTATTTATTCAGGCCTTATTTTCATATCATTTCTATTCATTGAATCATCAGCAAAATTGTTGTTTTTCCGGTAATTTTCCTCCTTGTACGTTAAGGGGGTGTCGTACTCAAGAGAGTTTAAGGTTTATCAGCCCTTGACTAACTGCGTAGTTCGCGCTGAAGAGTAGGAAAGCCACAAGTGGTAGTTTGAAGGTTATGTTAGTGAAGGAGCGCCCCATGAGCGCCCGCCGGCCGGCGACACACAGGCGGCTCCCATCGATTCGCTTATTCGCTACATTTCGCCAGTTCAGTCTGAATTTGTCAGTCAAGTCAATCGGACGCCTACCTAAATACTCTCGGCTAAATATTTTCTCAAGTGACAACTACAAACAATATTTTTAATTTGTATAGTTTCTGAACAAAGGACCTCAAGTCGTCTTTAAGGTGAATATTGATTAAAATTATTTTTTGTTTAAACATCCAGTCAGTTTGCAGTGCCGGCTATTTTTAGATTTTGCAATTGCGAGTTTTTGTCTGAGTCCTAAACATTTTTCCGTCAATAATATTAGAAGCAGTGTATTGTTTTTTTTTCTTTATATCAATAAATAGATATTATTAATTCGGCCATTACAGGCTCTGATGAGCATGAACTTTTAGTTAAAACTTATTTTTTTGGTAATTTTATTAAATAAAGTGACTTGTGTCTGACTAGCTATCAACAAAATTTAGCTAGCTGATTATTTTAAAAAGTTTTGTTCAGTGAGCTTTTAAATGACTACATTTCTGCTACATTACAATAATATTTTAAAACTATTATAGGTTATGAAATAAAAAAATCATAATAAGCAGTAATGGCGGTAATTTGACTTTAGGAAAAAGGGTCAAGCGTGTTTAAAATAAACCCATATATAAAATTACTGCGCAGAAAAGCGAACCTGGTATTATTCAGCACTCATATTACAATATCACGTGTTTTTTGTCAGTCGCTCCTTGTAAAACACTGGTACTCAGCTGCATACAGTTAGACTGGAAGCCGTCTCCAACATAGTTGGGAAAGGGCTGGGCAGATGATCATGATTGCTTGATGACGTGGTTTTTGTCAATACTGTAGAAGCTTTCTCTTTCTAAACTTTGGAAGCTATTTATATGAAGATTATTTTTGTGTTTTGTTTTTATCGCATTACGGAGAGTTTTCTTTTTTAAATATAATTGAATGGGGTGCACTGTATTATAATTGGCAAATACTTAAACATATACTCTTTTATTTATATTTTTAAATACTTTGTATTTTATAGTGATCTATATTAATTTTAGTTTACATTTAGATATTTACAGAACTAGTATTTTACAATTATATTGTATTTTTTAATTGAATTGCATCATCTCTCTTGCTACTAATTATATTTCTATTATGTATATCCATCTCTTATTGTTCTACTGCTATAATGCTTTTTAAACGTAGAAGACTAAAATAATGTTTATAAGTAATTTGCTAACCATTTTCCCATTAATTTACCCTGTTTCCCTTTTATGATTCATTAATATTTCATTGTTTTCTCTTGATTTTTGTAATACCTAGACATAGTAATGGCAAATCAAACGTAGTTAAAAACAATCAAGCTTATTTCGTTCAAGAATGAGTCATTAGTTTAGTTTGGTAGTATGTGCTTTTGACCTCATTATATATTGCGCCTTTTTTATAGCACATAACAAAAGGCGGGGGACATAGGTAGTTATTGAACATTATTGAACATTTACTGCCGTTTACAAATATTCTGTTTCTTTTGACTTGCTTACAAGAGATAGGATAAAGTACAACTTGTATGAAGCTAATGTTAATCCCTACTAAGCTAATCTACAGATACATTATTGGGATAGACGTTACTGAACTCTAACTATTATTTGAGGAGACTTATTGTTTAGTATATATAATGATTGCTTCTTTATTTTTGTTTAATTGAATTTTTTTGGTATTCCTCTATACATATCTATAATACTCTTTTATTTCTAAATTAATTCTGTTATTGAATGGTTTTTTGAAGGTCAAGTAATGTTAGCCGCTACTCAGCTGAATCATTCAATTTAGATACAATCATGGCGGACCATTTGATTAACAAAATGGCGGACTTTTTGACATTTCCACCATGAATACCAATTATTACCGATTATTTTATTAGCGATCAATACTCTACTGTTTATATAGATAAAGATTTTTTTATTTATTTAATGAAAGCTTATTTTAATTATGTTGTTTATTTGAAATACAGAGAGGAATTCAAAGCGCTAATATTTTTAGATAGGTACTTAGTTAATTACTTTTATCTGTAGTATTATTAAGAATCTGAAGCGAATTAAAACTTTTTAGTTTCAATCCCTTTGTCTTTGGATTCAAAAGCTAGCATTTTTGAAGTACTGTTGAGTTACTGTTCTTGTCTTTAAAATTACATCATCTACCAAATGCATCAATCAATAGCCTTTCCGAAATACGTTGGGTTCGGCTTCCAGTTGAACAGGATGCAACTGATTACCAGTGTTTTACAAGGAGCGACTGCCTATCTGACCTCCTCAACCCAGTTACCCAGGCAACCCCCTTGATGAGACTGATTGTCAGACTTTCTGGCTTCTGATTAAACGTAAGGGCTGTCAAAGATATTCCAAGATGTTCGACCCAACAATTTAACATGCCTTTCGAAACATGGAAGAATTCGTCATGACAATATGGTCACCCATCCACGGACCGACCGCGCCAGGCGTTGTTTAACCTTACTATCAGTCGATTCGAAGCTGAACTTTGGTGTTCTAGTACTTATAAACTAAATATTTTATTGTATTTGTTATAGATGGCTGACCTTGGTCCCGAACCGACACTCAACGCTCATGAGCGCGGCATATGTGTTAAATTTTTCAAGATCCTCGCGAAAAACTATGGTGGCGAGAGCTCTTCTGCCGACATTGCGAGCCTTGTCAATGTCAGTGGCCTGAAAAAGAAGAAAGTAAGTAATTTATTTAGTAATACATCATTAAGCGTTATGTACAATTATATATTAATAAATTTAGCCTACTGGGTACACTCTGGTTAGCAGATTACAAGTTTTTTGACACTAAATTTTACATTGATTTTATATTTTTCATGTAAATATAGATTAGGTTTATTAATATATAAGAGTACATACATTTCATATTACATCATAATTATAATTATAGTTCGGCCGTTCAGAGAATGCGTTCCTGACACCTATCAGTTAGTCAGGACTAGTGATGGGCACAACATAACACTGAGTTCGTTACCGTTCCCCCAAAATAAACCGCCGCATTATTTTAAGATTATTTTCGTTTTAAGTTGGCGGAATCATTTAAAATTTATATTGTAATATTCATATAATAAAATCGTTTTATTTATTCTTTGTTACAAAGTTACAATCTGTATTTCTATGCAATAAAGTAAGTACATTGAATTGAATGTGCGTACAGAATGTTAATCAGACTCCGATTCGCTTGAGGAGGTGGTGTCTTCATCATCATCTTCGCCTACGTGTATATTACGTGTAGGTATATTAGGTATTATCAATAACAGAATCAATCCTGATATCTCGGTCAAAATCTTCCAAAATCAGGTTTTTAGAGCTCTTCCTCACTGGGACGCCATGGCGACGTCGCCAGCGGCACAGGTCTGGCTACTTCTGGCATCCAAATGTCGCCAAGTCGAGTGGCCATGGCGTCTCGACAGTGAATTGTTTACGTCGTCGCTCAAGAAATTGCAAGCTGACTGGCGACCACATTGGCGACTGTGTGAGGGAGGTGCGCTTTACCGTGTACATTATAGTGGCTACTGTGGCCACGTCGCCAAGTTGCCACGGTAGCCAGAAGCCACATAGGGAACTGTAGCTCGTGGCCACGCCTCCAATTTGGCGACGTTTTCAAACCGTCGCCAAGTGAGTTAGGTTCCATACATTTCAATACTAACTGCTTGGATACGTAGCCGGCGACGTCGCCATTGGCGTCCTAATGAGGCAGGGCACTTAGTCTTAGCGCACGAAACGACAACAAATGACTATTTAGCGTCACAAAATGACGGCCCATGATGCCATTTGGGGTTACCATTTTCAACCTAAATATAAAAATGCTACTTTCTTTCGCGCGTTCAGTTTGATCATAGTTTTATTTTTATATTTCATAAAAGTTATCCTATAGTCCATTATTTTCAAATTCTTAAAAAGAAAAACAAAACGTATTATTTTATATTATAAGTATAACTGTATAAGAACCATCAACCAGAACAGCTACTTGCCTGTTATTTTTAGCACAGCACTACAAATATAAAGCGCTGACATAACCTTGTAATAGCGCAGTATAGATTTAGAAAAATATTGTTTACCAAGTTATTTGACACTCAATTTGGCACAAAATTACAACATTCATTGATTATTATTGATATAATAATGTTGTTTTAATGCTCAACAATTGTTAAAACGATAAACAACCAGCAAAAATATTTTTATCGTACTGCAACGCCATTACAAAGTTACGTCGTCAGTTCAATCGCGATGTGTCAGAAACGCATTCTCTGAGCGGCCGAACTATATAAAGGTACGAGTTGGAAGCGAGCTGGTAGCTGCAACTGCCTACAAGTGTGCAGCAGCTGCACTACTGGGTAGTTTGAATTTATATGACACAGCTTTTGATGCATTCGGCAGCTCGCTTCGAACTAACACCTTTATCATCATGGAGTAGGGAGGTGGCCCAAGTTACGGAAGATAAAAAATATAGCATCGCGCCTTTTTTCCGCGTATAAGTCGCCTTACAGAGTACATATTTTAGGAATGATAACAATACTAGGTGTTTCAAGCCGTTGAATTCGCGGTTGAATACTAGTGGCCTGTAGTACGTAGTACGTGCTTTGCTACTAAAAATGAGATAAATGAAGAACTGCTAGACCGATTTTGTGCAAACTTCACATAAACCATATAATAAATATTTCGAACAAAGCCTAAACATTTGGTTTGGATAGGTGAGATTAATTTTTATATATCGAGTGTGTTGTACCAAATCACATTAGGTAAATGAAATACGTTAGTATACTAGTTAATATATTAGAAAATTAAAACACCATATAAGAGTCAATCATTACAAACAACGCAAATTATCTCTTGAAAACTGACAGCTGTCAACTGGTGAAAACATTCGATACTCCTAACTTTATCTCTGTTTTACACACGATGTTGTAAATTGTGAAAACGAAAAATGACTCCAGGGCCAAACCACTGAATGGATTGGGTTATTTTTTTTACAGTTCGCCATACAATATCATAGAGTATATGTGATAGGATTTAATGTGATTAGGTAGGACACACCCGATATATAGACAGACTAGCTTTTGCCCGCAGCTTCGCCCGCGTAGAGTTCGATTTAGAGTCGATTTTTCAATCGCCGGATAACACTTATCTGAACAATATATTTGACTATTTGACAGCTTTTGAAAAGAGAATATATCAAACCGCCATATTTATTCCTCAAATAGAAATTAACTGATGATTGAAAAATCAGCCCTAAATCGCGTTTCCAAGAGAATTCTTCAAAAGTCCGGGATCAAAACTATCCTATTCTTTCTCAAGGTCAACTCTATCACCACCAAATTTTATTAAAATCAGTTCAGTGGTTTAGACGTGAAAGCTTAACAGGCAGACAGAGTTACTTTCGCATTTATAATATTATTAGGGATAGCAGAGGAATGTACGTACCTGTAGATGGAATGCCATGTATGCGATCCAGAGCTGGCTGGAGTTGGGGCTGGCGAGCAGCGCCCGCTCGAACTGCTCAGCGGAGCGCGGCTGGCTGTCACTCTCCGTCGCTCGTCGCTCCAACTCCCTCACTCTCTCTTCCTCCTCTCTCACTTTAGCCAGCTTTTCGGCAACCGTCAACTTTTTACGCTTTTTCTTTGGCTGCTCTGTCTCCTGAAAAGATGGTCGAGTTTTAAGGTTTTTAATACTGCAATACTGTGGCGTCATTTATTTAGAAAATACACACAAATATAACAACATAAATAATATAATAACATAAATATTTGTTGTCTGTTTCGAGTATCCAGTTCAAGTTTTTAGTTAGTTTCAGCTAGCAAAAGGACATAGTTCGTTCATAAAAGGTCTTGGGTGGGAAATCTTTTAAATTAATTACTGTCAAAAAATCCATTAGTCGGTCGTTTAGATTAGCAATAAACTTTCATTTTTTGATTCTATATTATGTTGTTATTTTTTTATGATTAGACTGAGAATAAACCGACTAATTATTATGAAAAATCTATAACTGATAAAAACGGGAACTGCGATGCGATTATAAAATCACAAATACAGACTTCTTGCAAATAAACAACAGTAATAAAGACCAGAACTGACCTCATCCTCACTACTGGTATCCTCTTCATCCTGCACATTCTTCACCAGGCTATCCGCCCCTGCAGACCAAAAGTCCTGAACACTCGGAGCCTGCAACGCCGGCTCCAAACTCTCCGCAACTTTCACTTCCAACTTCTCCACTACATCTCCCCCTTTCTCTGCCTCTCTCTTCAACTTTTTCTCTTCCTTCTCCTTCTTATAATCTTTCTTAGAAAACTCCCCTCCTAGCTCTTTTAATTTCTCCTGAGCTGCGGCCAAAGCGGCCATTAATTTCTCCAATCGTTCTTGCACTATAAGTTTGTCGTTATGCATAGCTGTGTGATAAACCTTAGTCAGTGGATCTAAGCCTTTCTCTTCGATTCTCTCGATTTTTCTATCGATCCTGCTGATACGTTTCGATCTGTTATTTATCGATTTAAGAAGAGAGACTATGCGTTTTTTATATTGCTTTGCGGTGACGCAACTTGTGAAGTCTATGAGAGCTAAGTCTTGTGAGGTTAGTACTTGCTCATCGTCATTTATGTCAGTCTCTATTGCGTCACTCTCTTCTGATATCTCTTTGTCTTTCTTCTTTTTATTCTTCTTTTTGTCTTTCACTTGAATTTCATCATCCTCAGTAGTAGCATTGTCATCTGTTGATTCTTTTTTAAGTTTTTTCTTCTTATCCTTTTTGGTAACTGTCTGATCTTGTTCTTCTTCAATGTGTTCGACTTTTGATTTCTTCTTCTTCTTCTTGTTATCTGGTTCACTTGTTTCTTCTGTGTCAGATTCTTGTGTTATGACTTCTGTATGTTTTTTCTTTTTGTCCTTTACCTCTGGTTGTTCGGTTTTAGTTTTTTTATTGGGCACTTCATCGTCTTGCTTCTGTTTGCGTTTTGTTGGCTTTTCGCGTTTTTCCTGTAAGAGGTATATTTAAATAAGATTTAAAAAAAAAACATTAAAATCCTAGTTATGTAGAATTTAGTTAAAATATTTATGAAGACCATAGGTACTATTATTATGAAGGCAAAGTTACTCTGTCTATATGACGCACTTTCACGCCTTATACTGGACTGATTTGGATGAAATTTGATACACAGATATTATAGACCTTATGAAAGGACATAGGCTAGGTTTTATCCGGGAACAAGCGCTTTCCGACACCAGCCGATTTTTTTAAGAAGTAGTAAGTTTTATTAATTTATTGTTTTTAAATATGATAGGTACTCACGGTAGGCGTGAACGGTTGTGTAGTGAGACTGCCGGTCATCTTCTTAGCATCCGCGTAAACTTTGATTATCGTGCAGTTTACCTGAAAACAAGGGTAATTCGATTATTTCGTAACCTATTTTAAAACATAGTTTTGTAGTTACAGCCGAGTGACTTTCATTTTCTTTGTAGTTTCGTAATTAGACTTTTTCATTTTTTCACTAAGTGGGTGTTAGCTTGCTTGAACAAAAATATATCAGTGCTAGATAGCCGAAAAGTCGAGACATTGCAGAATATACACAAAAAATATCTGCTTATGGGTTATACACAAAAGACTTTAAAACATCAATCATTTTAAATCTAAATAAGGCCCGTAATTGTATTACTATCCTGTCCCGACTACCTTGAGAAGAAACACCGAAACCTCAAGGGCCAAAGCCTAAAGTTAAGGTGAACACAGAACCTTCTTTTTCGAAGTCGGTTAAAACGTTAGTACTCACAATTTGTCCGATATGGAAAGCTTGAGAGATGACGTCTAGGGGTTCCTTAGTCACGTACTGCCGAGGAACGAAAGCCACTACGTTGTTGAAGAACGACACCAGAAGATAGTCTTTTATGTGCTGGAAACAAACAAATATGCACCTTAATGTGATTGTCTTAAGATCCAAAAAAGACTGACAGAAATATCGACAGTATGTATGTCCTACGTATGACGACTTCCACAAGCGGTTTCACCCGCTTCGAAGAGTTCTTTCCCTGTTTCCCACACCCCGATAAAATGTTTCCTATATGTTAAAATCAAATCATTTATTTCATTTAGGCCTTTACAAGCACTTATGTACGTCAAAAATATAACAAAGTTTGATTCTAGTTGTCCATTCCAAAAGTTCTCCTATGGAGAAGAACGGGCAAGAAACTCCATGGTTACTCTTTTTTTTGTGAGTCAAATTCTGATAGCTAAATAAGTTAATTTTATCTCTTTCAACATTTTCAAAAACTGTTTCTTATATAATACAATTTCAGAAAAAAATGTACTCTTCTGAAACTCTAAAAATATACAGTATAAGCCAGTGATTAGCTTTCCATATTCTTTGATGGCGCCTAATTTTATGTTAAAATAGTGTATTTTGTTGTGAGACCATCTTATAAAACGAGAATTAAACACTCCTTCCTCACTTATAACCATTTTGCTGTGCTAATTTGTAAAACCAGAATTAAATACGCGTTTATTCCTCTTTGTAATTGTGACAATCATTTTATATTTTCCACCTAATGATCACTATTGAATGCAATAAATAATATAAATATCAATATCCATACATCAGAAACAAAAAACACACAAACTTTCATGTTTATAATATTATCACAATCAATTATTGTTTAACCAGTAAAGGGCGTATTGAAAAAAATATATATACCTTAATAACTCCAGTATAAGCTCTTCCAACGACAGCTTTTTCGTAACTGTCTAAAACTTGTATGTCCGGTGACAGCAAGCTAGGTTTCAAGGTCAAAAATAGGGTCTGTTTCGTAGGGTCCACGACCAAAACACGAGCTTTTACCGACTGTCCCGGCTGAAAAAGATAAATATATCACTACATAGTATAAAACACTGTCCCCGTGTCCCTTTGCACACTTAAAACTTCAAAACTACGCAAACGATTTTCATGCGTTTTTTTAAATACATATTTAGATAGAGTGATTAAAGAGGAAGGTTTTTATGTATAATATTTTATTGATATATATTTTTTTTAATAAATAGGCATAAGATTAGGCTATTTACCTTATATTTTTTCTTAGGCAATTTGGAAACTGAAGACTTTTTAGTATCAGTGAGCAACCCGGAGTCAGATAGATGAGCTTGCGAAACGTAGCCTGAAAATATAATATTCAATTAAAATTATGTACGGAATTACACTACAATTACTACATTAATATATAAATAAAATAAAAAAAATTTAATTCAGGCATTGTGTCCATAATGGATTGAGTAAAAATAACGAATTAACAACAATTAAAATCTAATTACCATCGATATTAAAACTAATATAATTAAAGCCCAAGTTCACCGATGTGAAAAGTCATGGTAAGAAATTGGTTTAAGAAAACTGACGTTTATGTTGTCGTTGAACTTCGTCCTTAGGGTCCGTTCAGACAGACCGGCTCAGAAAGGAGAGCAAATTCTTAACACGTTGAAAATCGAGTACTTAGTATTTGCAGTAAGGTTTATTTTTCCATGCGCACTTCTTTTGTCATTAAGAATGCTGGAAGGCGCTCGGTGTGAAATAATAAGAGGAGCCGACCGGCTCCGATCGTGTAGTTTTTCTCGGTCTTCCTGACGTTTGGCTCCAATTGCATCTCACGCAGCCGATCGGAGCCGACTCCAGTCTGTGTCAAAAGAAAAATGCGTTCTCCGAGCCGATCTGTGTTAACGGACTCATAATGGGTCAAAAGGCTAAAACTAAAAGAGTAAAACTAGCTGGGCACAATTTGAGTAAGCGTTACCCCACTAACTGTGAATCCTATTGGTGCAAACCATACGGAAATTCCTTTAATAATTTTTGAGTTAATCACGAAACAAGCAGACCGGGTTATGTTTCATTACCCTTATACAAAAATACTGATAAACACTAACTTAACTTTATGGTGTAACTATAACGATAGCCGAACCATTTCGAGTTGTCAAACCGCCGACCAATAAGCGGCAAGTATGATTTGGTTATCGCTACAGTTAAATGGAAAAATATAGCCAAAGTCTTTCTAAAAATCATTCTGTCGCAGCACTTATTGAGACAGAAGTACAGTGATGTTTAAGCAGCACTTAAAATTAAAAGACGTTTCAGTATTCGGCTGCAAAACTTAACAAAATACCTGAAACTCGTCCAACGTTGAGTAGCACATGATTGTCGGCCACACTCTTGACAGTAGCATCGACAATATCCCCCGGCTTCAGCTGCTCGAAGTTGAAGTACTTCTCCGTCAGAACGTCAGACTGGTCTGACACGGAGTACACGTAGTCTGACAAGTTGTAGCAAAGCACGCGAACTTTGTGACTACTGCCTACAAACAGACAAAAACGGAGTTGTAAGGGTTATAACTTTCGTTTTTTTGTTTTGTTAAACAATATCAAATGCGTAGCAAGGTATTTTTATATACATGGAACTGAAATAATTAACGAATCCACAAAGTTAGTACGTCTATACAAAATTTATATTAATACCACACCTACACTTTTGCTGAAAACAGGCGCAATGCTATACTATAAATAGGCTTATTCTCAATTACCAAAACTGATGGCTTGGGCTCATTTTCACCGACAACATAATCAACAGCTTTTTTAAAAACCACTGTTTACTTTGAAAGAACGTGAAAATTCATAGTAAAAAGTTGACGTTAATGTTGTCGATGAAAATGGGCCTTAGAAATACCACTTACCTATAGGATAGGACTTGGCCACCACCTCCTCATCAGTCAGATCTTCGTCCACCTGGATCCGCTTGAGGCTCATGGTGCCGTAACACCCTCCCCCCAGCCGGAAGTGTATCGACCGGCCTGTTATCTTCAGCACCTGTAGAAACCATATCATTTACACCCTTCACAAACATTCACATAAATATAAAAAACTAATTTGTGACATTTGTTTGTTCGCAGGAGACGAAATCGCCGATAAAAAAAAGGAAATCCGAGAGCAAAGTATCAGACATGAAGAACAAAGTTAAGAAGAATGAACAACAGTTAAAAGAATTACGTAAAGAATTGAGAAGACAGCAGATAACAGTAAAGGTAAACAACTTAACGAAGCAATTAGAGACGAGAAAAAAACGGCTGGACTATACTTTGAATAAGTTAGAGAAGCTTGTCTTGGACGAAAAAGCATCTCTTGACTTGGATGGCCACCGTGAGTATCGTTCTACAACCTACGAAAAAATCAAAATAATTGAAGACAAAATTAAAGCGTTGAAAGCCGAGGAGGAAGAACGAATCGCTGAAATAGAAAATGAATACAACAAATTAAAAAAAATAGAAGAAGAATATATCTCTGAAAGGGAGAAAAGAATTCAGGAAAAGATTAAGCACCTGAATGAGCAAAAAGAAAAGGTTGAAAAGAATAAGAAGGCCATGCAACAACGAGAGGATGACGAAATAAAGAGAATTGAGAAAAAATCAAAGAAACTCAAAGCCGAAGAGGAAAAAATGAAAAAACAAGTGCATAAGAATATTGAGAAAATGGAGGCAGAGTTCTCTCAGGAGCGAGATCGATTTGAGGCAGATATGCATCAACTGCAAGAAAAAGAACGGGAAAAAAAAGCTAAAATTACCGAGATATCCAACAAATTTAAAATGATTCGTGCAAACATGAATCAAAAGTTAACCGAAACCAAAGAGCAATTGGAAAAAGATATGAAAAAATTGCGAGAAACCAGAAATAAAACACAAGAATCTGTCGAAAAAAAAATCCAGCACATGATGGATATTGACGCTCAAGAGAGAGCAAATATAAATAAAGACATTGAAAACTCGAAAAAGTTATTGGAAACTGCTGAAAATGATTTTGAAAATAAGAAGAGAGCCATGCAATTGTATCAAGCTGAGAAAAAAAGTGCGATAGACAATGAAATCAAAGACTTGGAAGAAAAAGAAGCTCAGATGGAAATCGATGTAGGTAGGAAAATTGAAAAAATGGAAACGGATTTAGCTTTGAATAAAGAAGAATACAAAAAACACATGCAATATCTGAAACAGCTTGAAGCGAAGAAAAAAAGCGACATTGAATCTGAAATGAAACAAATGACTGCAAATGTCGCTCAAGCCACATTAAAT
Source organism: Helicoverpa zea x Helicoverpa armigera (assembly GCA_033682625.1). Taxonomy (NCBI): domain Eukaryota; kingdom Metazoa; phylum Arthropoda; class Insecta; order Lepidoptera; family Noctuidae; genus Helicoverpa; species Helicoverpa zea x Helicoverpa armigera. The sequence continues at coordinate 885,458 of JAWIIS010000050.1, forward strand.
ATGAACAAAAATATTGAAGCTTTGGAAAATGAGTTATCAAGCATTAAACAAAAATGTGCTAAGGAAATGGAAGAAATAACACGATATGAAGCTTCGAGAAAAAGTGAAATTGAACGGAATATCCAGAATATCAAAGACACTGCTGAGCAGAGAAAGCAGCGCGTTAGCAAGAACGTTGATGAAATGCAACAAACGTTAGCTACGACTGAAGACCAATTCGAGGAAAGAATAGTTGGTATGGAGCAGTATCGTGAATTGAAGACAAATATCATGCAGCAGAACATTGAGTCTATGAGACAATACGAAGCTGAGAAGAAACGTGAAATTGATGCTAAAATTCAAAGTGTCAAAGACACCGAGACTCAGACAAAAATCGCCATGGAGAACAATATTGAAGCACTCAAGCAAACATTAGCTTCGGTTGAAGTTGAAGTTCAGAAAAATATCGCAGCAATGCTTCAACGTGAATCTGAGGAAAAGGCAGCAATTGAAGCTCAAATTCAAAACGTCAGGGACGAAGAGACCCGGGTTCAGCGTCAGATCTATGAAAACATTAAAGCGCTGCGGGAGTCGCTAGATTCTAGCCAACAACAATTCGCCAAAGATATGGAAAATTTAAAAAAAATAGAAGCTGAGAAAAAGGAACAAATCATGAAAATTACTGATAAATTGAAGAAAGTACAGTCGTCTAAACAAAAACGCTCAGAAAAAAGTATTGTTAAGAAGACAAAGAAATTAATTAAGGTCAGGGACGACGTCAAACAGAACTCGATGCTAATGGAAAAATTGGAAACTCAGAAAAAACAAGAAATCGACGATGAAATTAAAAGATTGAGAGCTGTGGAGGCTGAGAGGAGAAAGGAAATGGAGAACAATATTGAAGATTTGCAATACTCTTTGGCTCTGACCAGAGATGAGATCGAGGAAAACATACGATCACTACAACAAGCTGAGGCTGATAAAAGACGTGAACTAGAAGAACAAACGGAAAACATGAAGCAAATCGAAACTCAAATGCAAGAGGATATTGAGAAGAATATACAAGCTTTGATGCAGACATTAGCAACCAATGAAGACGAATTTGCGAAAAGCATTGAAGCCATACAAAAATGTGGAACCGAGAAAAAGAGGGAAATAGAATCTAAAATTCAAAGAATTCTACACATTGATGCCCAAAGGAAGATCAACTTGGAAAGGAATATTCAAGCCTTGCACAGCGCATTAGCGCAAAATGAGAAACAACTTGAAGGCACCACAGATTCTTTGACTGTGAACAGAGAACAATTTGAAAGGAATATTGAGACCATGAAGAGTTGTGCTGCCGAAACTAAACGGGAAACCGAAGCCGAAATTCAAAGAATGAAAGCTGTTGAAATCGAAATGAAACAACAGATTGAGAATGAAATTGAATTTCTGCAAGCCACGTTAGCTTCAGCTAAACTCGAATTTGAGAGGATTGTCGACGCTATGCAAAACGAAAAGTCTACTACTGCCAGTCAAATTGAAAATGAAATAAAACAATTGACGGAAATTGAAGCTCAAAGTAAAGAAACTGTTGAGCGAAATGTTGCAGAATTGCAATCGTCATTAGCAAAAAAACAACAAGAACTTGAACAAAATATAAAAACATGGCAAGAACACGAAGCTCGCAGGAAGAGTGAAATTGAAACTGAAACAAAAAACTTGTTAGAAACAGCCGATCAGATAAAAAAAGCATGTGACGGAAAAATTCTGGCATTGGAAGTGCAAAAGATCGACGTGAAAAGTGATATTGAGAATAATATAAAGACATGGCAATTGGAGGCAAGTGAGAAGGAATCTGAAATCAACGCAGAAATTCAAAAACTGAAAGATATCGAAGCAGAGAACAAACAAATAATCGTTCAACATATTGCATCGCTGGAAACGGTTTTGAAGAAACACAAAGAAGAATTTGACAATAATAAAAAGGCAATGGAGGAATCTGAAGCTATGAAAAAACGCTCAGTAGACGCTCAAATTCAAAAGATGCGTGATGTTGAAGCACAAAAGCGAAGCCAAATCGATAAGAGCGTTGAAGCTTTACAAACCCGCCTGGCAGCAAGTAATGAAGAATTTAAGCGGAACATTGATGCAATCGAACAGTGCCATGCTGAAAAGAAAAGTGAGATTGAAGCTCAAATTCATCAATTAAATGAAACTCTTGCTGAAAAAAGAAACAACATTGAAATGGATATTCAAGCATTACAAAATACATTGGCCATTAATCAAGCTGAATTTGAGAGGAATATTGAAATAGCGCAACAATCTGAAGCTGAGAGAAAGGTTGAAATCCAAGCCCAAATCCAAAGCTTAAAGGAAATTGAGGCTCAGATTAAGAACAGATGTCAGAAGAATATTGGAGAATCCCTAACCATGTTAGCTAGGACCAGGGAGGAGTTTGAGAGAGACGTCGAGGCGATGCAACTGAACGAAGCACAGAAGAGGAGTGAACTTGAAGCTGAAATTCAAAGGTTGAATGAAATAAAGGCAATGAAAAAAGTGAATACCGATCAGAAAATAGAAACAATGCAAGCTGAGTTGACTGAGAAAGTTAAAGAATTTGAAGCCAGCATCGCATCTTTGCGCGAATACGAAGCGGATCAGTTACGTGAAATTGAAAAGGAAATGAAAAAAATGGAAGAACGCAAGTCCCAAAAGAGAGCCAGTATTGACAAGAATATCGGGGAACTGAAGAAGAAGATGGCAATGATTGAAGAGTGCGTGTCAGTGCAGGAGAATAGTGTGCGCTACAGCCGGCCGACCCCGCCGTCCCGGCCGAGCCGCCCGCCCGGCTACCCCGACGACGCCGTGCCGTCCACCAGCCGCGGCCTGCCCGAACCCAACGGAAGCGCCAATGACAAGCCTAAATACCCATGGTCCAAATTCTGGTAGAAGGCAGCTGAGACGACTGGCGATGCAAAACCAAAAATAACACAAATCGCCACATTACAGAAACTCGCCGCAGTCAAGTCCCGAGAACCCACCACGACATCCGCAAGACTTCACACATCAACACTTGATCACGATATCTTCAGGCCCACTGAGATCGCCAATCAACCCAGCGGTACTATATCCTACCTCTTTATTTTATACTATTTACTATTTTATAAGAATATTATTATCGTTAGTTAAGATTTTAGATTCCATTAATTGTGTTTTTTTATCGTTAGCTTGGTAGAGTTTTGTAAAACCATAAATGGTTCCAATTTGATTTACATTAATGCACAATGATCAGATTTAAATAAAATAATAAGTTCCTTAAAGGTGAAAATGTTTTATACCGCATTAAGGTCATAGTCAAACTTTTAGGTGCAACCTAAAAGTATTTTTAACAACACAGAGTCACGGTACATTTTTTTGCATTTTTAATATTTTTTTATAATTAGATATAAGGTCCACAGGACAATTAGAGTAATGTTTTTTGAATGTGTAGTACAAATAAGCCATTTTTCTTAATAGATATAAGCGATGAAATTTTATGATTACCAGTGTACTTATTGTAAGGTATTTTAAGAAGCGGGAATGTGTTTAATCTCGCTGTTTCTTAACACAAGCCTTCTAAACATCTAGGAAGGAACATCCATTTTATGTGCAAAATGCATTTTATATTAGAATTTTAAGTTTTTATAATCCTCCTTTTCTGTGTTTATTCAAAATAAATAATCTTAAAAAACCACTGGTTTCATTTATAGTTTCCTCTACACAAACCAATAACTAACAAAAAACAATACACATATGAAATCTTTCAATAAGGATAAAACTACATATAAAACAGTCTCACACACAACATTGAATTCTAAATACTTTGACAGAATTATAATTCTTTAGTTTATCTTTTTTTTCATATAATTGATCAACCCTCTTTGAGTATTACAAACAAGCAACTAATACGATGCCTTTCACCAAAAAATTATTCCGAATTGCAAAAAATACGACCCAATAGAAGTAAAAATATATTTATACTTTAACGAATTGAATACCTCCAGTAGATGCCGAGTTTTCACCAAACATACCTTAGCCTCTTCAATGATCTGACCGTCTTGGAGTTGCTGCTCAGCTTCAAGGTCAGGGAAGGTGGACTCGAAGACATTCTTCATCGTGAGGAAGGGCGTATTCCGGGTCGGCATCACGTACAACAGTCGAGCACGAATCTGTAATACACAAAAGGCAAATTAAAACAAACCTCTTAAATACTTACTTATAATATTAACGTGAAAGTTTGTGTGGGTCGTTCCTCTTTCATGCAAAAATTTCATTCACTAGGAATGGATTTTTATGAAACTTGGCAATATACTACTTAATGCTAGCCTCAGAATAATATAAGTTACATTTTCTTCGAGAGCGGGAAGTAATTCCCTCAAAAAGCTGACAAAACCATAGGCTAGTTAAGAAAGTAAGCTAATCTATTTGTTATAAAAAAAATTGTCAGTTCAAAGCCACTCATATTCGCTATATTCCTACTAAGAAGTGTTGGAAAATTTGATAATATGGCTTAAATAATGCCAGCGCCTATCGTACAATTTGAAAACATCATACTACTCCAAGTTTCGCGCGTTTTTGCGCGCGCCCCGATGTAACTGTTTCCCTTACTTAGATAAAATATAGCATATGACATATGACACACAGAAATAACGGGGCAAATTAGCAAAAGGATTTCAAAATCGTATCAGTAGCTCCGGAGATTGAGCCTCACAACGCCACAAATATATTTCATATCATATGTTACATGTATAGGTTGAATAGGTTCAGAAAGTAGTAGCGCAAAATACCGACATACGTACTTACTTTCGCAATTGAAAACAATATTATAACAAAAATATATATTAGTAAGGAATATGAAAGTTTAGTCTTTCACGGAAAAACCTGATTAGATTACGACGCATCTTCATAGTACCTAATTCAGATGGTGTACTCTCATCAGAATCACACACTAGCTAATCATACTTTTACGCCTGTCCCAATATTCGATCTGTCTTTTGAATTGCTTACCTACTAAAGATAGGAATTTGTCATTTTATTTTCATTTATATATTTTATACTTTATGTACACAGCAACGCACAGAATACAGACAAAAAGAAAAATAGAAAAAATTGTACAAAGGCACAGCTTATTTCAAATTAAATCTCTTCCACATTACATTACTTGACAATAATTGTATGGGGCTAATATCAAAATTATCTCTAGAAAGCACATAGAAAGAAAACATATTGGGAACGGCCGTAATTCTCAGCAGGTAACTTTGTTTTCTAATACTATTGTTCTACAGCAGAGTCCATTTATCGAGCAAGGCTTTCTATCCGGGGAAGCGGGTGAAAGCTAGTAGATATACCTACATATATAGTTGCCTATACCCTATAGGATATATGCGTCAGGCAGGCTTATTTCCATTGATACAAGTGAATTTGAGGATGAAAACTAGTATACCTAAACTGATCATGCTAAGCGTGAACGAATACACATTTATTCTTTACTACCTAAATTAATAACAAACAAAGCCACTTTACAAATAAGTTAATTAATTACTTTTCCTCGTATTCAGAAATAATGGAGGTTTAAAACATTTTTGCGCCATTATGTTACGATAAGCACGGTATAGCCACCCCAGGTCCAAAAAGGTCGGATGTTTTCAATTCATAGATAAGATGCAGTTGAAACATTCATGAATCATCTATACTCTAAACTTTTAAACTAATATAATAACTATTTGGTTTTGTAAACTGTAAGGAAGCGTAGGTAATAAATAGGAAAAACTATTTGTTAAAAACAATGATAATATTTTAATTATTTACGGCCAGTTTCTTCATCAAAAGTTAAAGTTAAAGTAATGTCTAAAGTAAAAGTAATGGTCAAATTAGTTTTTTCAAGGCTAAAGTGACAGCAAAATTCATAAAAAAAAAAAATTTACTTTGACTTTTACTTTGGCTTTAACTTTTGATGAAGAAACTGGCTGTAAGAGTAGACTATAACTTGTCGTCCATGTATTTTGTGAATGTTTTGTTTGTCAAGTAATATTGTACACAAAGGCTATTTATACCTAATGTAAATGTATGTGTAACAATTGTAGACAAACCAAGAAATAAATAAATAAATAGGAAACATTTTCTTGTCTGTTTGTAGCGTAAAAGCTTCGAAACTACTGAACCGATTTCACTGTTGGAAAGTTACGCTCTTCCCGAGTAACATAGTCTATATTTAATCATAGTACGGGCAAGTACTTCCCAAGAGACACGGGGGCAATCGGGAAAACGGCTACTGGTCCATAAATAAGTTAATTACTTTTCCTCGTATTCATAAACAATGGGGACATTATAACGCACAATCTTGTGAACACAAAAAAGGATGTATTCAGCACACTATTGAATTCATACCATAGAGAGATAATGCGCACTTGAAACTTGCATGAATCATAGTTTTCAACTACTGATATAAGTACCTATTAGGTCATCGGGAGTCGGGTTGTTCCCACATCCTGTTTGCTAAAATAACATTAAAGTATAAACAACTTGTTTTTAACTAATGCTTTAAAGAATGTTAGTGTAAATTATTTACTATTTCGGGCGTTCTTGGAAAGATTTTATTTAAAACTAGCCGATTTTCCGCAGTCTAGCAGCGTAGCCTACCCATGTGTTATATTATGGCGGTTTCACCTTCGTCCCGGGGAAACTACTGCCCGTATCGGATAAATCATAACCTGTCATTCGGGAAGAGTGTAGCATTCCAACAGTGAAAACATTTTTCAAAAAGGTTCAGTAGTTTCGAAGCCTTTAGGGTACAAACAGAAAAAAAATCTTCTTTATTATATTGGTATGTAGATGTATAAATGAACACAATGCATTACCTACAGCAGATTATTTCTGATAATTTTCCTGTTCAAAATTCATAAGTGTTGATTACTTTAATTTCGATTATAATTATTAATAGTACCAAAATGGAAATTGACCGCAATGACTAATATCGTACGGCGTGAAGGAAGTGCGTGGTTTACATGAAATTCCGAGAATTCAGTCAGTTTTCATGATATCATTGCGGTTTAAATGTAACCTTTTCAACTCTTTTATGATAAGAATTTATTTACGCGTTAACTTTTTTATAGAAAGGTGTCGTAATTTACAGTGTTATAATGTAATGTCGGGACATCTTTTCACACATAGCCCCGATGTAAGTTATTAATTAACTTGTGTTATGGGTGCTAACACAACTGATAAACTACATATAGCTACACATATACTTATTTATCGACATATTATAACACCCAGACAACAAGCATGCTCATCACAGAAATGTCGACTGAACCTGGAATCGAACCGCGGGACCTCAGGTTCGGTAGTCCGGCATGGTGACCACTGCGCCATCGAGGTCGTCAAACACGGCCTCACACACACGTCACACGACACGCCGAGGTGTTATCATCATCATCTGCCGTCTAACCGAATGCAGCTGAGTACCAGTGTCATACAAGGAGCGACTGCCTATCAGACCTCCTCAACCCAGTTACCCGGGCAAGCCTAGTAAGAGACTGGTTTTTAGACTTTCTGGTTTCTGACTATCCCACTATTACTGTCAAAGATGCTCAAATGACAGCCGGGACCGACAGCGCCCAGGTTTAAAAATTATTCAATATAAGGCTCTTATTATTACTTGCTTTATTTATTTTCTATGATAAAGCACCTACATGGTCTTCATCACGTATACCTAACGACTATGATATGAGCATCTTACGTAATTCAAAAGTATTGACATGGTAATTTGGACCTTATCTCAAAGTACCAAGGTCGAGTTTTCTATATTAGTTTTTCAAGTACTCTATGAAATTCTACGGCGCATATGTGATGATTGTCACGCACTTTAAAAGCTAAAAATAACATCGGGGTTAGAAGTACTACTCCTGTAGTACAGTACTTTTAGATAATTTCTAATACCTATGTCATTTAATGGCATTGTATCTATTTATTTCACGGTAAAGGCTGTTTTTTGTATGTTTACTTTTTACCGCGGATTTACCTGTGTCTCGACGGAATAACTTCCCATACACGAATAGAAAGTAGCCAATTGAGAAGAACAGGCTGTAAAGACGAACATACATACAAACTTTATATACTTATAAAAACTATATAAATATTATATATTTAACTAGCTTCCGCTCGAGGTTTCACCCTCGTCCAGAGATAAGTACTTTCCCTTGGGTCTAAGCTACCTCCTCTCAAATTTTCAGTTTAAATGATCCAGCCATTCTTCAGTTACAGATAGTGTAACTAAAACGAATTTCAATATTTTGATACTAGCGACCCGCCCCGGCTTCGCACGGGATAACAGTATTTCCCCATTATTTAATGGATGTTATTACACATATAAACCTAACTCTTCCATTGCTCTATCTAATAAAAAAAACGCATGTAAATCGGTTGTGTAGTTTTGAAGATTTAAGCGTAGAATGGGACACGTGGACAGACAAAGCGACTTTGTTTTATAGTATGTAGTGACGATTGCTTTTTTTTAAAAAGTGTCGTTGGAGTTTCTTTCTTTCTTTCTAACCTCTTTGGAACCGTGCAACCAGTTTGACGTTTCGAAAGATCACTTTTAGGCCTATTTGAAATAAAAAAAAATTTAATCAAAGTCCGATCTCACCGATTTAAATTGACTATGTATGTATGTGCTTACCTTCTGTCCAAGGGTTGGCTTCTTCCCTTTGACGGAGTCAGCATGCTGTCGCTGCACGTACGCCGTGGTGTCTCCGAAGACGTGACCCTCGATGCCGTTGTCCAACGGCTGGAATTGCATAGCAGCTTCATTTAGCCAATCAATTTCAATAGACGTGACAGGTTTAAAAATCGTGATTCTAATTAGTCCGCATTTCAGTTTGGCGAAAAATATTGGCCACGTATCTTTTGCTTAACTTTCAATTTGCTTAAGTATTTTTTTTAAGTTTGTACCAGTTAATTTATTCATAACTTAGCCGCTGTATTAGAAGCGACTATTTTGTCAAGTTTCAAATCATATTTGAATACGTACGTTAATGATAACGGCTTAGAAGCCGTATTCTAGAGAATGGTAATGGGAGAAGAAAATACATCTATTCTTTGAAGTTCTATGAGCATGAACAACTGTTCCTTTGCCGCAGCCAGGAGTTGCATCACCAGCACACTGTACGTCTAGTATACTGTACATGAGCAGATAGCTACCGTGTCCACTATGAAGTCCACGTTGGAGCCCGGTAGGAGGGGGCCGCTGGTCTTCTGTCGCAGCCAGGAGTTGCATCACCAGCACACTGTACGTCTAGTATACTGTACATGAGCAGATAGCTACCGTGTCCACTATGAAGTCCACGTTGGAGCCCGGTAGGAGGGGGCCGCTGGTCTTCTGTCGCAGCCAGGAGTTGCATCACCAGCACACTGTACGTCTAGTATGCTGTACATGAGCAGATAGCTACCGTGTCCACTATGAAGTCCACGTTGGAGCCCGGTAGGAGGGGGCCGCTGGTCTTCTGTCGCAGCCAGGAGTTGCATCACCAGCACACTGTACGTCTAGTATACTGTACATGAGCAGATAGCTACCGTGTCCACTATGAAGTCCACGTTGGAGCCTGGTAGGAGGGGGCCGCTGGTCTTCTGTCGCAGCCAGGAGTTGCATCACCAGCACACTGTACGTCTAGTATACTGTACATGAGCAGATAGCTACCGTGTCCACTATGAAGTCCACGTTGGAGCCCGGTAGGAGGGGGCCGCTGGTCTTCTGTCGCAGCCAGGAGTTGCATCACCAGCACACTGTACGTCTAGTATACTGTACATGAGCAGATAGCTACCGTGTCCACTATGAAGTCCACGTTGGAGCCCGGTATGAGGGGGCCGCTGGTCTTCTGTCGCAGCCAGGAGTTGCATCACCAGCACACTGTACGTCTAGTATACTGTACATGAGCAGATAGCTACCGTGTCCACTATGAAGTCCACGTTGGAGCCCGGTATGAGGGGGCCGCTGGTCTTCTGTCGCAGCCAGGAGTTGCATCACCAGCACCCTGTACGTCTAGTATACTGTACATGAGCAGATAGCTACCGTGTCCACTATGAAGTCCACGTTGGAGCCCGGTATGAGGGGGCCGCTGGTCTTCTGTCGCAGCCAGGAGTTCTGCAGCGCTGATAACTCGTTGCTTAGCGTCACCACGGTGCTGCCTCCGCTGGGTCCCGCCTTTATACTGCACCAGCATACCATGCCTACATCTGCAATAACGAAGTTTGAAGTTTGTTCATCATCGTTTCTTCTTATTTATTTAACTTTATGCAACAAAACATTACAGAGGCGGATGGGCGTTCTTTCCAGTCAACCTTGGTATAACATAGAAAACATGGTAGGTGCATTATAGCCAATTGAACAAAAATAAAAGTAACTGAATAATGAATGAAACACTACTTAAGATGATTAATGTGTCGCCATCTATGTGTTAATGGTGAATTTAACTCTTTTAAATTTGTTTATTCAGAAGTCCACTAAACTCCAATACAAATCATGTATTTATTATAGGTATGTGCACAAAAGGGTTTCTGGCATACAGGTTTTATATTGCCTAAATTAAAATCTTCCGCCCACGCCCTAGATTGTATATAAAACTTTGAGTGCCTGTAAAAATAGTCATAGCAAGTGAACGCTAGCATTTGTTTTATTTCAGTTTTCTGTCAGGCGCTTTTCCTTTTCAATTACAACTACATAATATGTATGTACCTATATGAAAGTGTGTGTAAGTACATACTTCTGCAGTATTTCGTTCATATACATACATTCCGATTTATTGTATCGCTTACTAGCTTTCCGCCCGTGGTTGCACCCAAGTCCCGAGACAACCACTTTCCGTAGCCGAATGGTGACAAAAGCTATCCTAGGTCCTTCTAATTTTCTCCTCTACTTTTCTGCTTAAACAGTTCAGCCATTCTAGAGTTATAAAATGTGTAACTAACACGACTTTCTTTTATGTAGATTAGTTTATTGTGACTAAATGACGTGTAAATGTGTGAGTGAACTAACACTGGTGTTATGTACCTAGTTCCATCTCCGCGTTGGTGTTAGCTTTGGGCAGGAACGCCGTGGTCCCCGGAACGCCGATATCCATCACATACCCGTGGTCTTCCACTGAAGACACGGCCGCTTGTAATAAATAGCCTGGAACGTGTTACAAGAAGCATTTATAACACTGTTATTATAAACGTTTGATCCCTCTCCGGTGGTGGCGGATTGCCGTCCCATCGGGTTATGAGAGTGAAGGAATAGGGAGTGCACCTGTGTCTGCACAAATGCAGATGCATTATAAGTCCAGCTTTATAAGTCCTGCTTGTGCACTATAATAAGTCCTGCGCGGCTGGCTGATCTTTTTATATGAGAACAGCATCCTTGATCGATAGTCTTCCTTGGACTTGGAATATTCGGTTCCTTAGGTAACTGGTTTGAGGAGGTCAGTCACTCTATGTAAAGCACTGGTACTCGACTGCATCCATGAGACTGAAAGCCGTCATTATAATCTATCAATCAGCCAAGTTTTAATCATAATCGATTCAGTAGTTTAGGAGGCAAGTAATGGGAACAAACATCCATTCACAAACTTACACGTTTAAAATATTAGTAGGACTTTTGCGTTTTGTATACTTACTTGAAGGTTATTGAGGATATAACTTTGAAACTCAGATTCTCCAAATATAGGTGACCAAGAACACTCCAGAAGACCAAAGACATAACTATTATAACAAGCACCATACCTTTCTGCAAATCCTTGTGTGTCATCTGACCGTTCACATGCTGCGGCATGACTGAGAGCATCAGACTGAGTTCTTTCACTTCTAACACTTTCACGGCTATGTACTGTCCCGGTCGGAACATGTCATGCAAGTCTTGCACTTTATCTGTCTGAAAATAATGATGAAAATCTTGAGATGTTAAATAAGAACAAAAAAAAATATGGTCGAATTGAGAACCTCCTTTTTGGGAAGTCGGTTAAAAAGTAGGAGGGCACAATACTTTTACTAATATATAAATAAGAAAGTTTAATTGTTTGAATCGAATAGACTTCGGAACTAATTGGCCGATTTGGAAAAATATCTATTGTTAGGAAGCTACACTGTCTGCGCTTAACATGGGCTATGTTTTATGCAGGTATTGGAAGAAGTTTTTGTGGGACATGGGTGAAACTGCGTGGAGGAGCTATAGTCAATTTTTTTACATTATATTTCAAAGGTGATGGATAACTTTGTTTGGTTGAAAGCGCTTCTCTCGTAGTTGAGTGATAGAGCCAATTTCAAAGCCCAGTTGGTATTCCTAAAAATTTTCTAAATGTGAACTGTTTGGTATAAGCAAGAGTTGGTGTTTTTAAACCACTTTGTACATACATATCGCAAGAAATTAGTCAAGAATTAATCATGTAAATCATGATTTTGTGTCCCACTTTTCTGGCTACGATTTTTGAAATTACTCATCAATCTTTATTTTAGCACTTTATTGTTCTTCACATTAGATTTTAATCTATAACACTGGTGGCTTGGTCATGAGGAAAAAACAGGCAAATTAATATAGTAGCAGGTTTTTTAACTAAAATAATACCTACATAAGTATCTTATCTCTAAGCACACACTAAAGGTTTTGCAATAACACAAAAGGTTTAATAAAAAATATTTTTGCAAATGCCTAAATATTTGTTTTGTCATTATTTTATCCTAGTTACTGAACTTTATGACCTCTTTTATCTCGTCAATTCTTATTCTTTTTTATTGGTACCTACAAAAATGATGAAATTTTAAAAAGAAAGTAAGGTAATAAAAATAACAACATTTAAATTATGACAAAAAAGAACAATTAGCAAATAAAATAAATACATATTGTGACAAGTTCAGACACAGTTGGTTAGCGCAAACAAAGCTTGTTCGGCTCAACACACAAATGTTGACCATACCGGGAATTGAACCTGGGACCATGTTTGACAGACGAATTAAGGAATATCACTTGCAGGTTGCTCATTACGCATGAAACCATGTCAACCATATTATCATCATCCTCCAAGCCTTTTCCCAACTATGTTGGGGTCGGCTTTCAGCCTAACCGGATTCAGCTGAGTACCAGTGCTTTACAAGGAGCGACTGCCTATCTGACCTCCTCAACCCAGTTACCCGGGCAACCCAATACCCCTTGGGTGTCAACCATATTAAATAGGACTATAAATTAAAATAGTAACCAACCTTATCATTAACGTAAGCTTCTAACAATTTATTGTAAGGCTCACTGATATGACATGCCATTATTGAGCCGATCATCCTGCATGGCAGACTGACTATTATCTTTGTTTCCAAAACACTCTTCACTCTGCCTAGCACCAACAAACCTTCTTTTATTGTCTGTGGAAATAAAAAAGAGGTGTTATAGATTTTTTTTAACTTATTTGAAGCATACTTTATGGTAGGTTTTTTGTTGGTGTGTTGGAAAATAAATGAAACGTTACTAAAATTGTAAAACTATAAACATTATTTTGTACAAGCGTGAAGGGAATAATTGTTCCTGATAATCTTGATAGGTGTAAATAAAAATACCTTACTTCTATTACACCATGAAATGAAATAAAGTTGTTTCTTATAAAATGACGGAAATGTATCACATTGCAACGAATTTTTACTGTTATTCCGCCAGTTAAAAGTGTATTTAACACCATTAGCAAGCATTATTCTCGAGTAATTAGGACTTGAACTTACCTTGTAGCTCAAACCAAAAGCACAGTTTTTAAACGACTGATCGATCTCTTTCGTACCCTCGTCCGATAAATAACCATCATCTCCTTCAGACTTCTTTTTAGGCTTCTTTCTTTTCTTCTCCCCTTTCTCGGGAGCGCCTAAAAACTATAGAAACAGAACTTAAACAAACCACCCTCCATCAGAACTATAAATTGCAAAATAATTCTACTTACGTTTGCATTTTGTTTGAAATGTGTGGTTGTAGGTTTCTTTCCTCCACGAGGAAAGTATTCTTCATTGTCTGCCATGACTATATTTCTAAATTTTACAGGAAATATCACACCACATACGTCTAGGCATGAGAAATATAGGTTATATACGTTTAGTTATCGAAAGGCGTTTTTGACACATGTTTATTTTAATTATTGTGATTAGTTTCAAAAAACATTGTCAATTTAACAAGTCTTGAGTAATAGAATAAGATGTAATAATTTTAGTGTAGTTGTAATTAAGAGTATAGTGCAATAGAAATGCTGATGAAGCTAATTTTCGAGTATAAATCTGTTCCTAAAACGAATATAAAAAGTCCTCTGCGCCTAAAACGTTACAATTAAACGTAGTATCTAATGTTGCCAAAAGTAACCGTTAAAAAACTACTAATTACTACGCTGATTTCATATTTGTTTGGTGAAAATAGGAAGTCTTTTTGAAATTACAACTACAGTCCACGCCACGAACCTACAACTTAAATTAATTTTTAATCTTGCGTAATTTTAGAATAATTGACGATTTTGTTATAGGACAAATCATTTCATCCATACTTTGATTGCATTCAAAAATAATTTAATTCTTGTAATCTCTGAAATTCGTAGGCTCTCTTTATTTGATTTGGGATCATCTTACTTATAATATTGTAAATTACTTTTTTAGTCAGACTATCATCTTACTGGCAACGGTTTTCACTGATGTCTATGTCATTTCAGCTTTTTGTCATCGCTCATTGATGACATTTTAGACTTCAATCAATCCAATTTATCAATTTTTATTTATGTGTTTGTTTCAGTGCCGCCCTACTAACTCAACAAGTCGTACAAGAAGAGAAAGCAATTTCTTTTTTTTTTCTTCTTAAGTTTTATTTCTTTCTTACATTTTATAATAATATATACCTACTTGCTTCTCATATCACTTGTCAGTGGCAGAATCGTCGACACCAACATCGACGGCATTGATTGCCAGAAACAAAAAATAGAATAGAATAGAATTTCATTGAAGTTCTTGGAAGTTCAGCGACTTGAATTATTTTAACCTTCGTTATCATAATAAAATATTTCTTGGTAAGTTGAAAAGTAAGCATTTCCTATCAAAAATTATATGACAACTGTCTATCATAATATTTAAATCGGTAACTATTTGCTTAATTTATCTGTCTGTTCAAATTACAATCAAAACTTTGCAAGTAAGCATTTACATCACGCGCCGGCTCTGCTAATTATTTACGTATCTAATTAACTAATTGTCACACACGAAAATATTAGCAGTCATTATAAACTAAAGCCAATCGCGCCGGCCGTCATTTGAATTGTAAATTCCATTGGAAAATATATTACTCGTTACATTGTGTTCGAAGTTGTCGTGTCGGTAAGTTCAGAGTAACTATGATTAAATTGGACATTTTTTGTGAGATAAAAATCATTGAATTGGATAAGATAGCTGCAGGAATCTTCCAAAATGATTGTGATGCAATATTTATCTTACATTGACACTTATTTTTCTTACTCAATTGATTATAGTGTTTTTTTATATCAACCTGTGTTAGTAAGATACCAATAGGATTTAATTAGAATTATTGTGTGTCTAGGGCTAAGATAAACCTGTTTGACCAGTTCAGTAAGGTTGTTAGTACAGTGCATAATTGATGTTTTCCATTTACAGAAAATGAAAATTGTGATCTTTGGCTCTACTGGTATGACTGGCCTTTGCGCCGTCGAGGCCGCCATCAAAAAAGGTACTATAGTTTTTTTATTATGCCTATTCATAGTCTTAAATGCTACATGCATATAAAACATTGCCTGAATTTTATAGGACTACATTAGTGATTTTTACTATTATTTGGCTGTCTGTATTATTACTATTATTTGATATACAAATCATAAAAAGTTTAAAAAAATATGTTATAATATTAAGATCTTTAGATAATTACATTACCGGTTTTTTTATATTTTTTTCTAATTTAGGACATTCGATATGGTTTTTACGTTATCTAAGATTAATATTAGGTAATTTCTAATCACATTTACTTACGTCATTATTATAATGCAGCATATAAAAAACTACTAGGAAACATCAAAAGTAAATAAGTATGCATGTATGTAGTACATATGCAGTCCCAAAATATTTGGTTGCACCTCTGACCTTAACATTATCAGACACCAAACTTGTTTTATTTAAGTATTCTATATTCTACTTCATTGTTTTTTATTACATAAGTAAGTAAAATATGCAGTGTCATTTAAGATTTTTTAACACAATACTTATATTGTTTCCTTTGCTTATAAAATTCTAGCTGTTTTCGTTCGGTATTGGTTTCACACGTCCCTTGGGAGCTACTGCCCAAAACTGGATAAAATACAGCCTATGTTACTGAAGGATAAACCAGCTTGCTAAAGATTTTTTCAAATTGACTTTTTCTAGACACCTGCTAGTCACGTGATCTTCATGTCAGTACCCTGTTCCATTGCATTAGAATATGCCTACTCCATTAAATAATTCGAAATCATAAGTTCATTAGCCTTCAAATTAGTATTCAAATGAATTTGCAATTTTTCTTATGTATTCAGCTAGGCCAACAAATTACTTTTCTTTTCATAAAAATATTGTAAATCAAATTAGTAATTGATTATCCTTCTTAAAATCTGTTTGCTTCTTTTATTGGTAATAAGATTTTTTTTATTTGTACCCGAAAAGCACCAAAACTACTGAACCAATTTGAACAATTCTGTGACTGTTGGGATGCTAAATGTTAATAATCCCAACAGTGCGGATACGCAAGTAACATAGGCCGTATTTTCTCCGAGTTCTTTAAGAAGCAGGTGAAACCGCGGGAAATAGCGAGTTTTAATATAAACTAATACACCAACTGAAGAATTATTTCTTACTGCTTACAAATAATTGCTTTATATTGGTACAGGATTTTGAATTAAAAAAAAAGTAGGTGTCCCAAATTAATTTCGAAATAATAGGCACACAATGTCGCCTATTTCAACGTAAAAATTCAGTAGACCTCTAAATTATTCCAAATGTATCTACGCAATGACCTTTGTCACGTTTTCGTTAGTTTTAAATTACTATTGTTCAAATTTCGACAATCGATATAAACTTGTGGCCCGCATACTCGATGCTCGAATGCTCGGAGAGTTAGTCATGCAGGAAATGGTCCCGTTGGGGGTCCAATTACTAAAGGGGTCTAAATTCGCGACAGTATTGCTTCCTTTAATAACATTTAAATTTCTAAAGTAACACGGTCTATTTGATTGAACTTAGCTTGATAATAGATTGGCTCCTGCTAAAGCTTAGAGCATAACTTCTATTATCGATGCATGAACGACACATAGTACATCGTTGAGATGTAAAAACGATGTGTGTTTGTCGGGTCGGCGCGACTCCATTGCATTAGCATTATGTTCGCGGACATTTTATTTGTTAGCAAGCAGTTTGTTCCTGTTTGACCAGAAGAAACATTAATTGTGTGCCTTACAATCAAATCAAATCAAATCTCTTTATTTTCAGGCTGCATAGGCCCATAGATATATACCTTAAAGACTAACATACATAATATATTATAAAACATTGTTAGTATATAAAAAACTTAAATCTATGTTAGTAACACTTCACTACGCATTATGCCTCACAGAGCCACACAGTGGCGTACAAGAACTACACAGCAACATACTGATACAAAGATAGAAGTTCGATAGTAAGAAGTTTGCTATGACCTTGTCACATGTTTAGAATGCACCCAATGACTTCATAAAACCGGTATTCGTAAAGTACACTCTATCAGCTACAAAAACAATAAATAGTTTTTATTTAATTGTTTTTCTTCTTCTATACTTAACATAATAGAGAGGTAACATTTTTTGTTTGATTGTAAAGGCAACGACACTGCTGAACCGATTTGAAAAATTATTTCACTGTTGGAAAGCTACACTACCTCTATAGCCGAGTAACATAGGCTATATTTTTTCCGGGCTCCGACAGTAGTACCCATGGGACGCGAGTGATACCAGGAAAATACCTAGTCTGCAATAGTCAAATTTTGTGCATCGCCCAACTGGTAATCGGTCACAGAGTTTCTTTGCTTACACAAGATAATATTATGATATTTTGTCCAGTTCACATGACTTGCCTTACTCCGTTATCGTTCATAGGGTGCGGTGATAAAGAATCACCGTGACTTAAGAGCGTGTACGTCAACCGCGCGCCATTTGGCCTAAAATGGTACTTTTCAAACCACTGTTTCTCAGTAACTACTTATCCTATAACTATGTTATTTTTTAATAACGCAAGGTAATTTCACTGTCTATATAGTTAATTGAACATAAATTTCAATTTGAGTAGTTTAAATACTTAAAACCCCT
Organism: Helicoverpa zea x Helicoverpa armigera; assembly: GCA_033682625.1. Classification (NCBI taxonomy): domain Eukaryota; kingdom Metazoa; phylum Arthropoda; class Insecta; order Lepidoptera; family Noctuidae; genus Helicoverpa; species Helicoverpa zea x Helicoverpa armigera. The sequence goes on from JAWIIS010000050.1 coordinate 903,808, forward strand.
ATCACGTAACAGATGTTTTATAAAATTCCCGTTCAGCGTCTATTTCGAAGCTTAAATTCATGTGAAAACAGTGCAAATCTAATCATATTTATTTTTTTACTCATAGACGAAATCCCCATGCCTATAGTTAGTTGAAAACATTTTTTGATTTAGGTCTCTATCTTTCAGAAAAAAATATTTTAACAATGTGAAAAATTGTGAATTTCAAATGCTTTTTTTACCTATCTATCTTACTTAATTTAATATAACAATTATTTACTATAGTAATATAACTCTTTCTTTAAAACATAAACTTTATATTATAATTTAATCTCTCGTTTTGATTTTTTTATAAATTATTTAAAAACTACTATAAAACGCTGCACGCGAGTCAACTCAAACCAGACCGCCGCAAGGCTTCACAGAGAGAGGACGTGTCGCTCCGTCACATCGCGTAGGGTGAATAACCTCTGGCGTGGATACCGAGAATAGAGTACATTTCAAGCGCGACCAACAAATCTTGATACATTACTATTTTATTTAAAGCTCAATTTTGAAGCATATTTTTTTTATCGATTGAGTTGAAATTTTGTTTGAATGTTCAGTTTTAAAGACAATGTATGATTCTATATCCAATATGGCGGTATACCCAAGATGGAGAAAAAAATGTTTTTAATGCATTTCTACGATATGGGTATCAAATGAAAGGGCTTGCTATGAATAACTCGAAAAAAAATGTGTCACGAGTCTAAATCCAATATGGCGGACTCCTTAGGCTAGAAATCACTTATTGCAGATGTCTGTTACCAATCGAGCTATAATTTTTTTTTTTTTCATTTTGGATGTACCCAAATTTTGACTTTTGATCTCGAATAACTTTTGAAGCATATAGGATAGATAACTTAAAACTATATTTGCAATGGTAAACCCAAGCTCTTCACCAATATTTGGCTTTCCGGCAATTGCTGTTATTTGACCACAATTTTTCGGTCTGGATGGACTGGACCATTCATATAAACAATCAATTTTTCGAATCGGTCCAGGCGTCTTTGAGAAATCGAGAACAATCAAATTGAGAACAATCACAAAACAATCTAATTGAAACCTCCTCCTTTCTTTTTTTGAAATCGGTTAAAATACAGAGACTCTTAACATTGTCATTAATCATCAGTCGACTATTTAGTACTGTTGAAAATTGTATGGAATATACAGAAAGTCCTCAAAACCAAGGTTTTCATAGGTGCCCGATTTTTTTGCAAAAGAGTGTAAGTATTAACGACTTATTTTCATGCTTTTATATTTTAGACATCCATAGACTTACACTATTTTCCCGCTATTAACTATTTACTAAATAATATATTTTTGTTCTACCAATTTCACTCGAAAGGATCAAAATGGTTTGTGTGACTATACGTGAAGTATGATAGGCACGCACACAGCCGCGACGCTAGTCTGCGCGGTTTTTTGCGTTGAATTACCTAAAGTTGACATCGCGCGCCGAGCGTACACGCTCTTAACACTTAATACTTTCTTCAGATTTTGAGGAAATACCTTTTTATCAGTCGTTAAGTACTGGCGACTATATTGAACTATTTAGAGTTTGTATTTTATATCAACATAAATAAAGTATTCGCCTAACTTCTTAGCGTGTCGGAATATCATGCAAGACGGTGCCCAGAAACCATTTTAGGATATTAGCAATATTGGGTATAGTATAGACCACACGTGCCTACTTGTGCTCGAAAGTTAGTTGCAAGCCGCCCAGATATCGGGCAAAAATTGTAGCATGGCTATAATTGCAACTTGGTCACATTTAGGAACATAGGTACTATTCCTATTTAATTGCTGTACTTACAAAACTAATTCTTAGAACGAACGACGCGTTGATCAATCGAACCCAGATTTCCGTAGAAGATTGGCCATTTGTAAATATTAGTATCCTCACTAAAAACGTAATCATTGTCTTGTAGCATTCTTAGAAACCATTTGACACTGTTATTCGAAATTGATTGCATTTGAATGTAGTTTTGTGGCCTCTGCCGCTGTTATACTTTCTCTCTTTCAACATTACTGTCGTGTTTAAATATGATTCCCCTTCTTCCTTGGTCCTATAATTATAATTTCATTCTCTGTTAGTTCATCATTTAATCATCAATAAATTCATCTTTGTAGCTCCCCTCGTCATCACACACTAAGACAGCCTTAGGTAGCAAGCCTTTCACTTATGTGCCATGTCTTCCAACTCAAGCTATTATTTCTTTAATTAGCATGAGATTATATTGCCTTTGATGCACGATCTTGTCCCCTATTTGGCATCTATAAATACTTTTGCATGTAGGTACCTGTCTTTTATCCATCGACTCAGAAAGCTTACCTTGACCTCTTGTCTCAATAACTACTAATAACATCATGGTATGTAGGTAAATATAGTTAAAGTCAGCAAGACGAATCAAATTAACATTTAATAATAATTGCAACATAGGTACCTGCACAGATATACCTATGTAGTTTTCAAGTATATTCACGTCATACTGGTTTTTAATGCATTTACGTCGCAATACCTTTAGGTTTGTTTTCTACGTATTTGTGTTTACTAAACTACGTAAAACATTGTTTTACATTATGCTAGTCAATCAAATAATTATATTGCTTTCTAAGGAGGTAAAACACTATTCAAATGTTCACGCTCAATCGAGACAGGTCTTGCAAAAGTCTTATTTCACGAAACCGGGTGAAATAATTGTGTGTGTAAATGATTATGAGTGTAAATGTGTGTAAAAAGAGTTTTACAAATGCAATGTACCTACATGAACACAAAAGTATGCATGACACACACAAGTACATACACCCGCTTTCGTGAGATGAAACCGATTACATAGTTCTAAATCTGATGCCAATTTCAACCAGTACTCATAACATGTCTTATTTGCCCAGGCATCTCAGTCCGTGCATTCGTCCGCGATGCGTCGAAGATGCCCGAAGCCTTAAAGGACAAAGTGGAGCTGTTCCCCGGGAACGTTCTAGAACCCGACAGCGTGGCTGATGCCGTCGATGGCACGGACGGCGTGGTCATCGCTTTAGGAACCCGCAACTGTCTCGACGCCACCTCCGACATGTCTGAAGGAACGAAGAACATCATTGATGCGATGCGAGCGAAGAATGTGAAGCCGGTCTCTGCTTGTCTGTCTGCGTTCTTGTTCTATGAGCCCGCGAAGGTGCCACCGAGGTTCGTGGACCTCAATGAGGACCACAAAAGGATGTATGAAGTGTTGAAGGACAGTCCTCTGAATTGGATCGCTGTGTTCCCCCCTCATATTTCTGGTAAGTCCTCTTTTTTGTTTGCCACATTATTTTTTACTAAAGGAAGGCTAGGTTTAAGTGATAGGCTGTATAGTGAATTATATGTTTGTAGTCATCAAAATCCGACACGAACCCAGTTTTTTTTTTAATGGAAGCTGGGTTCGCAAAGTATTTGCCCGTAATTTTCCTGAAAATCGCCCAAGAAACACATTACAATTGTGAGAACACGATGGTAGTGCGTGAAAATTGAGCATTTCCACTATTTGCATTGCCAAAATTCAAAGTAAATTTTAAATGAGCATATAGGTCGTTAACCTTTTACATAGACTGTCTTTCAATATTTGAATAGGCACACGTGTATTTGTAATTATTATAAATACTTTCAAATATTTCTAGCTTCCCATCGTCACCAGATTCTACAACAGATTTTTTTTTTTCTATATTACAGACGAGCCCAGCCGCGAGGTGACAGTATTACCAAACGCGACAAGTTCCCCTGGCCGCGCGATCTCCAAGTGGGACCTTGGCACCTTCCTCGTAGAGTCTCTATCTGAGCCCAAGTACTACAAATCCGTTATCGGCATCGCTAATAAGTAGAATCACAATAATATTGCCATAGATTTTCTATCTCCCGAAAGCGAAACCATACTTGTGTAAATGTACGTGCACATTGAATGTCTCGGCGACTCGATCAGTACTGAGTGCTCCCGAGCTTACACATACAAAGACAATGTGCTTGTCAATTTACACACACTATTATATCAAAGGCGCTTTCGGGAAATCAAACATCTATACCGAAAACTAGGAAAAAGTAATTCTACATTACGTCCGATATCTCTTTGCGAGTCTGAAGTTAGCCGTTTAGCTGCGCAATAGATAATTTTGTTCGTATAAATTCTACTGCGCAGATCATCAGCTAACTTCAGATTTACTAAGTTACGTCGGACGTATTGTAAGTGCCATTTACAAAGTGAATTTATGTTACAAATTGTTACAGTTTTAAAAGATATTTTTTAGCATTTTCTGTGAACAGTGAATATACCTAATTATTATTAAAATGGATGGTCGACAAATTCATGTGAAGTTTTGCAAAAGTGGGTTCGATACTCATCGGTTTATGTATCATGTTTTCATCATAAAAGCTATTTTTATGTGGGTATAATTTTTTAGAATAGTAAATTTTTGTGCTAAATCTATAATTGAACACCTTAAAACATGACTATGATCATAACCCATATGCTTGTTCTAAAAATAAATATCAGCCATGTCAGTGTTTTTATTCGAACCTTCGAATAAACTAAGAACTTCCCGTGGATCTGTCTGCCATTGATCAGTTGCACAAAACTACAGTCTACTAGGCCCAAGGACGTTGATATCAATTACGTAAATGTATGTTAATAAGAACAGATGAAACGCATTTTTATTATGTAAGTTATAAATGAAGCTATTTTATGAAATAAATATAATTCCGTTACGTTAATTTTGTTTGTTTTTTTTTTATTGAAGTAACATTTCTTAATTCTTATTTCCAAATTAATAACAATTTAAAGGCCCTCTTGAGTTCGCGCCAAATTACTCAGCTATTCTGAAGTTAACTAATTGAATTGCACTAGTGATGTGTTCAGTTTTTCCACTATTGTGAAATCAATATATCTATAAATGGCTGGCTGGCTATCTATCTATCTTCAAAATTGCGAAGTTTTCCATTACTTAAATATCTTCTTTTGAAAGGTCAGCTGCACGGTTCAGAGTACTAAAATAGTTATATGTGCTAAGTAAATGCTGGACCCCAATGCTCAATAACATTACTTAATGATTACACATTAAACAGAAGTTATCTACATTAAATATTTACTCGTGATAGGATAGAAATCTTGGCTACCTCGACGGCGACCACTGGGCGTCGCGTCTTACTATCTATGTACTATGAAATAATTTTGTGATATCACAAACTGCTTTACCATTACATTGTAAGGCATAGGCACCTTCAATATATTCCAATTCATTTCATATTCATTTGAGTATACGTACGTAGTGGAAACATGACGTTGTTTTATACGTAGCTAAGTAAATTCATAAATATTTTACTGCTCATTCTATGTTGTACTGTTTTGTCAGCCAAGGTCTTTCATTGCAATGAAAACACTCGATCACTGTTTTTTGTATTAATATCTACGTTTTCTAGTTAATATATTTATAGCGAATACCTACCTCATTTTAAGTAGTATGTGAAACAACATTTTGTTGGTAACAAATTTTTAATAACTTTTTCAATTTTTTTTCAACCCTGTCAAATGACCGTGCAGAGCGTTGGGAAGTAATTTTCATTTGCCACGCTTCGCTCTATCTCATGACATTCTACTTTGGAGCTGAAGCTCACGGACATCAGGTCTTTAGCTGACGTCGCTGGCTTCAGGGTGTCCTTGCTGTCCTTCCTCTCCAGTTCCAGGCTGCACGTGTCCAAACTGTTTGGGTAGTAGTCCGTACAACTGTTCTTAGTGGCGGGACTCCAAGGATACTGCACCTTCATCTCGCTGGAGCCGCTGGCGACCAGTTGCACGCTACCGACCGACTCCGGCGTCCACGAACTCAGCGTCTCCAAAGAAGTCGAGCTCTTCTGCCCCGAGGGCAAGTATAACTGGTCACTAATACAAGGCGTTGTTGCGAAACTGTACAAAGTTAGAGTAGTCCTGCTGTAGGTCCCGACTGTGCGCAGAGGATTGCAACTCGAGTAGGTTGTTGTAAGCGGGTCCAGGGATGTCATTGTATTAGTATAGTAAAAGCAAGAAGGGTCCTCTAACAAGTCGGACACCAACAGAGTACCGTTCAAGGAGCACCAGCTCTCCGTACTCCAAGGCGTGCTGATCATGCTGAGGGTGTTGGTGACCGCAGTCGATAGGTTCACGTCGGTGTCAGATCGGTCAGCGTCTACTGAGCCTGATAATGAAGATGAATACCGTTTCTTCAATGCAAGTGACGAATACTTAGAGTCCCTTGAATGTTTTGAAATATTAATATTGCCTGGGTGTACCATTTTTAACGAAATCACTCTTGTAATCTGTGCCCATATTCTGTTATGCTGTATGAATTTTGGCCATGATTGCGATGGGGTAGCAGTCGTTAGCCATGTCGATAAGCCATCGGTACTCTTGTATGGAACTGACGAAAGTCTGTAGGTAGTGCAGGGGATTCATATTTTTATCATGTGGATGAGACTTGCTCACCCCAATCACACACAGTGGCTTACCATTATTTTCGACGCGATCTCGTATAATTGTGTGCTTGAAGAGATTTTTTTATATATTTTTTTTTACATTAACAATTTTACCAGTTCAATTTTAACTTCATTATTTTTATTATCTGTGTCGAATTGACAGTGACGTCACATCTTTGAATTTTAAATTATTATAATGGCAGTCGTTACAGAAGAGGTTGAATGTTAAGGTTAATTACATGCTAATCAGATTAGCTACTTGCGCTACTCTGTCTGTTTTATTCAATTCTGCATTGTTAGTAATATCATCTATCAGCTGCGCACCTACTACCCTCAAATTCCATATAGGACAATGGCTTTCTCTACTTTTTAAATAAGATCAGGTCATTCATTTACCTACATTTGTGCTAATTAGATGTTCATTAATGTGATTTCTTTGTCGTTGATACAAATTAATATTAGCATATCAATTTTGTTATTTTTAAAATTCACTTTACCTAAATGTACCTAGTCCTAAACCAAAGGTAGGCAGGTAGGTCTTAAGCATTAGTCTTGTTTTTGTCTTGATTTGACGTTCTATATATAATCTTAGTACTAGTTAAATGCATAGTTTGCATTCAAAATTAATTTCTTAAGCTTTGACGCTAAATGGCTTAACCGATTAAGATGTAATTTGTCATGGATAGATGGATGCTATTAGTGTGCTGGAGATAGAGATAGGCTATATGTTCCGCAGACGAAGTTAATCAAGACAAAATAAAATATTCAAAAATAATTATCATTCTTTTATTTCATGCTATCCAGCTTACAACCTAAAAAATATAACTAACTATACAATTATTTACAATTCAATAACTTACAATTTCACGCTAAAGATCTATCTAGGTCCTTCGGATTTTTTTCACCGAGTACATCAATATCTAGGAGTATTTTGCCCAGTTCCCCAGTCCTGAATGCTTTAATCATCAGCCGGGAGACTTCGGTCAGATCTGGGACGTCCCGGACGCGACCGTCGAAGTCTCTTGTTCGTCGGATACGATTGTACTTTATTGCTCCTCCAATCAGTACCTGTAATGAGTTTGGGATCTTTGGTTATGAGGAAATTCTAGTCTGGTATCAATTGAAAACCATAAGATGTTTAGATAAGTTTTTATGTACTTCCCCCTGCATCCCCCCTCCCTTATACCATGTAATTTATTATGTGTTCCCCCCAAATTATCCTTATGTACCAACTTCCTTATGTACAATTTTCTACATACTACCCATATCCACTATCCCTCTACCTATTGACATCCTTATGTACTTCCTTTTGTCTCTTCCTATGTACTCCCTCATATACTGCCTTATGTACACCCCCTGTAATAATCATGAACTTTCAGCCACATCAGTCAGATGTGTAGACTGCCAGATCTTCATCTTCATCTCGTTGGGGTTGGCTTCCAGTCTAACCGGATTCAGCTGAGTACCAGTGTTTTTCAGAGCGACTGCCTATCTGACCTCCTCAACTCAGTTACCCGGGCAACCTGATACCCCTCAGTTAGACTGGTGTCAGACTGCCAGATATCTTGTATAAATCACAAAATTATATCTATGCATATAAATTTCTCACCCTATTAATATCATCACAGGGTTCCTCTAACCCCATGTAGTCTACGTAGTTGAACTGGCCATGCTTGTTGAGCCAGTACAGCAGGTAATCAGCAATGATCTCCTCTCCAACAAGGTGGTCTTGCAAAGACGCACAGAGAGCCAGCTTCAGACCCATTTCTATGTCTGTTACCGAGGGCTCCAGAATACCTGGAATGTTAAATGTTGTTTTGTTTAGTGATGATGTTAAAATATAGTAGTGAAATTGTTAATGGACAAGTAGTTAAGTGATGTATTTCTTAAGTAAGGTTTAGAAATATGACAAGAAAGTAGTAAACTGTATGTAAGGTTGGTATGACTTAAAAATTCTAACTAAACCTGTTATGCAGAGAAATTTAAGTTGTTAATTAGGTTATCAGCTGATTTGGTTCAGCCTATCTTCTATCAATCTATCTTAACTTCTATGTAAAAATCTTACCAGGTGTGTCCAACATAAATATAACAGGATCATTATTGATTCTGATCTTCATCATGACACTCCTGGTGACTCCTGCCACCGCGCCCACCGGCAGCGCGTGTCTGATGCTCATGTTGTTCGAGCGAAGCATGTTTATCAGCGAAGACTTCCCCACATTCGGCACTCCCATGATCATCACATTGTAATCCAGCTCCTCACTCCTATTGTATCTATTAGATCCTTTAATCAAGTTCACCATCAGAGGCTTCAGCATCTTCAAACCCTTACAATGCTGGTCCTTGCTGTTTGTAAACACCAAATTCTTTATGTTCTGTTCCGCTTTCAATTTGTCGCGTATCCGCGGTATTAATGACGGCACAGTCAAATCTTTCTTGTTTAACACAAGTATGTGAGGTTTAGTACCTATTAGCGTGTTGGTAAATATAGGATTTCTTCCCGTAAAAGGTATTCGAGCATCGTGGACTTCGATCACACAGTCAACACTGTTCAATTTCCGTTGCATTTGCTTTAAGCCTTTGTTCATGTGGCCAGGAAACCAGCGCAACAAGTCCTTCGTTACAAAAGGACATTTTTTCCTGAAATTGTAAGCGGCAGCATCGAATTTTGCAGCCATTTCGTAATATTGTTTGTTTTGTTTTGGTAGCTTTGAGGTTATGTTATGGTACTGAAAGTCCTTGCAGTTGAAGTTCTTTTATAGCTAGTTATACAATGTAAGCCTTATTAATACATACACTGATAACACAAGTGAATAAAAAGGGATTTACTTAAGAAAATAGCCAAATTCATTCCATTATTTAACAAGAAACCACCAAAAATTTCAATTTTGGCAGTTTTTTGGCAAGTATGACAATAAGACTGACACTTGATAGATCGTTCAGAAAAGGTGATTTCAATCTTGATGAATACTACAGAAGAAAGTGAAAACCAACTTGATATTATTTAAATTACCGCCGGTACAGGCCATTCTCAGCCCTTATGTGTTTAATTAAAACAATACGATTTGAGGTCAAACGCTGTTATTGAGTGACACGTCACATAGTTTACAAACAACTTCGTTATAAAATAATTTGTATGAAAGGAAGGCCTAAAGATGTCAAACACATTTTTATTGGAGCCAGACATAATAGCAGCAGCCGAAAATGTTATGCCAGATCTTAACAATGATTTGATATTGGCCAAGAATTTCCTAAAGCAGCAGAGTGCAGCCACTGGAGATTCTCTGTGAGATGTTGAATTAATATGATGAACTAGCTTTATGTGTAGCATATTATAGCTGAAAAAAGCAGCTTATTATAACCCACATTGCTTACAGCAACAAAGACTATGAAGAACGCATTGGTCACCGCTTTAAACATGCATCTTGCAATAGCCCAGAACGCGCTGTGCAGTAGTGCATAAATAAATGCATGCATATCCTTCAAAACCATGTTTTTTTTCTAATTTTACAGATATGACCACTTAGTCGATGTGGTCCAAAAGATACTATCGCAGAAACCGCCCGATGTTGTGGACAATTTTGAGCACTACTCCTGGGAAGTCAAGCAGGAGAAATTTCGGCCCAACTTCGATTTACTCAACGACATATATTTGTCCCCTCCTCAGCTGGCCACCGTTCGGAGTATGGAAGAAATGTTCAGGGTATCAAATATTATTATTACAGTTACAGTGCTAATCTACCTGGTTTAAAGTTGCTACACACTTGCTCAGCTGAACTCAGCTCTATGTCGTATGTTGAATATGTTTCTAATGATTTTATATGCTCATTTTAGTCACTCTCTCCCAAATTTTGGGTCAAATTTGATGTCAAAAAATGTTAAAAACTAGCCGAGTTTCAATAAACATTTTTGACTCTACTCCTCTTACGAGCTCTCTTACGTACACCTCTTATATAGTCTCTTATATACTTTCTTATGTATTCTCTAAGAGAGTACATAGGAGGAGTACATAAAAAAAGTAAATAACAGAGTACTTAAGAGAAGTACAGGAGTAGGTACATAAGAGAGCATGCAATGTATTCCTCTAATGTGCTCCTCTTATATACTCCTCTTATGTACTCCTCTTCCGTACTCCCCTTATGTACTCCCTTAATGTAGATACTCCACTTATATACTCTCTTATGCATGAAAAAGAAACTACTGTATGTACCTACGCGATACGCGACTAAACCACTCCGATTATATTATTTGTCGCTTAACATGAAAGACGGCTAATCTAGCTGTGTCACTGTCTCCCTTTAGCTGGTCGCCAGCAAAGCTACGAAGCTGGATGACCTTGGGGAAGAGGAACAAGAGTTAGACCTTGAGGAAGATAACTACAAGCCGAAGATACAAGACCTCATTGATCACAACTATTACTTTAGAGAGGTAAGTAGAGTAGGTAGATAATTATAGTTCAACAAAAGAAAAAAAACACCACATTCGTAAGATGGGAGAAGATTCGGAAAAATGGCAAGAACGACAAATGACCGCTATTGGTTACCTACCACGTTTAAATGGGATTCTCTAGACCTTTTACACATATTGAAAACGCTTAGGTGATCATCGCATGTTCTGCATTACCGTTACAGCCTTTTTATCGCCCCACTGCTGGGCTGCGGCCTCCTCTCACACGGAGAAGGATCCACATTGCGATCTGTTAAATGATGTCCTGTCATGTCCTTATAGTTTTATGCTTATTCATCTCTAGGCAGGATATGGTCTGCCAGCGAGCGAATGCTACACGGTCTACATCGCCATGATCATGTTGGGCATCAAAGAACCAGTTTCATCAGTCAGGTCTGTTCAATTCAGACACAGTAGTCCTTAACTTTGCTATTAGGTAATATTGCAAAAGCGAGTTCGTTTGATTGTTACGCTTTCACGTTAAATAGCTGAACCAATTAAGGCGAGGGCTAGGGTAGTGAGAATCATGAATAATAGACATGGACTATTTTTTATCCCGGTGCCAACCGATGTTTTCTCGGAAGGCAGACGTAGACGCGGTCAAAATCTAGAAATTAATAAATACCTATAATCACACTGCAAATATAAATTCAAAGCACTGCTTTTGATAAGGAACTGCTTTTCTATAGATTTTTTGGGAAGATCTTCGGGACTAAAGCGAATTACTACGTCGCAGAAACTGACCTTACTATAGATGAACTGGACAAAAGGATCAGGGTTAGTAACTAATAAAGCATAAAATTACATTATGATAACATCTACCAAATATCTGACAAAGAACCTTTTCCCAAACTACTTAAAAGTTACCTACACCACGTAGGTACACGTGCTACTAAGTTCTTATTCAAAGTCCCCAATTTTGCTTCTTAGTTCTATCAAAATTCTGTTTCCTCAGGAGTTTGAACTGAAAGACATGCCGGGGGAGGGTGAGGGCATGGATGAGGCGGCAAGCCCTCCCGTTGAGGAACAAGCTGAAGTCAGTAAGTTACTTCTTAATAAATAGGTAGGTACCACCTAACTTGGCACGGCCGACCCCCCGTAGCACCTAGCTGTGTGTGAAACCTATATTGAAGCACCTCTTTTTCGAAATGGCTATTTGATTCATAGGTATAAACACTTTTGGTGCCATTTTTCTGGATATGCTGTCCAGCTTATTTTGCTACTTATTGTTTTGAAGACGTCTTAAACCGACGTTACGTGAATGAACGTATCTAATGAATAGTAAGTATAGTTGTATCAACTCCTGGCAGTGCCTGAAGGAGAGGAGAAGGAGGAAGTGCCTAAGGAACCAGTACCTCCGAAGTTGCCTCCGGAGCCGCAGAGCACCTGGCAGGCGCCCGCACCCATACCGGTCGAGAGGCCGGGTCAGGGAGTCAATAAGAAGGTAGGAAAGAATGAGTTATACCTACTACGTTAAACCATGTTAAACTCACTAAATTATCAGAACATACGTACCAAATTAGGCATTCTTGGTTTTCGTACCAAAACAATTATTCTTGAGTTTGAATTATCTTGTTTGTATAGGAACCTCATCTGCTGAATTCTGAGCCTTTTCTACCTAGATTAGACGGTTCTCCTTAAACGATCCTGAAACTGTCTGGTTTTATCATTTGTCTTGAAGTATTTTCCACAAAGCTGAAGTTCACAGGTGTACTGGGTCTGCAACCGTCCTGGCGAGCAGTGGATCTGCCTGCCAGACATCAAGCCTGATCACATCCGCGTGGCCAGGCTCTCAGTGCGCTGCATGACTGGAGACCTTGAATCTGAGGTAAGCTGCTTCTGGGGCGAATCATTCGATCTTTTAATAGGCATATCGGTTATGATAATTAATCTGTGTTTGTTCACGCAGCCAGCTGCCTCTATAACGAATGTCATTACCTTATTACGATTTGGGGACCTCCTTCTTTTTGGGAAGTCAGTTAAACAAGCAACAAAATTGTACAAATCATCTGTTTTAGTATGTTGCAAATCACTACTCAATTACTGTGCCATGATTCGTGAATCAAGCAAATCGGGGGTCTTGCCAAAGATGAAATCAAGCCATCGACTTAATATTTAAATTTATGGCATATTTAGAGAGCATCTTAAAGTCCAATCACTCCATAGTTCAACGTTTGCAGGTGATAACATTCCCCCCATTCGACGGCGTGGAGAAGCACTATCTTCGCGCTCAGATAGCTCGCATTGCTGCTTCCACATCTATCTCACCCCAAGGGTTCTTTACCTACGGTTCTGGAGAAGAGGAAGAAGATCTCAACTTGGAAGAGGGAGGAGGTCAGTTTTCGCAAAAACCAGACAAAGTACATCAAATACCTTCATAGTAAATCCTTTTGGTGGTCATGACGAGTCACGACCTTATCAAGACATTATCTTCTTTTGCGTAGCGCAGGCTATAAAAAATGTATCCTGACGGATGACCATTTCCAGGTGACATGGAATTTAACCCGAACCCATACTACCAGGGCCACACGCTGAAAGATCTCGTGGACTCCAACCTGACGTACTGGGTGCACCACGGAAGACATATCCTCAAGCAGGGAAGGACCTTGTGGTGGAACCCTAATGCTGGGATGGTAAGAACTACAAAGCAAAACTAAATTAAAATGGAGTTTTAGCCAAAACTGTGAATATTCTCGTACTGTCTGATACCTAACTCTATTAAGTATTCGTTCACCCTTAACTTCTTTCGTCATTTACTCATCAAAACATAGGTAAGAAGTACGAAATTGTAAGCCAGTAGACGGTCTAATATCCTGCCGTCACTTACGGAAATGACCCATGTTAAGATAAAATCACTAAAATCCGATAGTAATTTCACTTACTATGTGTGCTAGGATGAGGCAATCGAGGAAGAAGAGGACGAAGGCCCTCCCCCCGCAGAGCCAGAAGTAGGCCCGTCTCTCTTCACGGCGCTCGCTGAAGACGACAGGATCGAAGGCCTGAGCGCTTGGAGTACCAGGGTCAGCTCCACCCTGTGCCCTGACAGAGCTCTCGCCGTCATCAGGAGTAATCTGTGGCCGGGAGCCGTGGCTTACGCTTCTACGGGCAAGTTTGTATCTTTGGAAGGTGTTACAGTTGAATTAGATATAAGAACAAGTATAGTATACTGATTTTCAAATGGTCCTGATTCAGTGCTTGAGTGAGAAATGCAATATTTTTCCAATTTAAAAGACATTAATATCGAAAAAGATTTCAGAATTTCATAAACATCCAAATTTTATTCAAGGAAATAACTTTCTTGTACTTACTCTTTTACTGAACCATATTACTGGGGCCTGAAACTGAATTAAGTGAGCTCGGGTGCGGTTTTAGGCCTGAAGCTTTATCCGCTGATCAAGCCGTATCATAAAATAACTCTCATTGTTTACCTAAATCGATGCACAGTTAACCAGGTATATACATTCTACCCAGGAAGTCAGATTGCATGTACGTGGGTTGGGGCCTGAAGTTCCAGCCGCCGAACTTCTCGCCGCTGCAGTTGCCGTTACCTCAGGATGAGTACCCCATCGGTCCCGAAGTCATGGAGATGGCTGACCCTACCTTCGCTGATGAGGAGGTTTGTAGCCAGTATCCATCCAGTAGCCAAAACGTGTGCGAGATGCTCTTTCTCTCTCTTTTCTAAGCTTTGCTTTGCTTTGGCTTTTTTCCCTGTAAAATATAAGGACTCGAATTATGTCAAATCAAATCGAGTCCAGCCGTGTTGCTGTTTGATTTCAAGCATTGAATAAGACATAAGAGGAGCTTTCATGCTTATGTCCCATATCTTGAACCCACATTTTTTTTTGGCTCCATAACGTGACGCGTATGTTTTAAAATTTTACTCTCGCAGGCGTACCGCATCGCCCATTTACCCCCTCCACCGCCACCGGAGATCATGGGAGAAGGAGAAGGTGGCTTCGGAGAGGAAGTCGAAGAGGAAGACTAAAGCCTACACCTGTATTAGTGTCATCTTATATGTTTACAGTTCGTTTGTTTTGCTTGTTGAACTTTATAGGCATGGTAATAAAGGTCAATATTGAAGTGTTTTTTTTAAGATACTATTCGTGAGTTTTGAAGGTTTTTTGAAACTCGCGTCCATGGGTTGTCGCAATTCCGTAAAACAGTTGATATCCGTTGATAGTTTTTAAAAACTAGACGATGAGATGTAACTGAAACAATTTGTAGGACATATTCGATAGTTGGTTGACTGAATTTAATTTTGCAATACTAGGTTTGTTTTTTGACGATAATAATGGTGATTATATATTTTATGAAATAAAGGATATAAAAAAAAAAACTTGTGTTTTTATAACTAACATTTTTATTTCGCAACATCAATGTTTTACATTGTTTGTTTTATTTTTATATACAGAAACTTTAGTTAAGAATTTCATAATTATGATTCCATGATTGATGCAAAAATATTTTGATACCTTATGTAGCAATCACAACAGATATTTAAGTTGAATTATTTCCATCCAATATTCAAAATAAATTATTTACAGAATTTACTAGGTTAGATAAAAGGCTTTATTTCTGTTAACGCTAAATGTATCATCAAGACTAGCCAATGCTGATTTTTAAGGCTTAAAAGCCACTTATCCAACCTTTACAAATCCACAAAAAAAAAACCGCCATAATATCATTGTATTTATTTAAACATAAACAGGACAAAACAACAAAATTAATTTACAAATATTATTTTTTATGCTTATGCAACTGTGGGGCGGACAATTTGACTTTCCCGGGGAAGTTCCTTGCAATATTTTCCTCTTTCACGGCTTTGAGGAGGTCCTTCTCGCGAGGAGTGCCGGCTTTGTCGCGGAGGAAGACCTGGACAGCAGTCTTGGCTGCCTTCCCGCGTTTGCTGGCTCCGGGAGTCAGCTTTACTTTGTACCTGGGGATGAGAAGTAAGTGAAATGTGTGTTATAGTTGGTTTTACTAAGGTGAAGACTAATGATTGATATCCTAGGGCTCAAGTTTACTGACGGCAAAAGTCGGATTTTATAGTAAGCAAAGCATATGTTTGCTATCAATTTTTACGGTTGTCGGTGAACAAAGTCTTAAATTATATACATTCCTATATTGTTTTTTATTCTGAAAAGAATTATCATTTTTGACGCCTGATTGTTACAAAACGTGATAGACGATAAAACTTATTAATGCACATAACTAAACTTACTAACGAAACTAGTTTTCTTTCAAATTATTACTACATCAATCACAGAATATATTCATTATTTTTTCCCATCTCTTTTAAACCTACATATGACTCCAATACATACTTATAGTTGTTGAGTGCGGAATACGGTGCTACCACTGGTACCGCGAACAGGAGCTCGTCTTCCGTGTGAGGTATACCGGTGAGCTGGCACAGCATCTCCGTGTCCGCGTCTGGTCCTGGCTGCTCCGTCTAGAGGGGGGAGGAGGGGTTATTATTATCCACAGATGGTGTAGTATAGTTATCGGCCCGGATATTGAGCTCTCGGCGGAAGAGTGGGGATCGCTTTGCGCACTGTACACATAAGGCAATAAACCAATAAATCACTTCTGCGCAGGTGAAGGTCAGGGCTCAATATCCTTGCCGATGATTAAAACCTTAATTGTTCCTATATCGCAATAATAGGCATTTTTTGGATTAAATTCATTAACGAAAAGAAAGAACAAACTCATTTACGGACGGCAAGGCTCGGTATTTTTAGACTCAACTTTTAGTCTAATGGTATTAAAGTTGAAATTTCAATGCACGAAGTTTGAACCATAGCAGGTTTTTGGTTTTTTATATCAAATAAGTCGTAATGTAAATTTAAAACCGCCACTTCTTACAAGCAAATACATATAGGAAGTCGTAAAGGGTTGGCGTTTTAATTTTGATGTTCGAAAAGTGCTATATTGTACAAATGCTCTTAGATTTTTGTAGATTGACATATGTTTACTCACATCAGGTTCCGGGTCCACCTCCTCAGGGTCTGACTCTGCCTCCAGTATGAGCGGCGCGGGCTGCGGGATCTTCACTCCTCGAGGGCCTGTCTTCACCTTATTGGCTTTAGCTGCTGCTGCCTTCTTCTGAGCTTTCTTTGATTCTTTCTCGCCTTTGGCCGACTGAAAAGAGAGAGAGAGGGGTATATGTATGGTGGTTAGAATGGGGACGACAGAAATTTTATTTTCAGTTCACTTTAGCGCGATAGTACCAAAGATACAGCGGTCCTAATTACATCCTTATTTTATGTAGGTGATGAAAAAAATATGGGTATCCTTCAAACATAGGTCATTCACGAAGTAATTTAGATAGATAATGAGACAATTTTGAGATTCTGAAAATAATTTTGGAATAAATACTCGACCACCATTAATGTTGATTCCATTCCATTCCATTATGGTTGATATTTTATTTAATTTTTACTTACTTTGTCTAGTAAATTATATTGCCAATGTAAAGTATATCTAAAGAGCAATAGGATATAGCCTATATCCGAATGTTATTTATGCCAATATTTAGGGAATAATTTATTAAAAACAAAACCGGCCAAGTGCGAGTCGGACTCGCGCACGAAGGGTTCTGTACCATTATTTAGAAAATGAGCAAAAAAATCACGTTGTTTGTATGGGAGCCCCGAAAAAAACATTTATTTTAACTCTAACTATTACGGTTCATGAGATGCAGCTTGGTGACAGACGAACGGATGGACAGAGGAGCAAAAACAATAGGGTCCCGTATTACCCTTTGGGTACGGGACCCTATAAATTACCTGCAACAACTCCATCATAATAGCGCGATCCTCTTCATCCTGGTTCTTATACTTCTCTTTCATCTTCTTGATCTTGCTGCGCTGTCCTCGCTTTACTCCCTTCTCTTCTCTCTTATCTTCTGCAGTCTTCTGCGCTTTTTGCTGCTTCTGAGGCTTCTTACCGCCCTTGCGTGGTAGAGCTGGGAATGATGGCATTTTGTCTTCCGCTAAAAATATAACAGAGATTTTGAAAATCTCGCTCTTTTTGAAGAAGTAGGAAACAAAGTGTGTGTTAAGTATGAATGTAGATGGATGGAGAGGAAGAGGAAGGCCTAAGAAAAGATGGATGGATTGCCTGAAAGATGACATGAATAGGAAGGGAGTGAGTATCAGTATGACGAGTGACAGGGGAAAATGGAAGAGGATGACATATTGCGCCGACCCCAAGTAAAATTGAACAGGGCAGGAGGAAGAAGAAGGTAACAAAAAGTTAGAAATCCAAATTATGTTCGGAAGTTTATATTTTTGTGATTTTGATACTCACTTTTGTCAGATGTCTCGGAAAATGTTCTGGATTTTGATTGGACGAAAACTTCACCAGTTCCATGGTCAACCTGAAAAGTAATATTAGTTAGAGCATTTTATATATTTTATTTATGAGACCTAAAAATACATAATATTGTAAGTATACTAACTTTATAGTGGTAACGTATCAAAAGTAATGAAGTGAATTTTTAATGTGGCATGAAACTCTGCAACCCATTGTCCATGATGTTGTTTAACTTTAAAAAAAACGTTTTTTTTTTGCATTCAAATACCTTTGCTCAGTATTGCCAAACATACTTCTAGAATTCATAAAAAAAAAAAAAACTTATTTCAAGCCTTTACCTTAATATGTGTATCAGGGAACTCATCTTCGGACGACTCACTGTCGCTATCACTCTCATCTTCCTCTTTCTCATCTCCCTCCTTCTCTTGTTCATTATCACCTCCCTCTTTCTCTTGTTCATTCTCTTCTCTTTCGATCTCCTTCGTCTCCTCTATCTCTTGTGTAGTCTGTCCTTCCTTTAAATCTTGTGTGGTCTGTGGCTCCTCTTTAATGGCGTCTAATTTGTTTGAATCTGTTTTATCTTCCTCTTTGTCTGATGGTTCGTCTGTTAAAAGGATTATAAATAGTGTTGAAAAACTGGTTAATTATTGCTAACTGGTATGAACATCAACAGCGTGAGTTTTACAAGTTCATGTACCGATATGTGTTATGTAGTCATAACTCGGTTGAATAGAGGTCGTATGATACATCACACGTTTTGAATATTTTAACGTTTATATTCAACCAAAAGTCGATGATATTTTTTTAAATAGTTAATTAGTTTTAGGTGAATTTATAAACGTATCGATATCGACAATGTTTAACTTGCAAACTCGCTCTAGGTCTTCAGTGCTGGGATACAGGCTAGGAAAAATATCGATATTCTTATTAAACTGCACTATATGCTCACCATCATCAGACACCGGTATCTCCTGGTCTTCCTCCAAGTCCTGTGTTGACGTGACGTCAGAGGCGTCCTCAATGGCTATCGGCTTGCGTTCATCACGGTGCCGCTCTATACAGCTGTCTTCTAGCTGATAAACATAATTTGCAAATATTTTAATAACCATAATGGTAGTTAGGAGTTCAATCACAAAGTACAAATCCATATTGTAAAAAACGCACCACTGCCAATATTTTTAAAATAGCCAATTCGTAAGCGTTTGAGGTGCAATTTCAAGTGATTTCACGATTAATATCCGCCATAAAATCAGTTTACAAGACAATACAATGGTATATTTTTTTTTGTTACGGGATGAAACCGCGAAAAATATTATACAACATGTAACGACAAACACGCAAAACTTTAATAATTTAAAAGTTTTTTGATCTGTTTTAAGTTCTGTAGGCAATATTTTTGAAAACGATTTTTTTTTTAATGTCACCTAATTGAGAAAGTATTTAAGTTGATTCTGTTCATTGAACTATTTTGTTATTTATCGTTACGCGTATATTGTACTATATTTAACTTACCCGGAACATAAAACTGAATCCGAACTGCAGCTGATCGGGCAGCAGGTAGTTCTTCTTCCCCCGTATCATGAAGGAGCCGGTGGTGAGGAACTCCCCCGTGGGGGCGGACTTGGACACCTGCGAGGCGTGCACCCACCACGCGCGGGTCACTACTTTAGCTTCCCAGGCTACACTGTATAAGAGAATTCATAGTTTATTCATCTGTATAGATATTTCAATCTGCGAAAGCGGTTCAGGTATACTTGTGCGTGTTTTTTGTCATTTGTCAATAAGCGTGCTCAATATCTATGTATGTCTCTTGTACTAACGAGTGCTCCTTTAACACATATGAGCATGGCTCATCCGCTTCCGTGAGATAACATCTGTACTAAATTTAGTCGAGTCCGTAAGCAGACTATCTAAAAATCGATATATCTACAAAGTCGATTTTTAAAAATCGTTAATCAAAGGAAAGCTAAATTATTTGAGTGTCATGCTTATTTTTATAATGGATCAAAATAAAATATAGCTTTAAAACCAGTTGATCACAATTTTTTAAATTTTTTTTTAAATTCAACACATTCACGACTTTCTTAACACATTTTTTATCCACATGTACAGTAACGTACCTATAAGCCACAGCGGCCTGTCCGGCTTCAGCCAGCGTCCGGGGCGGCACCTCTCCCTGTCCGGGGTTCTTCACGATGACGGACGCCGCGCCCGACACCTCCGCGTGCACGTATATGTCTCGGGATCGCATATAGCGCTTTACTAGGAGCTCGTTCTGTTGCTGGTCGCGGCCTCCTATGACCTGGATAAAACATTACATAAAAATATACATTGGAAGGTAAATTTTAAGGCAATCGGTCAGAAAGTCTGACAACTAATCAACCGAGCCGGTTGCTAAAAATTACCAAATAATGATCTCCTAAAAAATAATTAATCTCTATTAAAATTAGGTAATGGATTTTAGAACGTTCGTTTAGTACCTAAGTAGCAAAGAGGTTTCGGTCAGATACACATAAACTTCTAACAACCCTACTTTTTAACCGACTTCCCAAAAAGGAAATTTTTGAAGGGTTGTTAACCGGGCCTGATTCTCTGTTTATTTGTAAACGAGCATTCCTTAACCGGATTTGCACAAAAAATCAAATAAAATCCATAAAATGGATTAATTAAGTTGTAAAGGTGAGATGATACGCAATCACTGTTCATAAAACTTCACCTAACATAAATCAGTTAGACTGAATGAAACCCACTAGAATATTCAATAAAAATCTTACCAGATAATTATCAGAAGATATAAACCAGAAGAACTTCTCGAACCAGTAAGTCTTCCTTGCTTTGATGATGTTGCTCACAGTATGTGCTTCTTTCAGCGTCTGCTTAGTCTTACGTTCAGCGCTTTTAAGCGCTTTACCGGTTGATTCTAGCGTTTTCTGCTGCTTTTTCGCTGCATTGCGCTTTTGGTCGTAGTACCTGGGGTGTAAGGTTAACTTGGTTAACATAACTAAAAGATTGATGTTTTAAATAAACCAAAATCTTTGCCAATAAACTATCATTAATTTATTTATGAAAAAATATGATGTGTAACCGGGTTGGTATTTTGAATGATTCTGGTAATTCCATCGACCCGGGAGCCAGCAATTTACTGCGACATCCCCCGGGAATAAATCCAGTATTTTATTTCCAAGACCCAACCAATTTAAGCTATAGTTTACCACAGTTCAATCATTCCTTTTAAACCGACTCCCAAAAAAGAAGGAGATCAATTCGGATGTCTGATTTTTAAAGAAATAATATGGCAACTTCTGATGCGAAAAAATAAATAAAATGGCAACACGCTTCTTAATATTCTCTCTTATTAATTAAATTTTACGTCAATAACTTCATCCGTAAAGTAAAAACTTACCTTCTAGCATTAGCAAAAGCCGTAAGACTGAGATCAATATCCACCAGCATAGGCTTGATGCTCTCCTCATCACCTTCGTAAGGGTCCGACAGTAACAACGTGATGTGATTGGTCTTCAGCTTCAGCTGTTTGATACAGGACGCTATGGGATCGTCGTTGTCTTGTGCCGTCTTTACTAGCGCTTGGATATCGTCCCATGACATCTGCAAAATGATAGTTCTAGAGTATTCTAGAAAGATCGAGAAGGATGTGGGAAGAAATAAGAGTTCGGCGATTTTTGAGCCACATTTTGATAGTTAAACGAGAAATGTTCGATAGAACGACCTAGCATGTTCTAGAAATATCTAGTGTTAATCTTGGGCAAGTGGTCTAGCTGTAGGTATGTTTGTGTGTGTCCATTCCCAAGTTCATGGTACCTACCATCACGGCATGACCTAAATGGCAGAAAAAACATATTTTTTGTTGTTCTTCTACAGTGGTAGCAACTGACCTGGTTAGCTATAGCGGCCTGCACAGCTCTCCGGGCTTGCTCCACGAGCGGCTGGTTGCGGGAGATGAGCTCGGCAGCTCCTACAGTGGTAGCAACTGACCTGGTTAGCTATAGCGGCCTGCACAGCTCTCCGGGCTTGCTCCACGAGCGGCTGGTTGCGGGAGATGAGCTCGGCAGCTCCTACAGTGGTAGCAACTGACCTGGTTAGCTATAGCGGCCTGCACAGCTCTCCGGGCTTGCTCCACGAGCGGCTGGTTGCGGGAGATGAGCTCGGCAGCTCCTACAGTGGTAGCAACTGACCTGGTTAGCTATAGCGGCCTGCACAGCTCTCCGGGCTTGCTCCACGAGCGGCTGGTTGCGGGAGATGAGCTCGGCAGCTCCTACAGTGGTAGCAACTGACCTGGTTAGCTATAGCGGCCTGCACAGCTCTCCGGGCTTGCTCCACGAGCGGCTGGTTGCGGGAGATGAGCTCGGCAGCTCCTACAGTGGTAGCAACTGACCTGGTTAGCTATAGCGGCCTGCACAGCTCTCCGGGCTTGCTCCACGAGCGGCTGGTTGCGGGAGATGAGCTCGGCAGCTCCTACAGTGGTAGCAACTGACCTGGTTAGCTATAGCGGCCTGCACAGCTCTCCGGGCTTGCTCCACGAGCGGCTGGTTGCGGGAGATGAGCTCGGCAGCTCCTACAGTGGTAGCAACTGACCTGGTTAGCTATAGCGGCCTGCACAGCTCTCCGGGCTTGCTCCACGAGCGGCTGGTTGCGGGAGATGAGCTCGGCAGCTCCTACAGTGGTAGCAACTGACCTGGTTAGCTATAGCGGCCTGCACAGCTCTCCGGGCTTGCTCCACGAGCGGCTGGTTGCGGGAGATGAGCTCGGCAGCTCCTACAGTGGTAGCAACTGACCTGGTTAGCTATAGCGGCCTGCACAGCTCTCCGGGCTTGCTCCACGAGCGGCTGGTTGCGGGAGATGAGCTCGGCAGCTCCTACAGTGGTAGCAACTGACCTGGTTAGCTATAGCGGCCTGCACAGCTCTCCGGGCTTGCTCCACGAGCGGCTGGTTGCGGGAGATGAGCTCGGCAGCTCCTACAGTGGTAGCAACTGACCTGGTTAGCTATAGCGGCCTGCACAGCTCTCCGGGCTTGCTCCACGAGCGGCTGGTTGCGGGAGATGAGCTCGGCAGCTCCTACAGTGGTAGCAACTGACCTGGTTAGCTATAGCGGCCTGCACAGCTCTCCGGGCTTGCTCCACGAGCGGCTGGTTGCGGGAGATGAGCTCGGCAGCTCCTACAGTGGTAGCAACTGACCTGGTTAGCTATAGCGGCCTGCACAGCTCTCCGGGCTTGCTCCACGAGCGGCTGGTTGCGGGAGATGAGCTCGGCAGCTCCTACAGTGGTAGCAACTGACCTGGTTAGCTATAGCGGCCTGCACAGCTCTCCGGGCTTGCTCCACGAGCGGCTGGTTGCGGGAGATGAGCTCGGCAGCTCGCTTGTCGCTGTCCTGCACTCGCGTCAGTTCCGTCACTCGCTTCTCGTGGTCTTTGCGGACGTTTTGTAACTTCTTCATCGCTTCTCTTTCTACTTGGACCGTCTGGAAAAGATGGTTGAATAGTTATCCGATAGAGAGTCAGACTGGTTGACTATTTGATACACCAACCGTCAGATTATCAGACTTAGTCAATCAGCCTGCAGGTTAGCATGTTAAGTTGTCATATTTTATCGACCGTTGGTCAGAGTTGATGAAACTGGTTGTGTAAATTGGTCAGATAGGTAGACTAAGTTAGACCGCTTGGCACACAGAAGATTCTTATAACTTATTATACCTTAAGGGATTTTTATACATGTTTATTAACAATCGGGACTCAAACATGATATAACACTAAAGATTTGATTGTCACACCTACCTTCAAATCAATCTTCTGCCCTTCTAGCGTAGAGAAGAACTCATCGACGGCTCTGTCGAAGGTCTCGTGTTCCACGTGGGGCATCTCCCGGTGCTGGGAGAACAGCATCGGGTGGAACTCCTGGCTGGTGAGGAGGAAACTGGTGCCCTCACCGTCGGGGTTTGGACGGACTTCCTTCTTTTGAGTTATGTAGCCCTGGGGGGAAGGAAGTTGAGAATTTACGTCTTGTAAAGTTACCCCCATCTTTTATCAAACTTGGCTTACAGATTCTTTATTTACATAGATATTTACATTAAATAAAAAAAATACTCTCATCGGATGACATACTAAGACACTAAACTATTAAAAAAAATTAAGTAGGTAGATCAAGGAATGAAGTTTAGAAATGTTATTGTTTGTCAGTACGAGTAGACCTATAACATTTATATCCGTCACTACGCCGTCCATTAAATCTCACCTTAGCAATATACATTTCTCAAATACTGATACAGAACAAAATAAAAATAGTTTAAAAACTAAATCCAGTTAGACTGGAAGCCGACCCCAACATAGTGGGGGAAAAGGCTCGGAGGATGATGATGTTAAAAAAGTAACTTTATCTTCTACATACCTTAGCCACCTGCTTCCTAGCTATATCCAGTAACTCCTCAGCCTCCTTCAGGGCTTTCACCAACTTCTCCAAGTCCTGTTCCACGTGGAAGCCCTTCCCTGGCTCCTTCGTCAGTTTCATGGTGCCCGATAGACCGTTCTCTAGTAGAACGTGGTCTATTATTGCAGATCCGAATTCTAGAAAATAAAATAGAATTGAATTAGTTGGAATGACAAAGAGGTGGTAAAAGTTATATTTGTTATAAAAAAATATGATCTTCAGAAGTTGGATAAAAAAGATTTTTCACGATTTCAATTACGCGCAAGAAAACTGTTTTTACAAGAGATTTTTGTCTGGTGTTCTAAAACAAGCAATATTTTCATTTTGTAATGCTTACGCAACTTAAGATTCGGCAGTTTTTTTAACCTTCTTTTTCTGCAATATTACTTACTTTCATATTTAAATCAATTTATTTGCGACATCGCAACAATAATTTGCAATTTATACATAACTAGCGACTCGCCCCGGCTTCGCACGGGACAACAGTATTTCCCCACTATTTAATGGATGTTATTATACATATAAACCTTCCTCTTGAAACACTATATCTGATAAAAAAACCGCATGAAAATCATTTGCCTAGTTTTGGAGATTTAAGCGTACAAAGGGACATAGAGATATAGGGACAGAAAAAGCGACTTTGTTTTATACTATGTAGTGATACATTTTGTACTGCTTACCTAGCTTAGGATTGAGCACTTTCTTGAGATTGTCTCCGGGCTTGCTGGTCGCGAGTATTTCCTGTAACGTTTCGGTAGATGGCGCCGCGTAGCTGGTCTTAGCTCTGTCCAGTGGGTACTTCTCTTTTACTGCAAACCTGGTTAAATAAAAAAAAAAATTATGTATTATCAACAAAAATGTTGCAGCTTTTTGCTCATTTAGGTGTTAATTCTTATTTTTGGCAACAATTCTTATTTTTGCTTGACTTGATGCAACCAGTAAGTCTACTTTAGCAGTGTTGCCAACACCTATTGAGATGAAACAAGGGCATTCGTTCAAGTTCTTACTTGCACAATAGAACATTTTAATCATACATTCATATTCATGCCAGAAATGAACGTATCAGTCAGTCAAATATGTTACAAGTTATAATGTATCAAGATTTATATGAATAATCACACATTTATAAAGCAGAAAATTTATCTTAGCTTGGTGCTGATCACATTAAAATATTATTATTCTCACTTATAAATAACAACTTACCGTATCTTATCCCCTTCGACATGAGGTCTCAACACATTCAGGATAGTCCACTCATGGTCTGTCAGCACGATGTTGCCTCTATCATACAGCTCCAGTATGACATGGTAGGCTGCCTCCCCGCTGCCGAACTGCAGGTCTACTATACGGTCTATGCCGAGCTGTGAGAGCTTCTCTAAACGTTTGTTCTTTAAGTGTTTGCGAAGCTGTAAAGAAAAATTATGTGTTTTTGGCAAACTTGTGGGAGGAGTTTCATATTGTGAAGATAGAAGGTGTTGCGTGTCAGAAACATATACCTACTCTGTTTGGCTTATAACACATATAAACAGTAAACAGTTGTTTGAGATAATAATCATTTACTTTGATGTTCAAAGATAAAAAGTTATATCAAGATTGTTTATCTTAATTGCCTACTTAAATGGAGTATAATGTGAAATGAGATTCATATTGGCGGCCTACAATCTGTAGATGACTGTTACAAGATGCCAATATTTTGTTTGTTTAAAATTAGTTTTCTTTCATATCTTAAATGCTATAGTTACATCTCTATCTCCTGATAATAAGAGCATCAAATGATAATTATATTTTTAAATATGTATGTAATTAATGTAAACACTATACCTTCATAGTAAACCCCGAGGGAGCCACATTCTTGGGCCACTCGAACTGTGTGGTATGGAACCGGTTGCCTGACTCCAGCAGCAGAACGCTCTTCTCCTCGGAGCGCTGCAGACGGATCACGTAGGTCTTACTGTCTATATCGTAGACTTGGTTTACTCGCATGCCTATCAGCCTGGTGAAGATAAATATAAATTTAGGAACGGGAGATAAGTTTGAGTAGGTAGAAAAGGTATTTTTTGAACTATTGGTTTTATTTCAAATATTTTTGGAAGGTAAAGAGATGAGGTGCTTAATAAGGCACTTAAATAAAACTCTTATACATTTTTAAAAAGAAAATTGTCATTGCGAGTTAGAGATTATTCTTTTAGATTCGTTTGCAATTATGTAGTTGCTGTATGTTTTATTTATTCTTTGAGTGCATAAATAGATTGATGGCTCTCAAAAGAAAATATTTATTATACAGGTGTGTTAAGAAGTTGAGTGAGTCATGGGAAATAGATTATATTGAAATTGTGCAATAATTTTATATGAGTAGTTGATCATATTGCCGCCACATGAGAACACATGAGAACATATGTGAATATTCATATGAAATGATCCTTTATTATAGGCCTTATTTAGAAAAAAAACGCAAATGAAAAAGAAAAACATTTAACAAATTAACCTTGAATTTTCATTTTCTTTCATAGTTAAAATAATTGATTTACGACATCGCAACAATGATTTGGAAGCGACATTAAACTGATTATATAATTTAATCAATTAATTAAAAATACTAAGATGCGATGTTTTGATTTCGTGGGTAATAACTTTTTACGCTTATTTTCAATGCACAAAAATATTGTTACCTTTGTAATTCTGTGACCATGCACATAATATCATATGTATTGAATCTGTTCTTCATTTTTGCGGTTTTCTTTACACTTTTTCACAACATTTAAATGATATTTCACGACAAAATGATATTGATGTGATTGACAAAAAATATTGCCACAGGCACATAAATGGGTACTACTGTAATGAAAATGGCAAGACGATACGATAGATTGCGACTTTATCACACAAGTATTTCACTTTCAATAGTGCTATCTCTGTCAAACTAGTGCAATAAGACAAAAGTAAAAAGTGTTCAGGAACTCGATCGAGTGATAAAATCAAGAATGTTTCATGGTAGTGCTTTTGACAGAAACTTGATAGATCACCATCTGACGTTGACACAATATTTTTTTTTCAACACGCGTTTAATTTTTTAGCGTAGTTGACTAGAATTAATTTCATAATATAAGATAAATAGACACTGAAATAGCAAGAAAACTTGTTGTTTGATGTTTATTCAAGAAGTTTTTTGTATAAATAAATGTACCAAGGAATCATTATAGTGGTTTCAAAATGTTGCAACAACTAAACGCATCATGTTCGTTGAAGAACTATTATTTTCAGTTCATCTCGCGGAAACACATTCAAATTCAAATTAAAGGGATTAAGTTTATTCTTCTTTGTTTTTCTCAAATCATTCTCAACTGTTATACTCTCTTCTCTTTTGTGTGATTAATTACAGTAATCATTTTGTTTTTCTTTAATACCTAGTTTCCGAACAAATAATTGACTGTCATTGTCATTAGTTAGACCCAAAGAGTAAAGTAATATATAGGGAAAAGAGAGCCCTCTTGCGTGATAATCATGCAAACCTATTTGTCAATGCGCCATCTCTCTCTAAATTGGCCCCGAACTACCTACATAGCTATAGCTATAAAAATATATACGCATCATATTCATAACATTTTCTATTAGGGTAAATAGCACCATGTAACTATAACATTGGTTATCGTTATAGTTACATTATGCTACTTACCCTAATAGAAAATGTCATCGTTAATATAGTAAAAGGTCGAAGGAAAACAAATAATTATTATGTATTATTACTTTTTATACGCGTGTACGCAGAATGCAAAAACCGCCATATTGATATTTTGTTAAGATCGATGATCGGTTTTGTTAAGTTACTTGGAATACTGACACCAGGTCTTTTTAGATTAAAATTGATATTTGTGCTTTTTCAAACCGTATTTAATTTATTCGCCTATTTTATCTTTTTTTTAAGTGTCTAATATTTTCCTCATACTTTTCTCTAATTAATATTGCATAAATAATTTTATATTGACAAACAAAAACGATTATAGTGTAGTGCCATCTGTTGGTAATTTAAAGTATCTTTTAGATAGTAAATAGTTTCCGGGCCAAATAAAAGGTGGCGACTCTTCATTCACTTAGCTGTCAAAATGTACTGAGTGTCTCCCCCCTGGTTAGACCTTGCTCTCACGTTGTTTATAAAACAAACTTTAATTTTTAGGTTTAGTTAAATAAATACTGTTACTTAAACACAATGGGAGCAGAAACCACTGATTTAAAAGATTTCAACCTCAGGCCGATGAAATGCGAGTGCAATTTCCTTAGCAAATCCGATGGATCTGCGATTTTGTCTCAAGGTATAGTTTAACAAAGTTATTTTCTAGTCAAAACTTATCTGTAAGACTATACAACGAAAAAATCACAATACTGTGTTCAACGAGAACATCACGACAACTTTACATTGTTACCTACATTTACAATCTACCTTTTAAGATTGATTTATCATTTGACACAGATAACCCACTAAACTCATTAAAACACCCTTAATATTTTTACTATCATATAGTCTTCAGCTTCCACATAACCTCTACCTTCTTACATGGAGTACACCTCACTATTTACATCAGTGGTTCTTAACCGGTGGTCCGCGGACCACTGGTGGTCCCTGGAGGCATTCCAAGTGGTCCGCGAAGCCTTGCTTCGCGACGTTGCTATCCATCTTACTTGACCAACAGAAAAAAAATAAGGTTTGAAATGTAACCCTTTTACGTAATTTTGGTTCTGAGTCTTAAAAAATAATTAAAATTTCACGCTCGCTTCGCTCGCGTATTCAGAAACGATATGCCCTCGTTTTTATATTTGTCAACAAACAAAAAGTTAAAGTACGTTTGGGCTACATTTTACGTAGTTTTGGTACTGAGTCTTAAAAAATAATCAAAATTTCCCGCTCGCTTCGCTCGCGTATTTAGCAACTATGTGCCCTCGTTTTTGCATTTGTCAACAAACAAAAAGATACATTTTACGTCCGTACGAGTCCAAAAAAAATTTCGCGCTCGCTTCGCTCGCGCATTTGTATGTATAATAGAACCAAGAATTCAGATAAATAAAGTAAAGAGAATGCCATGTCACAAAAATTTCATTAAATTAAAATCTGTAGCTTTTAGTTTTTTGCTAAATAATAAAGAAATGAGTACTAATTAAATTGTGCTTGTATTCTTTATCAAAGAACCCTCAATTTAGGCAAACCAATGGAGGTGGTCCCCGGCAAGCCAAACTTTGGTAAAGTGGTCCCTCATGACAAAAAGGTTAAGAACCACTGATTTACATGAATACACCCAACATATAAACATAAAATGCTTCTTATTCTTTGCAATACATTCCAGGTCCGACTGTAGCCCTGGTGAGCGTGAATGGCCCACTGGACATCAAGATGACAAGCCAGAGCATAGAAAAGGCGACCCTCGAGGTGCTGTTCAGTAGCAAGTCGGGCAAACCTTCTGTTGAAGACAGGTAATGTCAGAATTGGAGATCCTAGGGGGTTTGACCAATGAAAATTATCACTGTTTGTTATAATATTATTTATTTTATTTAACCATTTATGTATACAGTAAATGCGTGACAGAAAAAGTAATAACACGAAATAGTACAAAGGTACTGCATATTTCTAATGAAACCTTTTCCAGTAGATAGATAGGAGAGTTAGAATATTAATGAAAATGTAGCTTGAACAATAAATAAATAAATGTAAAAATATTACATGTCCAGCTCATAGGTTAGTCATGTGGAAAGATGGGGAAACCGTCTTGTGAGAGAAGACCACAGATATTGTAGTAGCCATCATTCCAATTTATTATTTGGTGCAGCATGTCTTCTTCCATTCCTAGCTATCTGACATCATTTCCCAACTAACACTCACAAATACTGAAAATATATTTTTAATTAATTTTCAGATACAAAGAGCATGTGATCAGGCAGACGTGTGAGACAGCTATCCTGGGCAGCCTGTACCCTCGGTCAGGCATCACCGTCACTATACAGGAGTTGGAGGACTATGGCGGTGTAAGTGTCAAATAAATTAATAGAAAACATGCCACTGACTAGTCAGTAGCATGCACAAATTATGGATATAATTCTTCAAAAAAATTATATGTGATGCTGTTAACATATGTTGTTAGTTCTAGTAGTTCTAGTGTGTGTCTAGTTACTTTTAGCAGCTTCTATTATTAAGTTTTTGGAATCTAGCAAAACCCTAAGTAAATAAGCAGAGAACTCATCATCAGTCCTTTATAACAGTTCCTATGACATTAACTACTCGTTTTGCATACTGAGGCCTTCAGATGGTAGCTTTGATATGAACCTCATACAATAATTGTTTATTGTATTGTAAAATATTGTTTTACCATATTATGTAAAACAATATTTTCTTGACTCTAACAAAATCCTTACTTTATAATAGTTGCTTATAAAACTAACTAGCCATATCCTACCACTCAAAATGTAGCATCTAAAACACTACTTCTCTAGTTCCTAGCCTGCTGCATAAACTGCACATGCCTAGCTCTGCTGAACGCCGGGCTGGCTATGCGGCACACATTCGCAGCGGTCTCGTGCGCTATCGACGAGCACGGCAACATACAGCTCGACCCCGCGCCGGCACAGCTTGACACAGCTCGCGCTAATATGACGTTTGTGTTCGATAGCCGGGAGAAGAGTTTGGTTACTGGTGAGTTACCAGTCTTACTGGGGTATGTTTAAAAGGATTTTATCTGGCATTCTGAACACATAATTGTGTTGAAAATGTTTGGCAGTTATTATGGGTAGTCAGCAGACAACCAGCATTCCCAGGATTACCTGGCTGACTGCCCGTAATAACTGCCAAACATTTTCAAATGACATCCACCAGTTTACCTTGCCTTCCCACATACGGACATCCCCCAAGGTGTTCTTTTAAGTTACGATCTATAGACCCGTGCTGCTGTTACTTAGCTTAACAAATAAATTTATTAGCTGATTTCAGCCGCATTTTATTCATAAACCCAGTTTTAAAGTGGTTTATTTTTACCTATACAAAGTACAAAATGTGTTTTTTTTTCTTTCAGGTTTCACGGATGGCAGTTTCAGCGAGTCTGCATACAACGAGGCGCTGGAGCGATGCCGCGCCGCCTCGCAGCTCGTGTTCGACTTCTACAAGGACATTGTCAGCAAATACTCCTATGTTATCGGATGATTAATAGTAAATGTTGTTGTAGTTATGTCGAATGTTTTATTTTTGTGTCTCCTAAGATATGTGTTGCCCTATTAGTACACTAACTAAACACGATAAAATATAGCTCCCGTGTAAAAATAACACCTTTTGAATGGCAATGTTACACGACACTCATGTCTACCTAATGTAAAAGGGTCCCTCTTCGTTTTTAAGGCCTACTCGAACTTATCTAGTGTGCGTAAGCACTTTAGCAAATCATCAACATCATCATCATCTCCCGAGCCTTTTCCCGACTATGTTGGGGTCGGCTTCCAGTCTAACCATGATGCAGCTGAGTACCATATTTTACAAGGAACGACTGCATATCTGACCTCCTCAACCCAGTTATCGCTTTTTTAAACAAATGTAAGCAAAAAATAATAAATCAGGTTTACTGTTTTACGAAAATTATGAACAGATGGCGTTGCAGTTAGTAGTGTTTCTTCATGCATGACTGTGCATGACTCTTTCCGATGTCTGAGGTCGCGGGTTCGATTCCCGCATATGTCAAAATAATTTCAGAAAAAGTCACTTTCACATTTACGATTTCATATTTTAGAGTCAATGAAAAGGGGCTTGAAACACAAAAAGTAAAAGAAAGAAAATATTCGCAAATCCGCTTTGAACTAGCGTAGCTAAGCGTTTTTGCGGTTTGGACTGTAGCCCAACAGTAAAGCTATACATATAAGTATCTAAGCAGTTAACGAGATATTACTTAAGTTATGTAGGTAAAATCTGATTTAAAAAAAAAGAAACTGGAACAGAACATCGACCGTATTATAATATAAGCCTTAACTCACAATTTTTTTAGTGTACCTACTGTTAGTAGATTGTAACCTTGTAAAACATTGTTTACCCATTAATTGAGCCGTCTTATCAAACACGAACTGCACTAAAAAGCGGCGAACATCTATAGATCACAGTAGATATATTTGCGCTAGTTTTTACCGACGCGTTTTGTCGAAGCTCCCAATTAGCGAGGAAGATGATAGGCATCACGACAGTCGTACACCAGTTTATAAACAAGAATGATACGAGTAAATAATTGAATGCGTCTCTTTGGTGCGCCGCTACCGAATATAAAGATGGTGCACGAGTAAAACGAAATGTTGCGTGAGCTGAGCTGGGGATACACTGAGCGTAAAAAGGTGCAATTGCAATTTGAAGTTTAAGGAAAAGAAACCGATAGGTAAGTAGGTACGTAAGTACTTATAGTGAGACTACATGCTTCTTGCCAAAAACGTGTATTGACAATTATTACATAATGACATACTTACAAGCTTACAGGTACATCATTATTTTTGGCTTCAAAGAGGCCAGATCTGGCGCTCCATGTAGGACACTGGTAGGTATTCAAGTACATCCATTTATGCTGGAAACTAACCCCAACGTGGTTGGAGAAATGATAGGCAGATGATGATCCAAGAATTCACAACTGCATATCAAACCGCCAGTGCCTTTGTAACCACGTCTAAAGGTGGCACTATTTCGTTACGTGACTAAAACACAAGGGCGGATCCAGCTCTGGCACCAGGGGGGGGGGTCACACAGTCGTGGTTAAGTCACAAAAGTATTATATTGTAGCGTATACTTCTTTGAATATTAAAAAAAGTAAATACAATAAGTGCGATCGTAGCGAGCTCGAAATTTTTTACGAATGTTAAGAAACAAAAAAGCGCGAGCGAAGCGAGCGCGAAAATTTTTGTTCAGGTCGAGGACTAAGGTTAAAAAAGTGTTTTTATGTAGAAAATGGTCCGAGCTGAGCTAACGCGATTTCTTGGATATAATTACAGATGCGAAATTGAAAAAAGCGCGAGCGAAGCGAGCGCGAAAATTTTTTTTCAGTTCGAGAACTAAAAGTAGATGAAAACGCTATCTTGCTGTATAACAAATATACAGCATAAATACAAGAAAGCGCGATCATAGCAAGCGCGAGAATTTTTTCAGGTTGAAGACTAAACGTTTGAAAAGTATTGTGTACGCAGAAAAGGGCGCGTACGTTTTTTATTGCAGCAACATTAAAACATTTTCTGTGAAAACTTCAGTTGTCTTACTATCGTAAGGGTTCATGAGATCAGGGCCGTCTCTAGCTCATGTAGCGCCTGGGTGCAATTATCACCCAAGCGCCACCTATGTATCTATTGAAAGATTTTGAGTAGTACATATTGATCGAAGTAGTTCACAAGGAATATAAATAAGAACGTTCGAACGAAATTCACTTTTTTGGTAGGTAATGGACTTAAAAAAAAATTTCCAAATCATTGTAGACTCAAACTGTTGGCCAGATTTAAGTTATGAATGTTGAGACTGGACAACGTAAAAATTTGCGCGAGCGAAGCGAGCGCGCAAATTTTTTAATTTTGGGACACAAAAAGTTCATAAGTTTTAAAAACGTCCTGTAAAGTAACAAGCAGTCGGAAGCGCAAACTGTTTTGTTTTTGAGGACTCCATTAATATTTTTTTTGCTATATTTGACTTATGAAGTTATCAAGGCAAGGTACAAATGCACCTGATTAAATACATTGTACAGCAACAAGTAGCTGCGAGCGCAGCGAGCGCGAACTTTTTAAATTATTTGTTTGCAGACTCACAAATCAGACTGGGAATTACGTACAAATAAAAAGGAACCGTGAGGTACGTCAATAAAAATAATAAACAATCAGAAATAGACAGTACAGACATAGTCATTTACTCGCGAGCGTAGCGAGCTAGAATTTTTTCACTTAGTTGGAGGATGTTAAAAGTAAAAAATAATCAAAATGATCAATCCAACAAAGCGAAGGCGACTTTTTTGTCAGTATCATGATACAATGTGGAACCTATGGAACGGGACGCCCCTGATATCGAGGCGCCCGGGTTATTCGCACACCCTGCACCATAGGTTAAGACGGCCCTGCATGAGATACAGCATGTAATGTAGACAACCCGGATAGCGGATTCTTAGTAACAGGGTCCCGTTTCCTCCTTTTGGGTACGTACGGATAAAGAGTAAATAAAGAATAGAGAGCGAGCGTTGCGAACACGAATTCTTCAGCAAAACTACTCTACCTGTAACTATGTAGGTATCTACCTATTCACTCGGAATAAAAATTATCTTATACTTATAACAAAAACATAAAACATCGTGTTTAACCATTTCAATTATTGGTCCTCTTAGGTCCTGAACCTGGCCCAGGGGGGGGTCATGACCTTGTGACCTACCCCCTGGATCCGCCGTTGCTAAAACATGAGTTATAAATAAAGTAGGTACATATTTCATCTCACGAATATCACAACCTCAGTGTACACCAACCCCAAAGCAACGCGTTGGCGGCAAAAAAAAACAGCAACGAGATGGCCGATCAACGCGATCTCGGATGCAAATGGCGGGCCCAAAAGCACCGCCACCACATTTAAATGTCGCAAACTGATGCTGATTCCTTCTCGAATGATTTTTGTTCTATTTTAAAAGGCCGACATTGTGCTCCTGTGAATCAAACAATTGTACGCGACGGCGGAATGCCTGAATGGCTGCCTGGATGAGTTGATAACATTACTTGTATAGCGTCTGTGGTTTAATTTGGACTTAATAAGGTCATTGAGGTATCTAATTAAGACTTTGTCGTGTACTCCCTGAGAATTTACTTGAGAAATTCTTTGTATTTCGGTGTGATTCGGAAAATGTCGTTGTTTTGCAAGGTTTTCGTTGTGCGCAAGTTTTTTCAGTTCTTGTGTCTTATACCTACCCAGAATATAGTATGTGAGCTGAGATACTGAATAGATAGAGAGGAAATGTAATACCTAGCTCTTATTCCTAGGTATTTACTTAGGTATAGCGTTATTTATGTTGATTAGGGTTTCTATAAGTTGTATTCGCTGGAAATAAGTATGAAGGAAGTCCGGTAATTACTGTACCAAGTTGGTACTACCAACCTACTTACATAATTTGGGTGTAAGTAGTGAATTTAGTTTTATGCTTGCACTGTAGGACTAATAATAGTAATTTATTATTTAGGCAGAATTTTGAATTTGGCAATAAATAGCTGTCGCGTGTAGGTCCAGGTTGAAAGTAGTATGCAAACCTTCAAGACAAGAGATGATATTAGGTTAAACATCGTCTCAGAAATAAAATCAGAATTTAAAAGAACAAACAAACCGTGCTTCTAGTAGCCAACATATAAAATATAACAAACGTCAAAAGGCACCTTTTAAACGTCCAATAATATCGCTGAGTAAGTAAATCTTGCGGTCAAAAAGCGTCCGTTTGCAAAACGTACCTTTTATCAATAGCTAAACAAGCCATTCATCTAATTCAATACGTGAACGCGACATAAATCGCGCGCGCGAAGAACGCGCCCGTTGCGGATAAAATATGGCCGCCAATGTGACATTCATCCTTTCCCGCGCAATTTACATAGTTTAGCATTTTGCGTCTCCGTGCCACATTCCCACGGTAAGACACGTCTTAATTTAATGCTTAATACCTTTAAATATATGATACATTATTGGAATATTATTTAAGGGTCTTTAAGATGGTAAATATGACTTGAGAAGTTTAAAAGCTGTCGCGTCAGAAACGTGTTGCAGACCGCTAAAAAGGGTTAATCAAGAACCCTGGTATGACTGTCTAAGCTTGTTGGCGTAGTAGATAAGTAGTATAGTCAGTCATGCCGGTGTTTCTACGGTCTCTTAGAAATTATTTCATGGGACGATGTCAATCAATCCAAAACTTAATTCCTAGGACCTTAGTCTAAATCAAATCATTTGAATTTTTGCAGTACCTAACTAGTGCATTACTTTGTCCTCTCCTGTAGTGGATATTGTCACGCTCAGTACCTACAGTATTTCAGATTTCAGGGCCTCTACATCGTTTAAACGAAATTGCAACTAAACTATTTAATTTACAACATTACTGAAGAACTAGGCAGAACTTTACTCTGACAAAGTTACAAACTCCTCATTTATGACATGAGAAAGGCGATTGGTAGCTCATATACTCTATGCTGTTGTCTGTCAGTGCTCAATCAATCAGAAAGTCGTGTCGCTCTGATGTGTCGTGTTCAAGACAGGTGGACACGCTTTATCGACGGTTTCAGTCTTTAGATAAATCGGGGAGATATTAATGTGAGAAATAGGTTATGCAAAATACATACTTCTGTAAACCTCGAAAAGGAATGTTTTAGTAGATATTAGTTATTAAACAGAAAAAAAGATTCTAGTCTGACTATAACAAAACTCGTCAAATAACTTTGCGCTTTTAAAATTAGCTTCATTTGACTACACCTATATAATCGTGTCATGTCATCATGTCATGTTTTGCATCTGCTGAATTCCCCTGAATAATATTATTAGATTACCTTATATTTTTTTCAGTTACCTACTCAAAAATGTTAACTGCTACTCGACCTATATGGCGCCATCGCCTTAATAATTCTACATTTAAATTGCAAAAAAATAAAGGAATACTACAATGTAGTCATTCTGCAGACAGAAGTTTTGCCATTCGAGGAGCTGTTTTCGTATTTCCAATTAACAAAACTGCGTCCATCAACCATAGATGTATTATGTCTATGCCATCAACATGTCATTTTGACAGCTGTCAAATATGTGTCAACATTTGAATTTTATGTGGCACAGAGTATATAAAGTAGGGCTATGGACACGCAACGTACAGCCTAGCGATCAGTTACCCAACAGGTGGGTCGTTCCCGATCAGGTTACTGCGGCCGTCAACTAAATTAAAGAAATTAATGAGTATTGCTATTAATAGCTGCGTACTATCGGATGCCTCGTGCCGAGCTTACAGCTGCGTATGCGTGCACGATCGTTACTAGACATTTACTTGTTTTAGGTTTTAATGGAACTTTGGAGAAGGCAGTAAGTTAATGCTCATTAAATTGACTATTGATTAAGTGGAAAGCTTAAGCAGGTTCGTTAACGTAAGTAAGCGTTTCTTATTGTGCTCTCACAAGTAGAAGCACTAGAAGTCCGTCAATGTGTGTAAATTATGGCTATAATTAATATCTCGAACGTATAGTAAATACGTATCATTCGTATATCTTGTAACTTAGATGATTATGTATGAGTTACGCATAAACGTAGCAATGCAGCCAGTGACCTATTTCAATATCCCAGAGATCTCCATACTTAATTTTGAACCATATTACATAGTTAAGGATGCATCAAGATATTACAAACTTTCGCCGAAACTAACTCTACAAAATAACCGACCAATTTAGACATGAGAATTCATTATCTTTATGACGAGGAACCAAATCCCCCGAGGTCGGCGACCGTCATAAACTACCTACCACCAGTAGGTAGGTTCAACAGTAAGTAGTATGTACCATGTTGGTACATACTTACTTACAACTGTAGGTAGTATGTACCACGGTGGTACAGAAGTATAACGGTATGGCGGTATGGTACACGACGCGGTAGCCCGCTATTAGCATGAGAAATTACAAGGTGCATGATACAATAAATGCGCGGGCGCTTGTAGTGGTAGCAAATTAGGGAACATATTATTTCGGTATAAAATGTACTGCACTTCGAAATATACTTTGTGAATCAGTCAGAAATGGATAACTTGCATATGGAAGGCGTGGTTCATCATCCTCCGAGCCTTTTCCCAACCATGTTGGGATCGGCTTCCAGTCTAACCGGATGCAGCTGAGTACCAGTGCTTTACAAGAAGCGACTGCCTATCTGACCTCCTGGCGTCCGATTTATTGGCTTCTGACTACCCGTAACGACTGTCAAGGATGTTCAATGACAGCAGCATATGGAAGGTGGTTGCTAACTTCAACTAAAAAGGGCAAAAGGACAATGAGGACCTATAAGTATGTAGCTAGATAGCTGATTCTGGTATGTATTGGACAAAAATGTATAAAGCCTGGTCCAAATGCCGAAACAAAACCGAAATATCGTTAAATAGTCCGTACCTATACATATACTTTATTATACTTTTCTTCAGCATTTCTTATTTGCAGTCGCTACAACCCGGAGCAGACAGTAAGTTACCGACTGCACGCATTCGACAATTAAACCAAAGAGCCACCCGCGGACACGGCGGCGGGACAACCCTGATGAATGTCACGGAAGACGCAGACCTGTGTAGTAGTGGGCTTTAACATTTTGAGAGGCTAATCATGGAAGGTAAGTACCTAAACTTTATTATCTGTTTATTTGTTGAGGACATTTTGTGGGGGCTACGTTTGAGCAAACTTAGGTCAGACGTTCTGCTGCAAGGTGGATTGACGATTTGAAGAAAGTTATGGGCAGTGGATGGATGCGGGCTGCCCAAGTACGTATATGGTAGGCGGTCCTTGAGGGAGACCACCGTTCAGTAGGTAGTGCTAAACTAGCCCGATTTAATTTATCCTGCATTTAAAAGATCAATTATTTGTAAAGAGGATGATTTTTAATTGAAAAAAATATTGAAGAGTTTACGGACGAAATTAGATACATAGAGATATTTACAATAATGATTAAAAAAAAACTATATGTTCAAGTACCTATACCTATTACAGCTTTTGTTGGTTGAGGAGTACGTATGTTACAAATTAGCTGATGAGCCAATTGTGTTCACTGGCGTTAGATGTAGGTAATAAAAATAAAGACATTCTGATTTCCACCTTTTACCACAAAACCTTTTTGGGTAATTTTATAGCCTTAATAAAAATAAAATAAAACAAACCAGTTCGCTGTAATTGGTTGTAATTTACGGAGAAATTCTGAATCAACCAATGAGGGGCCAGCAAGTTAGTTTTTGTTTACAGTAATCAAGGGTGCAGGTTTATAGCCGCATTATTATTTTGTGTGCTTATTTCAGTGATTTTAGACTTTATTTTCTTACTGTTAAGGTGTTTTATTGTTCTTTTATTTTGGGTTTTTCAAGTAGAGTCGCCATTTTGTTAAAACTTTTTCAAAATAATCGATGTAGCTTGCATGTTCGTTATCGTCGCGTATCGTAGCAAAGCTCGCCATGTTACATTATTTTTAAAGTGCGACCATTTTGCAATATTTTGATAAAAATTAAACACCTGCTTACGACTTGGAGTTATTACGGCGCCTTCTGATTAGGACCCCATTAAACAATAAATTACAAAGTGATGAAGTGGCCCGTTTATTTTTTTTGTAAACGTTTTGGTCTTATCTTTGTGAATTATTAATTAAAAGTACACACGATATTATATTTTGTCGTTTATTGTAATTACATGACAAAAATAATGTGGACATGAGAATTTTGCGAAGAAGTTGATTAAAAAGATACTTAAGCACCTAAATACAAGAAAAGCTCAGTTGATCTTAATTTCTTTAAATATTTTGCCATTCGCCAGGTACCTATTAATGTTTTGATTATGAAAAAACTAGGATGATGGATTTAATTTCTCCTAAACAGACGTTACATTTAAAAAGGTTGATCTATGTTTTATTTGCAGACATTTACTTCTACCATTAGATGATCAAGTAAAATAAAAACAGTCTTACAGAACACCATAAAAACTATTAAGTGCCTACTTAATTACTTTTACATTTACTATTTCTATACTTTATGCAATTAACCTTTTCAACCGATAGATAGGCTGACAATCATTAGTTGTTAATTACCATTAAAAGTTAATTAAACCTACTTACGAATTAAATCAAGATAACGTGTTTGTATTAACGTTTGCTTTGTCAATCAATTTTTTTAAACAAATATACTTATGTCTATTTTTGTACGTTTCTTTTCGATTAACTCCTATTTAATAAATTCTGCTGGCATTTGGTGTCAAAACGATAATGATAAGAATTATCTGTTAGCCGATAAAGGTAAGGTTACAGATAAAAATGTAGGACTAACCGTTATTGAAATAGCTCATCAACTCTTCACTAATCCTTACTGTTATTTATGTATTAATAACGCTACATTAAAGAGCTTCATTTGGAGCTTAGTATTTTTTTATCAAATAAGTACAATCTTCTTCGTCGTTTTTTAAAATGTCATACCTACTTACCTAAGTAAGTTCTGCTTTGTCCTAAAACGATGCAAATCTGCTAATATGCACGTTAAAATGTACAAAATAAAGGCTCTATGTATTATTCATCACATATCAACAGATTTATTTCTATTTAATAGCTACCCGTGTTGAAGTTTGGGTAAAAACTTCGCTGGATAATAGCGGGGCGTGGCCGGCCTACTGGTGTGCGCGACCATAAATCGAACGCGCCCGTTCCAATTTTATAATTATGTTCCGAAACTAAATATTAAGGCTTACTTTTGAAACTTTATATAGTAAGATTATTACAAAGATGAGAAGGAATTTAGGTACCAAATGACTATCATATCTCCTTACAATACCTACGTCTCTGGGGCTGAGAGACCAATAACAGTTTTGAATAACTTTAAGTCTTCAAGAAAGGGACCAAAGAGGGGGATTTAGATTTTCTATGAAAGTTAACTGATTTAAGTTATAGTAGGCAAAACATCAAAGATTAGCTAGAGAGAGAAATGATCCTCATCATTATGCACCAAAAACAAAATTCATCAAAAAAACAATACAGTATTACCATAATAATTACTGTACAGATTATACGTCGATAAATCCGTACATTTTACAGCAACGATAAAATCCGATATAAGTATGTTGCGCGGTATCACAGCATGGGGCCGGCTTACAACCGATTACCTCGGCCAACAGTCTCATTAATCCTTGCTATTTCTAAAGAATTCAATTGCAACTTTTAACTATTCAAATTAAATCAGTAGCCCTCATTAAGATTTCCGAACGTTTTGCTAATGAAACTTTTTTTGGCTATGATTCTGTTTTCAAAATTATTGCTTTGTGAACGGAGTCCAAGCTCTTACTAAAGGTAAGTACGACTAAAATTAATTTATGATTACGGAGAATTAAGTATTCATAACAACTTGACTGTACTGATACAAAAAAGACGCACCTACCCATAGATTAGTGAGGGCATCTTTTAATAACAGAATAAAACTAGCCATCTCCATTTTCCGTTCGCATGTTGCAGCATTGTAATTATTACAAAACCGACGATTAAACCCTTAACATAATGATAGTGTGCACTTTTTTAATTACGGCAACATTCAGTTCGCTTTTTTGAATTTGAATTCCGAATGGAATAGTGCGAGTTACTCCGTGGTCGTTTTTTTTTAATTTGATAATTACAGTTTTTTTGAGAAAAAGGTTTTAATTCGAGAACGGGTGATATTATGGCGATGAACAAATTCCTATTATTACGATCAGAGAAGGAACCAGCTGCTCATCGTTTTGAAAAAGTTATCTAACGTCTGTCTTCGGTGTTCACAGCAGTTATTATTTATGCACCTGTTTAGGAAATTAGCTATTTGATTGAATAAGTAATTAGTAAGTCGAGGTAGAAATATCTGGTACCTCGACTCTTGCAAGGATCTCAAGCCATTGTAGGGACTTATATATGGTACCTTTTGGTCACTAGGATCATCATCAGCAGCCTTTTTAATGTTCTACTGCTGGGCTGCGGCCTCCTCTCTTACAGAGAAGGCATGAGATTTGATTTGAATCACCAACCACGCTTAATGCGGGTTGATGGTTACTTGTCATTACCACAATGCTAAAACTATGGATCCTTAATTCTTCTGTTTTCTTCCTGATGGCATAAATTACTGGTTTACTATTGTGGGTGGTCCCTGTTATACCTGTCTTCGCCCTAGTAAATGCTACCAGCTACGCAAGTTAGCTAAGTATTGTGTGGTTAGCACTAAGTGGCAATCTAATAATAAGCTAATTATTGATCTATAATGTGATGTTAATAGTAGTATCGCGTGATATGATAACGACATTATTCAGAACTATTTGCTGCCCGTGACTTTGTCTCAGCACCAAAGATATTAGAAATTTCATTTGGTCTTCAGTCAGAGCAATATTCCACTAATGTAAATTCCACTCATCTATACTGGTCCTCTGATACCGGGATGGAAAGTGCAACTGATTGACGCTAGGTTCGATTATCTCACATAAACCGTTATTACATTGAACATATGTATTTTGACAGTCGTTAGAAGCCAGTAAATCTGCCCGGTTGTCCGGGTAAGCGACCCCAACATAGTTGGGAAAAGGCTAGGCAGTTGATGAACGTCCACAGACAGACGTATCTTCATACACTCAAAATACCTTTGTTTGTATAATACACGACAATTATTATT
Organism: Helicoverpa zea x Helicoverpa armigera; assembly: GCA_033682625.1. Taxonomy (NCBI): domain Eukaryota; kingdom Metazoa; phylum Arthropoda; class Insecta; order Lepidoptera; family Noctuidae; genus Helicoverpa; species Helicoverpa zea x Helicoverpa armigera. The sequence continues at coordinate 946,870 of JAWIIS010000050.1, forward strand.
TACGACGTGCCGAGTCGATCATAATTGTGAATGTCGTTACATTTTAATTGTAGACCAAAGAGGTAATAATTGTCAGTTCGCCGCCATGAATTAAATAAGCATTTATTATTGAAATGTATCCGAACTGCTCGACCTTTGCAGATGTTAGTAACTTATTACACTGCGATTATCGCATCGTAAAATAAGGAGTACCTAGGTATTGAGGTACTTCATTTTCAACCGACTTCAAAAAAAGGAGGAGGTTCTCAATTCGGCTGTATTTTTTTTTTTTTTTTTTTTTTTTTTTATGTTTGTTACTCGATTTCTCAAAGACGCCTGGGCCGATTTCAAAAATTCTTTTTTTATTTGAAAGGTTATGCTTGTCATTTGGTCCCATCGTCATCAGGTCAGGATCTGATGATGGAAACCCTGAGAAATCGAGGGAAACTTTCGAAAGTTGTAGGCATACTTAGGGTAAAAACTTGACATTCAGGTGCATGCCTGAAAGCACTATTCAATAGTGAAGGTTTGAAGCTGACCTGATGATAGAGACCAGAGAGGGTCGAGGGAACTCGACAACTGAATATGTAAACTACCTCGTGTTTGGGCTTATATTATTTGTATTGACGAGACCTTTGCAACAGTGCAGGTTTGGAGCTGACCTGATGATGAAGGTCGAGGGAATTCGACAACTGAATATGTAAAATACCTCGTTTTTGGGCTTATATTCTTTGTATTGATGAGAACTTTCCACATATATGGATAGTGACAACTATTTGTATCACTGAAAAGTTGTAAATAAAAAACTTTTTTACAAAAAAATTAAACCGACTTCCAAAAACACTAAAAAGTAAAAAAAAAACTAATTTTAGGTGCATCGGCCTAGAAGTCGGTGGCAAAATTAACTTAGTAACATCCATTAGACACCGACTTCTAGGCCGATGCACCTAAAATTAGTTTTTTTTTTTTACTTTTTAGTGTTTTTGGAAGTCGGTTTAATTTTTTTGTAAAAAAGTTGTTTTTTTGATGAAATATGAGGGTAATTGAGGATTTTGGAAGGCTATAGATTAAAAATGCGAAAATTTTGTGAAACTTGTCCATAATAAAACTTCTGGAACGGCTAAGTATACTCCCAGAAAAATGCACATTAATTAGGTACCTACCTATATACGTAGCTACTGTACCTAACTGTAGAGTAGGTACCTAGTGTAGAGAAACTTAGTACCTACCTACTTCACTTTATTTTGTTATTAATATTTACAATACATATTTACAATAAAAATCAAAAACTATCCTAGTAAAACAAACAACTAAAAAGCGTCAAAAAATTCGTCCCCATCGCTGTCAACTGGGAGCGTGCCCAAGAGGCTGGCAGCATTACCTCGTTGGATCGCCATGCTGATTCTTTGTCCGAGGTAATAGCCAGCCTTCTGGTCACGAGAAGCGTCAACCAGCCGCCTAGAAAGATCTTTAAATAGAATGTGGGCATTCGGACCCCACGACCCGAGGGTTTCAACTCCAAACGGTTCGAAAATATAGTTTCCGACAAGGCCACTATATTTCCGCCGCTTGAGGTTCTCCGCAGCCGCAGCGGCAGCAGCAGCACGGCACGCAGAACTTGGAAGGTGTGATGGCGCAAGAGTATCGACACAGGTTGCGTCCCATACTAAAGGCCTACCCATCTTCCAAGGGAATAACGACATGCCGTCTGGTCTCTTACCGTCGTCGCGTGCCAGGCCGTTTGGTTCTAATACAGCTGGTACCCCGACGGCAACAAGAGCTCGACGGATAATGTCATTTATGTTTGCATGCCGCGCAATACGGCCCGCACTGCGGCTGCACGACAGGCCGTGGTGTCCGAGGCTGGTGACAGCCTCACCACAGTGGCAGCGATGAGGGGAGCAGCACGGTGCTCCTATACGTAAACAAAGTTACCTACCTACTTAGTTATTATGAGTCACAATTAAAGCAATGCGTGTGTGGCGCAATTAACTGGATTTCTCAGGATGTGTAATTTAATGATATGCATTGATGTCAAATGATTTCGTAAAAGGTGCATTGGTTGCATTATGCATACTTGTAACAATGTACCAACACGAATCACAAATTATACTATTATTCTCATATCCTACCTCCATAATTGTGATTTATTTTAACGAGCGCAAGGAAATCACTGGCCGTTAACTTTGGAACGTCAATTTAAAAAGTGCGTTCGTTTTTCGAAATGTCAGCGGAAGTGACATGCGACCCCGATAATGGGCGATGCGTGCGCGGGAAACGATCCCCGCGTTCGGATACATGCTGAAATGATTCGCACTAATCGTTGACTTGACATTTCGAAATGCGAGGGAAATATTTTTTTATATTATTATTTGTTGTTGATTTAAAACGTCTTCATATTGCGAGGGCATCTTAATTTGGCTTAAACTCATCTTTTCAACCGCAGTTTTTAGGTAAAGAAACATAACAATTAGCATAAAAAACGCTCAAAAGTCAACGGTAACATTTATCCCCGATTTAAATGGCGTTATATTTTTGCGTAACGTCGTATAAAAGTCCTTATAGTCCCGGAGTTGGCATCTCGAAGGTATAAGTTTAATCAGGAGCGCAGCGGGGTACTGCCGTATGACCGTGTCGTACGACTCGGACGATCGTTACAAGTGATATACGCCTAATGTGCGCGTGCAATATCCTTGTTTTATGTAATTAAATATTCTCACACTCTCTGACTATGCGTGACGTCTGCTGTATTTCTTCTATGAGAGATTTTCTAAGGACCTGTAGTAGATGTTTTGTAGTATTTTATTACCGCAAGAGAGTACAGAATGCCTTTAGGAACTCGAAGACAATTTTTCCTGCTTAACTTTAGTTTGGTATCCGTTTTTCGATTAGAGATCGAGACATAATTTACCAATATGAAGCTGATATCAAAATTGAATATCCAATCGCAAAACAGGATAGATTAGTTATTAAAATCCGTAGTGAAACTGCTAAAGCATGCAAAATCAATCTTATTTATTTAGACAACAAACCTTTTTTCAAAGCCCTGACATTTTTAACCGACTTCATACCTGTTCTTTTTCTAATGTCTTGACTTTTACCATTGACAGTTAATTTTATTCGCGTGTTAGGGTGTATATTCGATAATGTTTTCATCAAAATTATTAAATGTCGCTAAACCATGTTACAATGTCGCAGAAACTTGTTCGTGTCGATTGTCGCAAGTTTGCTTGCAAAGGAAAATTGAATCGCAGCAAATATCCAAGTTTGAGAGTAAGAGACAACACTGTCAATATTTTCGGAAGAAGTCTAGAAATGTTTCATCTGGTTTTTGTGTAAGGTTTGTATAATATTGATGAACTTAACAGTACCTAAGAAGGATAGTTAGTTATAACCTACCTAACGCGAAAGTTTGTATGTATGCATGCTTGTCCCTCTTTCACGCAAAAACTGCTGAATGGATTGTAATGAATCTTAGCAGCAATATACCTTATATATCGGAGTAACAAATAGGTCACTTTTTGTCCATGTCCGCAAAGTAGTTGCCTTAGGACAGGTGAAACCGCGGACGGTAGTTGTTCTATGAATAATTCTGCCTTTTTGAGGCTATCTTTGTTTAATCCTTTAATATTTACCTCGTATTACTCTTATTCGCTAGGCCACATCGCGGTTACTGCAGTGGCCTCGGCCTAGGCCAGCAGCCGCAGATAGACTGGCGAGACATCATCACCGAGGCGGAGCAGATCGTGGGCTATCCCACCTCCTTCCTCAACCTTCGCTGGCTCTTCAATGATGAGATCGCTAGCACGGCCATACATCTTAGGAAGTTGGTTAGTTTCACCGCATAGTACCTAAACTAAATATACAGATAACCAAACAGTAACTAAGCCGTGAAAAGGCCACCCATTGCAAAACTTGCTGATTTGACAGCTGGTTATGGCTATCGTTATATGTTTTTAAATGGATCAACTCATTCTTAGAAAAACCATTTCAGTAAATAATGACCGGTTGTTGTTACGTATTGGAATAGGTACCTGGTACCTATCTAAACAGATAGGCTCTGATTAAGGGGAAGGCTATTATATGTACCTATAATTTCTTCAAATAAAAACTTTCATTAGACCTTGCGATTCTCATTTTGAGATTGCCTATCAGGCCCTATGATACTTGGTATCAAAACAAATTCAACAGCTATCGATGTCCCTTGGCATTTTGGCCCACTATGAACCTCTGAAAATAAAAATATTCGATTCTTTATAGGTCGGCACCAACCATCCAGTCCTAAAATCTGCGAAAAACCTCCTAGTAGGATCGAAGAGCAACCTTCAGTCCGTTGGCCTGATCATCTTACTGGTCTCCAAGGCTGCTGGTTTCGACACCCGACAGTTCACCAGAGACCACTATGACTCCGGAGTCTTGCATGCTCAGAGGGGGTTAGCAGAGATTGTCGAAATGAAGAGAACTGGTCATATGATACATAAGGCGATGGTTAATCTTCAGAAGAAGAATGAACATGGAGACAAGTTCAAGGATTTGCTGTATGGGAATAAGATTGTGTTGTTGACAGGTTATTCAGTTGTATTATTATTTTATCTAACACACACGGTGTTTTCTGAAATAACTTATTTTCTCAGTTAACTTGGGCCCTGAGGCGACATCATCCTCCGAACCTTTTCCCAATCATGTTGGGGTCGGCCTCCAGTCTAACCGGATTCAGCTGAGTACCAGTGCTTTACAAGAAGCGACTGCCTATCTGACCTCCTCAACCCAGTTACCCGGGCAACCCGATACCCCTTGGTTAGACTGGTGTCAGACTTACTGGCTTCTGACTACCCGTAACGACTGCCAAGGATGTTCAATGACAGCCGGGACCTACAGTTTAACGTGCCATCCGAAACACAGTCAGTGGTGTCTAAGATATACTTACTTAGAAAGTACATACAAACTTAGAAAAGTTGCATTGGTACTTGCCTGACCTGGAATCGAACCCGCGCCCTCATACTTGAGAGGTTGGTCCTTTACCCACTAGGCCACCACGACTTCCCCTGAGGCGACATGATAGACGTGTAGATTTTTCTACATAAATATTTTGTTCTAAGAAAAGTATACAAGAATGCTCTTTTAAGTACCAATACAGTGCAATTTTAATCTGAACAAATGACTATCAGGAAAAGGTGGAAATTGTAACACCTTCAAGGGGAACCTATTCCTTATGCAGGCGACTTTCTCCTGGCGACGTGTCTGCAGCACCTGGGTGGTTTGCGCAACAACGAGGTGACGGAGCTGATCTCCACCGGTCTTCGGGACCTGGTGGAAGGGGATGCCTTCGGACTGTTCGACGCGGATAATAACCCATTGCCGACCAAACCGAGAGGTAAGAACATTCTTTATTTCTCGTTTAAGAAAACAAATTATACTTTTCCTCGATTTCGCGATGTAGTCGTTACACGTGGCCAATGATAGCAGGCTATCTGCAAGATGGGAACAGTGGAAAAATCTAGCTCATTTCAGGTGAGAGCCTGCAAGTGCACTACGACTGGGAAAACGAAGATAATCTGCAGAAGTTAGGTTCCAACGAGTACCTCGGTCAGGGCATCAACGAGTGGAAGTTACGCACGATGCTCAACTCTGGCAGCATGCTTGGCAAGGGCTGCCAGGGCGCCATGAAGCTAGCCCATCGAGGCCCAGAGATGGAGAAAAACGCCTACATTCTAGGCGGCCACTTAGCCCTATTATGGCAACTCTATTTGGACGTTAAAGACTTTTTCACTCACCCCTATTCGTACTCCTTGGTTGGTGCCCCAACTACTATAGCGTTATGGGAGTACCCACAGATATACGGCCTCATTTGGGAGTCCAAAATGGAGAAGACTCCTATAGAATTCAAACAGTTGTACTATGCTGTGAGGAGCACAAGGTCCATGGATTATCTGCTAAAGCTCCTGGATGATGAGCTGGAAGCCGTGTTGACTTACAGCAGCAAGTTCCCCGAGGGGGACGCCATATCAGCTCTGCAGAAGATGGCCCTCTCCGTGCATGGGGAAACTCTTCAGTACATCGAAAATTAAATAAAAGGTATTTATGAACTCATTTGTTATTTCATTTCTTAGCTATGAAGTATAAAGTTACTTACCCTTTATTCTTTAGACAAACGTAAATATCTGGTGAAGCTATTTACAAACGAAGCGACTTTTTGGTGAGTTGGTCGCACTCAAAATCAAATAATATCCCACGCCGATCAAAATGTATCTCGCCAGATCAGCTCCGAAATATAGAAATAATGATTTTAATAACCACATTAGCGCACGTCATTCAACTGTCGAACGTAGTTTCCCGATATCGCGATAGTGCAGATTTAAATGAATATTTTCGCATAGATTCGCAGAATTAACCTCCATCATGGCGCCGGATATTTTGGCGGGAACTTAATGCTGTCGCCATGTCAATCAGCGATGAGATTAAAAATAGTTTTTTCATCCCACCATCTCGGAAAGAGTAGTTTTACCCTTTGATATCTGAGCGCAAAAGCCGTTTTTATCCTCTAGAGTGGCAAAGTGATTTGAATTTAGAACATCAGAATATAGACATGACATAGAATTTAGACATGATAAGACTTTTCAAACAAATACATATTAAACAAGTAAAATACTGCTTAAAATAATTATTCAATTAATTAAGTAATTTTTATTATTGTTTTTACATAGATTTTTAACCTCGTTTCATTTTTAAACTGAGTTATCAAATAAATGAACTTTAATAGGCACTTCTTTTTAACCTGATACTCATATGCGCGCCATTTTGTTTTTTTGCATTTAGTAATTTCCTCGATGAGGTGGGATGAAAAGTTACGTGTTGCACTCGAGTGCAAAGATTTTTCACCTTGTGCTCTTTTGATTCCCTCGCTATCGCTCAGGATTCTAATTATTGAATTTTAGAATCCTTCGCTTGCTCGGTCATCAAAATTGAGCACGCGGTTAAAAAGCAGCTTTGCACTCTTGTATAACAAATAACTGTTTTGCTGTGATTGTGATTATTTTTCCGTTAGATGAATGTTATATCGGTACCTAGATATTTTACCTATTTACATGGCATGGAATACTAATTTCATGTCCTTAAATGAGAGCAGCCGCCGTAGCCGATAATCGGCTAGGAGGACATCATATTAATCAAGCCGTGCCTAGACATTATATTATTCAATCATACTTATTACGTCATCATCATCATCAGCCTATAGCAGTCCACTGCTGGACATAGGCCTCTCCAAGTGCACGCCACTGAGATCGATTTTCGGCTTCTCGCATCCAGCTCCTGCCAGCCGCCTTGCGCAAGTCATCACTCCACCGTGCCTGAGGACGTCCTACACTACGTTTGCCGAGGCGTGGTCTCCACTCTAGAACGCGTTTACCCCAACGGTTATCGGTTCTTCGGCTAATATGGCCAGCCCACTGCCACTTCAGCTTGCTGATTCGGTGGGCTATGTCGATGACCTTGGTTCTCTGACGGATTACCTCATTTCTGATGCGATCCCTCAGAGAAATGCCGAGCATAGCCCTTTCCATAGCCCGCTGAGCGACTTTAAACTTGTGAACCAGCCGTACCGACAGTGTCCACGTTTCGGCTCCGTAAGTCATGACAGGTAGGACGCACTGATTGAAGACTTTTGTCTTTAGGCACTGTGGGATCGACGATGTTAGGACTCGACGTAGCTTCCCAAATGCAGCCCAACCCAACTGAATTCTCCTATTCACCTCGTCCTCAAAGTTGTTTCTACCTAACTGCAATGTCTGCCCAAGGTATACATATTTCCGAACAACTTCGAGAACGGCGCCGTGTATCGCAATCGGTTCCGGTAGAACATGTTCATTGAACATGACCTTGGTTTTGTCCAAGTTCATCCGTAGGCCAATGCGTAGAGAAGATTCAGCCAGGTCGTTCAGCATCTGTTGTAGGTCCTGCAGCGTTTCCGCCATGATGACGATATCGTCAGCAAATCGCAAGTGAGAGATGTGTTCACCATTGATGTTGATGCCGCGTCCTTTCCAGTTCAGCGTCTTGAACATATCCTCCATTCCATTAGTGAACAGTTTCGGGGAAATAACATCCCCTTGTCTCACTCCTCGATGCAACGGTATGGGCCTTGTTTGCTGATTCTGTACTTGGACGGACATTGTAGCGGCTTCGTAGAGACATCTCATCACTTGGATGTATCGCCAATCTACTTGACAACGCTGCAGGGACTCCAGAACAGACCAGATTTCAACCGAGTCAAAGGCCTTCTCATAGTCCACAAATGCTAGACACAGGGGCTGATTATACTCTTCGGTCTTCTGTATAATCTGCCGCACTGTGTGGATGTGGTCTATGGTGCCGTATCCGCTCCGAAATCCAGCCTGCTCCGGTGGTTGGAATTCGTCGAGTCTTTGCGCAAGTCGGTTCGTGATCACTCTTGAGAACAGCTTATAGACGTGGCTTAGGAGGGAAATGGGTCGATAGTTCTTCAGCTGGGTTTTGTCTCCCTTTTTGAAGAACAGGACGACAACACTCCTACTCCACGCCTCTGGAGTTCTCCCTTCAAACAGGACGGCATTAAAAAGCTTCTGGAGCTCCACCAGTAAGGGGTTTCCTCCTGCTTTTAATAGCTCTGTTGTAATGCCATCCTCGCCAGGGGCTTTTCCATTTTTGAGCTGTCTCAGAGCGATCTCGATTTCGCCACTGCTGACTTCTGGCAGGTCTTCGGTGAAATGGCGTGTTAATGTGGCTCTAGAATCCTCATTTCCGGGATCAGGTCGAGATGCATGCGATGCGTATAACCGGCTATAGAAATTTTCCACTTCCGAAAGGACTGCCGGCACCGAAGAAACGACTTCTCCACTTGTTGTGGTCAGCTTCGTCAAGTGGCTTCTTCCAAGAGATTGTACGAACACCTTTGACCCCCGATTCAGCTCAATTGCTCTTTCAATGGCAAGAGTATTGGAGCACCGGAGGTCGCGTCGTACGTGCTTGTTGATCTCTTGGTTTAGAGCCCGCTTAGCTGACGAAGTGACAGGCGGGTTTTCACGTCGTTTCTTCATAAGCCCTAATGTCTCTTCCTAAAGCTTTGATTTCTTGCCCTTACGCTGCATGTTACAGAATCTCGAACCTTCCTCCCTGAGGATCCGAACCACATATTCGTGGTTCTGGTTAACGTCTGTTGTGGTTTCCACGGCGGCAAATCGGTTCTCCAAATTTAACTGGAACGTTTCAGATCCTGTCATGGTTTGGAGCAGTGTTGGTCGGAGCCTGGCCTTCATCAGACGGAAACGTTCGGCCTTGAAGTTGATATTCAGAGAGCCTCGGACAAGTCGGTGATCGCTCCCGGTATTAAACCTATTGATCACAGAGACGTCTCTGAATATATGCTTCTTGTTCGTCATGATGAAGTCAATCTCATTTTTAGTCATAGTGTCGGGGCTTTGCCACGTCCACTTCCTTTGGGGCTGCTTTTTGAAAAAGGAGTTCATCAAAAAGAGCCCCTCGCGTTCGAGGAAGTTGACGAGCATTTGCCCCCTATGATTCCTGCTTCCAAATCCATGGGATCCTACTGCCGATTCGCCGCAAATCTGTACTCCCACTTTAGCGTTAAAGTCCCCCATGACAACGGTGTAGTGGGTCTTTGTAGTGAAGTGGAGGGCCCTTGATATATCATCAAACATATCCTCCACTTCATCGTCTGAATGTGTCGAGGTCGGTGCGTACACTTGCACTACCTTGAGGCTATACCTGTCGGTGAGCTTTATGATAAGGTACGCTACCCTGTTCGACACACTAGACACCTCCACAACGTTATCAGCTAGGGACTTATTAACCAGAAACCCAACGCCACCTTGGGATTGTTGGTCTCCCTCTCGGAAGTACATTAGGTGACCTGATTCGAGGGTTATGGTGTCCTCCCCCTCTCTTCGAACTTCACATAACCCTAATATGTGCCACCTAATCTTCCCAAGTTCCACCTCGAGTTGCGCCAGATGCGAGTCAAGCCGTAGCGTGCGGCCGTTGTACGTCGCAAGAGTCAGTTTATTTTGGTGGCCTCCCGTGACCCGGAGATTCTTCGCACCCCCTGTCCCACCGTAACCACGGTCGCCACCGTGACCGGGAATAGCGGGACTGCCGGGAACTAGGGGCCGTGGCTTTTTTGTGCTGCTCATGGAGGTATTTAGCCTACTGCTATCACGCTGGCCAGACGGGTTGATAGAGGGTTTTTTTCCGAGTTTTCCTTCTCTCGCACTGGTGTTCGGTGCATTTTTTTACTCCATTAGTCGACTTCTACGACACCCACTGGAAGAAGGGGTAGCGACATGTGTATTCTTAAGCAGTCGCTACACGGCCGTGCCACTTATTACGTGGATATTGAATATTTATTAGTGAAAGAGTAGATGTGCTCAATACGCTAACCTACTCCTATATTCCCTTCAAGGAAAAGCATAGGTAAGTAAAACCAAATTTTACAAAAGTTAAAATTCATGTACTTCACAAAACTTAACGACTATAGGTAACATTTATAATTAATTTATCTTAAATACTAATAAAACAATCATGGTGCAACATTATCTATTTTACTTAAATATAAATGCTTGGACACAGATTTTAATTATTACTAAATTACTGTTTGGGACAAATCACATTTATTATGTTAGGATTATTTAAGATGTCTTTTTGCAAAAAAGTTATTTTTTTGAAAAAAAAAAAACGGTATCAGCCTCCTCTATATTTTGGTAATGGATAAAAATTATAAGAACATTTTAGTTCAACATAAACAGAAAAATTTCTGTCTAAAATCCTGCAAGACGCAAGACCCATTTTCTTTTTTAAATTTTCAAATTAAATCAAGCAATGTATGGAATATGGGAAAGAGATTTATTGTCATTTGTGTTATCAGGTACTAGGATGAAATATTATATGTTTGCAATATTTGTTTTTAAGATCAGTGCTCTCGCCCTTTTCATAGTGTGTATTTTTTCAACAAAGCACCTTCTTGCTGTGCAACCTAATTAACAAATATTTTACATGATTTTGGTCTAAAAACAAAACAAATATCAAAAATACTATCAAAAAACAAAAAAATCCAGCACCTTAAACCCAAAAAAGTACAAAAATGTAATGTTTTAAATAATTTAACAAACAAAGCAGGTAACCTTCATAATTAGGTCAACTTCAATATTTCTAGGCCTCTTTCATAATTTAGTAATTTCAGTAATTAAAAATGTTAATGAAAACTACTGACTGAATTTCTCTAATGTACATTAAAAATAACATTTAACCTACTTTTGACTAAATAAATCAAAATTATTTGTATAACTACAAAAAAGCTACTACAATGTATAAATCATTTGTTTTATAGTATCTATTGACTCACATTCACCGAATGTTTCCGCGTAAGACTTAGCTTTATCCGCATGCTCTGTGTACAATAACCTTGACCGTTCAACCGCATCGGTCTTCAAAACTTCCTCCTTTAAAGTTTCTAAATCTACATCTGTAATATTCTGAACATTAGCAACTAATTCGTGTAAATGTGGCTTTTCGTTAAGTGCAAATAACACAGGTGCACTGACCAATGAAAATGACTCTTTGTCGGATGTGATTTTTTGTACTTCAGTTGCAGCTTGCCATGCTAAACATAGATGGCAGCCGAATTTGTATGCAATTTCTTGCTTCTCGTTGTCATGGGAGCCTAGTAACAACGCTCCCTGACAGCCTCGACCGAACAAAGTTCCACCGTTATACATTGACCTTAACGTCCACTCTCTTACCGGTGACCCTAACACATCTTTCACTTCTAATGGTAGTGTGTCACTATTGATATCGTAAACGTCTCTCTTATTTTCTATAGGTTTACCTGGTATAGGCATGTTTTGTGCGTCTCTATGTCCATAGAACTCCCCTTCGCTGATATCACGAAGTGCTGTAGATATTAAGTACGAAAGGTCTTGGTTCTTTAATCTAGCTAGCATACCGTTTGCAGTTACTAATAAATAGTCTCCAATTAAGATGGCTATTTTGTTAGCAAACATGGCTGTGTCTGAGTTCTTGTTTCGGTCGTTCGGTGATATGTTTAACAGTCCTCTATGTACGTAGTGTCCTGTTCGGATCATTTCGGTTAATTCGGCAAGTATTCTCTGGTTTTGGGTGACGGTGGTGGTGAGGAGAGATGTTGGTGGGTTGACTGCCTTTGACAGGAGTAGGATGACGAGGCCCCAGGGTTGCAGGTTGTTGTGTTCGTTGTGTAGGAGCATTTTCGCTGTTTTTACTATCGGATGGTTCATGCCAACCTGGTGAAGAAATATTTTTAGTTGAGTATTTACCTCCTTAGTGTTTCAGAGAAATACTAACTTCTTAGACCTTAATATATTTTTTATAGCTTGCAGGCTTCCAAGGCCAATTTTTTAAATTCAAATATTTTTTATTATAAGGTCATTCTATGTTGCAACATAGGCTCCAAGTATAATTTGAATCTCAAGATCATGTCTAATTCTGTTATTGTATTTAATGACCAGTTTAACAGGAAATAACCTTGACTGTCACATGGTCAAATTCTAAACACCAACATTATTACATAATATTTGATATCATGACATAAACTTTATTTTTTTGGGAATTAAATACTGCTACATTATGTTTATACGTATGATAAAGGTTTGTAAATATAGTAAAGACTTATTTGATTGGATTTTTTAAGGAAAACAGCAGAGAACAGGTACTTACAACTGTCCGCAAATGCATGGCTAAATTCGCGAATTCGTCGCTCAGTAACCATCTCAGGTTCATGAAAGAGGTTGGATATCCAACTATCTTCTCTGCCTCTCTGATAACTTTGCCCCATTGAGCTAGAGGAGGCCGAAATACGATGTCTTCCGGAGTCAAGCTCGTCATAGTCGATTCAACACGGATTTGCTGCGTTAATAACGCCGTACGGCGCAAATGGCGAATTAAAGCGTACGACATGATCACTGAATTGATTGTAAATTGTCTCGAAATTAGTACCACATTTAGATATTAAAAGTATTTTTTAATTTAAAAACACCCCGCCTCGCGCACTGCACAGTGGTTATGTCATTCTGTATTTTGACTGTTTTGACTTTATCTCGAAGCGTTCGGAAACTATAGAGTTGTTAAACGTACACTACTTGAATCGCGATATAGTTAAATTGTTAAATTAATAAAAAAAGGTTATTACTGAAATTAATAATGCACAAAACAACTATTTGAGTATTTAAGGTACAAAATTATATTCAAAATAATTCAGTTAAAAAAAAATACCTTCTGATATTAAAGCTTGTTTCAGAACGAATTAGATTGTCTTTTGTCCGTATAAAACCTTTAGCCGACCGGAAAAAGTTAGGTAATGTATTTTTGTTTTGCTTTCTGCGTTGTTATTATTATGATATTACGTAATTGGTTCAAATTTAGGCCCATTTTTTTGTGAACTCAAGCGTGATGACTATAATTTGGCTTTCTAGTCGAGGGGATACAGATTCATGTGGAGAGAACTGTGCTTATTTGTGACAATAACAAAAGCAGGTAGCGGTTACCTACATAATTAAACCGGTATAGGTTTATTTATGTATTTACCCATATTATGCTAATATTAGGCTAATATTATAAAGCTAGTTTTGGTTGGTTGAATGTGCAAATCCCAGGAACCTCTGATTGCTCTATTAGATAACGAGTACCTAGGTAACTAAGTAGGTATCTGCCTAAATGAGGCCGAGGTTTTTTTATTAATCGTGGACGGAAGTTAAAAGAACGTTTGAATAGATTTTCAGTTTCAGCTTTACCTATCTACGTAATTGTTTTCCTATTCATAAGGTTTTCCACTTGGATAGGTATATGATACTCAATTATTTTTATTGTTCCGCGTAAGATTGAGTTGAAGATTTTTTTTGTTTCTAATAACCTTCTAAACTGTAGTTAAATCAATGTGTAGTGAACAAAAAAGCAAACAAAGAAACCTTAAAACAAAAAACCTGCAGCATAATCAGTAAAATCGGTCAGTATCCACAATAATGACGGCCACTGAATGATGCCATAATAAATACCAGCCAGCCAACTTTGAATGCAATTAGGTATTTCATTTTAGATTTTATCTCCACCCCCATATGAACGCATCGCTAATAAATACCAAGTACTGAACGAACGCTTCTGCGCCGACCAATCACGTGTCGGCGCGCCATAATTCAAAAATAGAAGGGTCAGGCCGCTGGCGAAGACGGTGGCTCGTCCGTAGCAATTAAAAATAAAAGCAATGTATAATTTGTTGGCAGTTTATGGTGGACCGTACCTGAGGCCGCAAAACGACCAAAGCGTCCGCCATTTGCATTTTGATCGGTGCATTTGTGATTGAGTGAGGGCCGCACACTGGCTGTGTCGTGTGTACTGCAGGTGGTAGATTCACGTTTTTAGAATGACCTATGTGTTTGCAAAAGGTTATTTTGCTAGCTTGTCAGTAGCGGACACTAGTGTAATACGCTTGTAGCAATCGATGTAAACTACTTCATATAGTTCAAAATGCAAAAAAGCATTCCTTCAAAAAGGCTGAAACTGAACTTATTGGTTGGCGAACAAGACTTTTACTTGCTAGATTGTTCTCAACGACACTTCATAAAGTGATGTCCATGTCTATACCTAGTTCTGACCACAATGTTAGATACTAAGTCTAAATTAAAATAATTCTAATTAATAATCTATTACAATATGTCGACAGGTATTAAAATCTCCATACACAAAATCCCTTTATAAATATGCATAGAGCGATTTTTGTTTCGACCCACTAAATTGCTTCTTACCAACATCGCCAATCCTATGCATTGAAAACCAATTAAGTTTTATTACAGCTAAAAAGAGATAAAAACGATCATTTTTAGGCATTAGTAAAAGGGCAGACATCTGCTGTGATTTGAGGAACAACGTGTATAAATATGGGTCGGAAAATTTGATCGAAAAGCGGGGTTTAAAGTAAAAATGTAATATAGAGTTTTCTTCCGTATTTGTGTAATGTATTTGCTTACACATTAAACACATTTTTAAGGTATTACGTACCGGAGTTCCTTTATTGTTACCTACCTAATATTTTTTATTGCTAAAAAGTATTAAAAACATTGCAACACAGGAAAGTCGCGCGTTTTTTTTTTACTTTTTAAATGCACCTTCGGTCACGGTCGCAAACTCTTGATGCCTTGTTCTGAATGGAGGTCTTAATGGACTTCAAAAATATAAAAATTAAACCTAAGTTAATAAGTTACATAGCATACGAACGAAGGATCGATGGACGATCGCTTTTGTTGTTCAGTTCAACGAACCCAGTTTGTTTTTAGTAATTAATATTGCATTTTTGTATTTTTTACATTCACGCGAGATTTAGCTTAATGGACGGAGCAATATTGCTTTTGAAAACTTTTTGTTGCTTATCGATGTTTTGTAGGTAAGCGAAAATCCAGCACTTCTCTTTTGACCCCACAACCGAGAAGAGTACCTACTTACTTAATTTTTTGTTATTTAAGCTGTCTCAACGCATTCACTCATCCAAGTTTTGCCTAAAGACTGGCAGATCAAATCATCATTCCATCATGCTTTGCCTAGCCTTAGTGTATGTCACGCTGGGCTCGGTGACCAAAATAGTGGCCATTTCTTCTACAACGTTTGTTTGCCAATTACTCAGAATAAGGTAATAGGCGTGTGTAGATACAGGATTTTTAGGCTTTATTAGGTACTTACACTACTATGTTTGTACTAATAGAATCCGACCGCTCGTGTCGGATTATCGTCCCATCGGGCTATGAGAGTGAAGGAATAGTGAGTGCACTTGTGTCTGCGCAAATGCTTGTGCACTATAAATATGTCCTGAGCAGCTGGCTGATCTCCTTATATGAGAAATCATGCTAGGCCTCTATTTAGAACCTGAAAATTAAAAAGTCCTGTGCAAGAATGGATGAACAATACTTATTAACATTGACTTGACACATGAATTAAAAATCTTTTCTAAGCCGAATAAACCCGTGGCCAATGGCTTGTTCAAAATAAATATTAATTTGGTTTAAAATTTACATATTAATAGATATTTTTTGTTGACACCGTTCAGAAATGGCGGCCGATAATTATTGAATGCCCTCCGGCCATCTTATAATCAGTTTAGATGAGCGCTCTGAGCTATACGAACTATTTAAATTAGAATAATTATTGTTTGTGGGCCTTTTGTTTTGTTCTATAAGTAGTAATAATTGGATATGTATTGTGTCTTATATAACAGCTATCTATAGGTATAAATATGTAGATACTAGAGCCAGGTACCTTCTATTAGTCAGTTTTTTTTATGAACGAATGAACTGAAAGTAGTACTAACTAAGTAGATAAGTTAAGTAGATTATTTTTCAATAATATATATCTAAGCTTTCAGTGTCCGGTTAGACTTAAGCCTTTTCCAACATATTCGGCAGAATGAATGTTTTCA
This sequence comes from Helicoverpa zea x Helicoverpa armigera, assembly GCA_033682625.1. Taxonomy (NCBI): domain Eukaryota; kingdom Metazoa; phylum Arthropoda; class Insecta; order Lepidoptera; family Noctuidae; genus Helicoverpa; species Helicoverpa zea x Helicoverpa armigera. The sequence continues at coordinate 963,332 of JAWIIS010000050.1, forward strand.
ATGGAAACCGACCCCTACATAGTTGGAAAAGGCTCGGGAGATGATGATGATGACTTATAAGTTTTCAATATACCTAATTGAAACGTTTGCTAACAGGTATAATTTATAAACATGACACTCTGTAGAAGCTATTGGATACCTACGTAGGTATTCTTACTTCAACATCAGCCTTTTTATCGTCCTACTGCAATGCTCTTCTTCCCGTACAGAGAGGGAAAGTGCGACTGCTAATCTTTACGCCTATTCTATCCAGATTAGTAGTTTCAGACCTTAAGTCTGGGTTTCCTTACGATGTTTCCCTTCACCTTTATTTAGTCATTGGTGTCTATATTTTGTCACGTTCAGAAAGCACATTATATCTTAAAAGAGTTACTTAGAGAATCAAACCCACACACTCTTTCTTGAGCGGCAGGCTCTAACCACTAGGCCACTATACTCTATCAAAATAGCAAAACTTTCACCCTTTTTGGGGTATTTTAGCCAAAGAATCGAACAATGAAATTTACTACGTACCTAAGCTGACCCATCCGTGCGACGGACCTCAACCTTCAGTATCCATCGTCAATGCTCGCATTAGCGTACAATGTGCGGTGCGCGTGCGCAAGCGGCGACTCTTTGATCGTGCCGCCATTAAAAATACATGCATACTTTGTTTTTTTTTTATCGAGATGATAGTGTGTACACTTTGTTGTTCACGTGAGAGGTATTTTTTCTGTTGTAAGTTTTCTGTATTGATTGAAATTTGTAGAAAAAATGTGCGTTGCTTTTATGGCTAGCGTGGTGAACTGAGTTTTGCATAATTCTTACTAATGAATCTTGGAATGTTGTGAATGCGTAACTATGTTTTGGTAGCCTCTTTGATTATTAAATTTTTCAATATAAAACGTCGAATTGATTTAGAAGGGCATGATATGCTATAAGAACTTGGGTATTTCTTTTGCGGGTTTGCAAGTATTTCCATTTGGACGCGGGTAAACCCGCTAGCGGAAGCTAAGTAGTATGTAATATGTGAAATCAAAACGTATATATTTACACCATGTTATTAGAGATAACACATCACTAAGGAAACGCGAAGTATATAAATAAAGTTGGTAACTTCAAAGTTCATTCTTTTCTCTCCAATCTTTTACAACCAGATACCTAAAAATATAGGAAAATTCTAATTGATTATTCGTGAGTTAGAAGAAAGTAAATTGAAATAGTTTGCTCAATTAATAGGTACCTATACTCATTATTTTATTTAGAAAGGTAGTACCTAGGTACTTGCAATTTCACGCCAACGGGAGAAAAAAATGCTTTGAACTCTCTTTTGACGTTACATCTATATTAATATTTTACTTTCTATTTATATATCTACTTTCTATTTTTTAAATAAGCATATTATAAAAGTAATCGCAACTATAAAGAAAATCTTCATAAAGTTACTCCGTACGAAAAGCTCAGTTCATATAAAGTGCCGCTATCGCATACTAGATGGCGCTACTTGTAGCGTTTTGAACGAAGTTTCGAATTGAGCTTTCGACTCAGTTTTATTTTGTATTCTACGTTAGGTATATTTTTTGTGATTCTCAATTATGTTTAGTACCTAGGTAACTTTTTATGTAGTTAAAATAGATATAATTTAATTAGTATTGCCAAGTATGTAACTTTTAGTTTTGCTATGATAACATTGTAGGAAGTAATGCAAAATAAAGTAAGTAATAAAATAAGTATGGATATGTAGAAAACTGCGTATCCTAATTAATTTAATACCATATACTTATTTAAAAAAGTCATAAGTACTGTGCTAATGATATTTAGCCGGCTAGATTCATTAAAGCCTTTAAAAATGTAAAAAAAACAAAAGCACAAAGTAAATCGTTGATGAAAATTTTGACTAAAATAAGTTTAACTACTATAAAATGTGGTCTAAAAAAATTACCAGCTAAAGCAGAAGGTTTAAACCATCGTTTTGAACAAAGATAACGATCTAAGCCTAGCACTAAAGTCGATAATTTTTAAGAGCACATTCTATAATAAGGTGTAAAAAGTCTAATCGTCAATCCGCCTTTGATAAGCGTGGTGATCAAAACTCATTCATCAAAGCTGGTGCCCTGCAGTGGGAACACTGATGAGGATAAAACATATTTGGACCTGCAAGACTAAGATATTGTGATCTGCTGAAAACCTAAGGACTTATAACACATAAGGAATTAGGCCTTTTAAAACATCAGCAGCTATGTACTTATTAGATGTCATGTTTCGAAAGGCACGGCGTTGGCCAGGATAGGTATTTGACAACCAGTCTTACCAAGGGTTTGTCCGGGTAACTGGGTTGAGGCGGTCAGATAGACAGTCGCTCTTTGTAAAGACTGGTACTCAGCTGCATTTGTTTAGTCTGGCCTACCATAACATAGTAGGGTAAAGGTTGTACTGATGATGGTAAGCTGTTACTTGATAATGGGTGCTTGGTTTTCATTCTTCAAATGACTTAAAAAGTTTCGCCTGTGGAATCTTCTTCGCCCGAAAGTTCAATAAAGAAAAGGAGCTAACCATGATTGAAATTGGACCAATAGCTTTTTACATAAGCTCGTTACACTAACTAAACAAACAAACTGTTCAGCTTTAAATTATATACCAAACCCTTTTTCTCCACCGTTGGCTAACAGTTCCTTATTCCTACCTAATTTATTCCTTCAGATCTCAGAGCCTTAGTAAACTGTGTTGCCAGTTTAACGACGCACTAAAACTACTACTGCTTACATAAAATGCATCTGTTGATCGCAACACCTGTTTGTCCGTCCGTCACACGTAAAAATACTTTGTTTACTAGATGTTTCGGGTTCTAAGTATTGTGCTTTTATGTTGGTAGTAAGTAGTTGAGGGAAATTAGAGGTATTTTGGTTAGAGGTAATGGTTTTTGTGGGTAAAGAAAATTTTAAAGGGAAAGTGCGCAATTTTCCCTAAGAATAAAATTTAAAGCGCCAATTAAACGCCAATACAGACAAATATACGAAAAACATTCAATCATTAGCACCTCCATGATGTTGATCATCAACCGATAATGAGTTAGTGCGTCGATCTTAGGTACGACGCATTTTCCTTCCCTTAAATAAAGAAAATGTACCTAAAATAACGGAAAACTTAAAAGCGGTTTGAGACTAAATTCCCGGTAAGTAGGTACAAGTACTATTTTATACTCATTCCCATATCCCTTCTGCACTTCCGTCACTCGATGATGTCTTTAAATTATTTCTGCGCGTACGCAGCGACTCGCGGAATGTTCCGTTATGACAAAAAGTTTGGCGAGACCTGTAGGTACCTGCCTAAGAAATTTAGTGTCCTCCTGATTAAATCAGTTCTCTTGATTTCTTTTATTTAATATTTTCTGAGAATGACGGGTTGCTTTAACCACTACACCACGACGACTTCCGGCCGTTCCCAATTTTGACATTAGCCTCATTCAAGTAATGTCAAATTCTTATTTCTTGTAAGCAAAACAATAGATACTTAAATATTTCGGATGGCTGTTAGTAAATAACAACTAGGCCTGAAACGAACCCGATAGCCACGCGTCACTTCAGTTTACAAAGCACCTAAAACCCAGATTTTAAAGTCACAGAACATCTTATATTATTAACGGAGATTTTGTACGGTTGCCCGTATATTCGCAAGGGACACGGGTTCCGTATAATTTAAATATTCAAACTTTTAAAAATTGTATTGAACAACGGAACGCGAGTGAAGTTGGATAAAGTTACAGAAATAAACATGGCCGTGGTTTGCAGAAAACGTTCTAATATTAATAGTAATTGTAAGTTATTGCTGTAAGTTTGCGGTTATTAGAAGTGTATTTTGAGGTTTTAAGAAGAATATAGATTCCTATCAACTTAGATGAAGTTTTCTTTTTAAATTAGCCTATAGGTACCTATTGTCTCACTGCTGAGCAAAGGCCTTACTGAAAGTTTTATTTTAAATCTTTCCTTCTTTCTTTAAGTATATTCAGTTACACTAACATCATTTTATTAATCACGAGACTGACAAAAAATCACAAAATCAGAAAGTCTAAAAATATCGAATGCACTTTTCTATGTTGAACTGTCTGCTTAACACCTATCATCATATTGTAGATTTAGATCCCTGATTAAATCTTATAAGGTTACCTGTATTTTAAATAATTATGCCTTGCTGAAAAATAATTCAACGGTCGTTCCGACAGCGATACGCGAAATCTTTACAAACAAACTTTTCGTAATTTTTTACAATCAGTACAACATGTACGTGCGAATGCATTATTAATAGAATTTTAAGTACATATGCACATTGCATTGCACAACGAGGTACTAGGCTAGCATAAACCGTAATGTGTTTCTGATTGCACTCGCCGATGATTTTGACAAAACTGCGCCGCAATGAGGTCGCAATGTCGTAGGTCTAATATTGTCACAGATAGCTTAGGTTTCGTAATGTGGCAGATGATGGTGCCCTAGTATCTTGTAGTAAATTATGTATTTGTCGTTGCGTAGTTTATTGTTATATATTTGTTATAGAATTTGAAGATAATTTACTTTGTTGAAAAAGTGTTAGATTATCGTTTAAATGCATTTTTTCTGGTCATGAAGTTTATTGTAAGTCTTTGTTTTGTATCTTCCACCAAGCGGGTTAAAGAATAAAACAATTGCATGGAAATTCTACCTAATTCTATCATTTTTAAAAAGAAATTACGATTCTGTTATATTTGAATTTGAATGAGATTATTGCAGTACCTACCTAACGCTAAAATTATTACACCCGATAAAATTATTACAATCTTTAGTCTTCCCTTCTTTTGCGAGCAATATTAACTAAAATTAATTTGCAAACTTTTCTTACACAAGACCCATTTCAAAAATGATAATCCACTCCCAAAACATAGTCGAGATTTACCCTTGCATCTCGGGAGACATACTTAGTATGAACATGAATACGTATAACGGTACGGAATCCGCATAGTAGCGTTTTGAAACTAAAGTTAAATTTGCAAGTGATAGATATGCGAGGCGCTCCTGGAATGTAATTTTCACACGCTCAAGCGACGTCACTGGGGCCCCCGCCCTGTGGAGCCTCCCCGAGCCTCCTCACGCCCCCTTTCTAGGCTGAGAGACTGGGGAAACAGTTTGCTACCGTTTTTAAGTAGTTTTTTTTTAAATTGTAGTATTTTTGAAGACATAGTATGGTTTTAGAATAGAATGGTTAGTGCTAAATTCAGTTAAAAATAACGGGCTGTGTTGTATAGTAAAAGAAGGAAGAAGTCATTGAACGTTAGTTGTGTATGAGAAATTGATAATAGGCATATATGAGAAAAGTTGAGAAGTCTATGTAGAATCAACACGTGGAGCGTTTCGGATAAAATTGTAGTGCCAAATAAACGTTTTGGTAATATGTGATCTATTTAAAATAACAGTTAGGTAATAATATATGTTAATACGATGATCATCATCAAGGCATTAAGTTTCATTATATTTATCTACCTACAATTTAATTTTGTTGTTATTTTACATTTATGCACGAGTAAAAAAGCTGTGAAAAAAATACTATTGGTGCGATTTTCTTCACTTTCATGTAAACTCTTCTTCAGCCACAATACTTCACTACTTAAATAAAAATACTCTACATATAAAATATACTAATACCTACTTATAAAACAATACATATTTCCAATTGAAAAAGGCAGCAACACCGCAGTCGGTCTCCCAGACTGTCGCCCCCGCGGCCTCGCACGACGGATGCTCCGGAAAATTGCTACAATCATTGTGAGAGGGAATTCCGAAATGAAGGAAATGTACTTAAGGACTCCAGCGATATCGTGTTCACTACTCATAAATGCTCCACTGCTATGCTGGACTGGTAATTATATGCAGTGGACAGTACCTGCAGGTGTGATAGAAACCTTAGAATGGACAGTGAGTCTAGTTCTTTTAACTGCTGCAGTCTTTTTCTACTAGAAGACCGTTCAAAATCGGCTCGTTAGAATTGACAGTGGTAGGTCTGAAAGTTCTTTTAAGTAACGCCGAGTCTTTTTCGTGTTCCTATTTCTTTCTAAGAGAAGACAGTTAAGAATCAGCTAGTTCTGATGAGATGATGGTTTTTGGGTATTGAAGAAGGTGTTTTAAATTTAAATCTGAGGATGTCGGTATATCTGTGGTCCATGCTGCTGGTGGTAGATATATTTTTTTTTCAGACTTGTTTTCTTGATCGTACTCTATGCTACTGCGCGGAGTTTTCCATTCCACATCTACTCCTGAGAGAGAAGTAGCAAATAATTATATTAAGGCCAGTTGTCAAAATTCCTTGTTTTTAATTTTTCATTACTTACACAATATGATCATTCATGATGATGACATTCTTATGCTCATGTAAGGTCGGATTTTTATATTTAAACATCTACTACTGAAAGAAGAATTGAATACGAGTTTATTACTCTGAGTTCAAACGTTTGTCTTTCTTTCAAAGTCGCTATTTGCAAAATATGGCTATCTAGTGTCTGTAGAAGCCAGTGCCAGTAATTTAGCCATATGCACGGAGTAATGAATATTGCATATGCATGCAATCATTTGCAATGGTTGCAAATTAAACCTGCTTCAGTGTGCCAACACTTAATGTTGCTAATGTTCATCATTTCCAGTATTCGAAGACTTTTTTGAAGACTTTTTTCTGTATGTCATAGTTGTCGCTTTATACAGAGTGAAGAGTGAGGCTAAGATTTATTTTTATTTGTCTATCTATGTATCAGTATCTGTCGAGTAGGTACTTACCTTAACTTTGCTTGTTAGGACTTCTTGCTAAGAACTGTATCAACGCTCACAGACTATCATAATGAAGGCAGTTAGGCTTTTGCACTTTCTCTTAGAGTATCTTTTGATTTTCAACGAATAGAATGGGATAAGGAAAGGTTTCTATAAGTTTGCTACATTCCAAGGAATTAACAGTATCTGAAGTTGTTTTATTTTAGGTACAGTATTATTTAAGATTCATATGGAGATATGGGCGATAATTTATTTACCACACCATATAATTGCGCATGTTCCAACCAGCTGTACATTCGATGTACCAGGACATCATAAATCACAGGCACGTCGATATCTTTCAATAATCCAATCAAAGCGGCTCGTATCCGAACTAATGTTATTGTCAAACCTACCAGCCATTATCTGGGCACAAGCGAACATCTGAATGTTCGGTCACGTATCCGAACGAACGAACCGACATATACGATTAACGGTGAGAGCGAAAGGGACAGATGATCGATGTAAACAATCGGATTCGTTTCAGTTCACAAATGGTGTATTGCTATCGTTGTATCGAGTCATTTTGGGTTTTGTTGCTGTGGTTTTAAGTGTCATATTTTATTGCCGTTTTCAATTTTTAAATTTCGACTATGTTGCTTACATTTCTTGCGTCATATCGCAAACGATTCTGAGTCTTAGCTTAGTTGTTTTAAGTTCAAAGTTGTTTGCAATTTTACTGGTTGTTACGCTATAAGCAGAGAATTCGTTAGTGTACAGTGGTGAAGTGGCATCTATCTTATGTTTCTTATATTGACAACGCCATCACCAGAATCGGAATGAGGTAATAAAGAAATTGCCATCCTTTTATGTAGCTTTTTAACATTGCTGATGTGCACTATAATGAATGCGACATAATTGAATAATCCTCTTGAAAGCGAACCGCCCCATTTGTGAGTCGAATCAGAATGAAGTAATATCGTCAATGTATAAGTTTTTTCGTATTAGTATGGAGCTGGGAGTTATTTCTGAAGGGTTATGTAAGAGCTAATTGAATTAAATTGGTTCTGTTTTGGTCTGTTGGTTTGTTGACTGACAGTGAAGAGGAGGGATATGGTTTACTTACTTCTTGGGTTTCTTTTTGTTTTTCTTGTTATACCTATTGGGATTTGTTAGCAGATATGCTTACCACATAGGCTCAAATGGAGACGTTTTGGTTGTGATATTTTCTACAGGAATTCCTGATCATTTGTTAATTTATTTCATATTAAAGCATCTGCCTAGTTTTCTCCAAACTTTTTGCATTCCAGGTCATAAGCAGCAACACTGACAATCTGAACTAAAATCACGAAGAAATCATCGTCATCCTTCGAGCCTTTTTTCCCAACTATGTTGGGGTCGGCTTCACGAAGAAATGAGGAACAATTGATTTATGATCTTTTACAATTGCAGTATGTATTTTTTAGCAATCGTAATTTGCACATCAATGCAATTTATTGTCATCATCTAAATTACACACAGGCGATAAATCTCTTCGATCGTCTGTGCGCCTGGTAGAATCATTCATTGCTATAACCGCCCACACATATTACTCGGGAGCTCTAAACGGCATATCTCAGCATTCCTGCGCTCCTAGTACAATTGATGCAATATACTAGGCTGGTCCGGTGGCATCTTCGTTAGTAATCTCGTCTTGTTAAGAATGTTTATGCATTTTATGCACTCCTAGTAGATGTTTTCCGTTGTACTAAGTTATCAGCACTTTTTTGGTAGCCGTGATACCAACGTGGGAAGGTCAAATCTTGGAATGACATTTAGTAGGTAACCATTTCAAGAATTTTCCACTTTCGAAGATTATGATGGATGTTGACTTCCCACTAGCCAGAATACCTGTCCCTTTACTTAACGAGATACCAACGTATGTATTTTCTGGTGGACCTTAGGCGTTTTTTAGTCACCAGTAAGGTGATCAAGTATGTAAAGTGTCTTCTAGAAAAGCTGTTGGCTACCCATCATATTCTTATGAGGCCATCTCAGTATGAGGCCATCTCAGTATGTAAGACATTAACAATTTCTAAAGACCTCCTTTACCCGTTATCTTCTGATGATGGAATTTCGATTCTCTCGCTTCTCTATTGACTAGAAAGTTTCGATTTCAATATTATTACAGTTTAAAATGTTACTTGTCACACTCTTTTATGAAAACAGAAAAAACTAAAAAATCGGTGTTTTAATAATGCTTATCATTTGTTCCTTTATTACAATTCTATGAGGTACCTCCATTACAATACTGGTATCCTGGTAGCATGGGCTGTGACTGCACAAGATATATGAACGCGCCGCGAATTCGCTTGTTGGACAAATTTTTCAGTACCCTGTGTGGAAAGCGATCATTGTAGTTGCGTTACTACTGCTGTAGTGTCCGCAGAAAAAATAGTATATATCTTTGGTTTCTCATAATCTGGCCTGGATCTATCCTGAAGCAGAAATGCAGATTTGAAAAAAACTGCCCTGCAAAGTGGGATTGTTTTTTCCAAATTAAAGGTAACTTGACGGGAAATCCGCCTCTGGTACGAAAACGTTCTGATAAATTAAGAATTTCTTAAATACTTTTTGAGAAGTTTTTTTGGTCATGATGACTTCTTCGGTACCCTAAAGTTACTTTAAGTTCTGTTCAGTTATCGGCACGGATATTGGGCCCTGACTGTCACCTGCGCAGAAGCGATTTACTACCTTATTGCCTTATGCGTATGGGTGCGCAAAGCGATCCCCACTCTTCCGCCGAGAGCCCAATATCCGTGCCGGTAACTGTACTACACAGTTCTTTTGTACCTAAAGAGTTACCTTCTGTAGTGTACTAAAGAAGTCTGTATTTATCCTTCAAAAAGTACCATGAAGTGAATAGGTACTTAAATCTATCCCACACGTTGTTTTTGCCCTCCGTCCACTGTCACGAAGCGACGCACGAGCGTCAAAGCGACACGGCCGTTAGTTGTCGCGGCGCCGCGTCGCGCGACCAAACGTTTTTCATTGCTGCGCCAGTGATGAATTCGATGCGGCCTGCCTAACCTAGCGAGCAATGTACACCGCGATTTAGAAGCGGTCACCCGGTAATAGATGCGTGCACGTTTTTAAATTGTTGCTTAATTTCTGTGTATTTGTTTTGTAGAACAATTTTGGGCGTGTTTTTGGTGGGAAATGGTTGAATTTCTATTGATATGTGGTTTCATAGTGCTAGTAGAAATTGTTTCTTTTTTACTTAGGTATACTTCGTGTTAGGTATACTGATCGTAAAGAAATGTTGAAGTATTTCGTATCGTCTCATTTAATTTTGTCCCTTCTCTTTAGTGTCCTCTTTTTGTGACATGTTCTTAAATCTGTTGATGGTATGTTTTCTAGTGGACTGATTTGTGACATCTTGAAGTGCTGGAGATCATCCAAAAACATTCAGTTTTTAATTAAAATTATTCCACAACAAAAAGTTATTTACGGACTCGCCACGTAAATCCAGAAACTAATTAGGAAGAAACAACTGACACACAACATTTAACAAGCCTACGCAAGCCAACTACCAGGGCGACATAGTCTTAATAAAGCATAGTCCAACAAAACAATAACAATAATTTAGGCTAAAAACGGAAATATCCCCGCGAAAAATGTTCAAAACGCCGGACGTAGTCCACTGCTGGCCATCACGCCAGTTATTTGGTCCATTAAACGTGAATAGTTGGAGCCGACGAGTACTAGGAGCGCAGAGCCAGCGGGGAGGTTTTAAAATACGATTTATTGCCTATATAGCTGTGTTTAAGTTAGGGCTAATGTGATTAGGTTATGTTTATAGATTTATGGGGCTCGTGATCTCGTCGCGTTTGGTTGAATTGCTGTGTTACGCTTCTCATATTAGACATATGCCAATATTATGACTGGTCCATAGAGCTTCACCTCAGAATCAAATAGCTTCTAGCGTAGATTACTGAAAAATGGGAAACCTATATTAGAAGTTGCAAGGTTTTCAACGAATTTTGGTCACCATGAAGATACAAAAAAATTTACAATATCTAATCTAAAATGAAGTTCTATATTTACCGATGTTGAGCGAAACAGTTAATTAATTTTCATGCCTAAAGATGATTTTTCCCAGCAGTGAGACAGTATTCTTAGATCCCAAAACTCCATGATAACGTATGGTAACTTTTCATCGAAGACAAACGTTTTTATTACTATTTCACCTAGTGTTGATATCACTTTATTGATCACATCAGGCTGGCTCACGTATCAGCCATTTTTAAGACTATTGTTTCATTTCTAGATTTCCTATTTTTTTGTTTTTTTCTCCAACCCGAAAATGTCACTTGGGTACATAAAAAGTGTACCTTTTGTATGCGTGGGCAGTAGCTGTCAACGATGTTTAAAGACTAGATCAGCAAATCTTTCTCCATTCTATCAGCCATCACTGACTGATTGTCTTACTGACGCCATTGACTTATTTATTATCATCATTATCATCATCTCAGCCATACGACGTCCACTGCTGAACATAGGCCTCCCCCTTTGATCTCCACAGATACCTGTTGGAAGCGACCTGCATCCAGCGTCTTCCGGCGACCTTTATAAGATCGTCTGTCCACCTTGGTGGTGGACGTCCTACGCTGCACTTGCTAGTCCGTGGTCTTCCACTCCAGTACTTATTTATTATATATGACGTGTTTAAAATATTTTTCTGAATTAAATGTGTGGAATTAAATCTATTTTCAGACCGTTCTAATATTTTTTGTTTTATTCACACGAAAAAAACTCATGTCTTTTCAAGGTGTGTACCAGGGCAGCAGACAACAAAAGCGGTCACATCTCAGCCTTAATTTACGCATTGAGTCTTATCAGTGTTCGGATCAACACGTTGTACCGTACTTTTCCAATTTTCCTAAGTACTAATTACCTGGTATGTTTACATTAACAGAATCAATTTATTTATGTGATCCTAGTGAAACTCATTACTGTTTAGTTGTCCTTTTCGTTAATTACGGGCACGGCGAGTGGGCCGAGTTTGTTTAGAGTATGAATATGACTATAGAGCGCTTCTTTAACACTCTCTTGTACCGAATTTGGCTTGCGTTCCTTGTGACATATCATAACCTAAGCTACAACTACTGAAAAATACGTGAAAATCGTTGACATCGAAAGCTGAGAATACTGCTTGAAATTGTTTTTTTCACTTTATTTCATACATAAAATCATATTCATCTTGAGAACTTGCAGCCTATCTTAGGACGTCGAATTTTCACGCGATGCCTCGTTTGATTCCTACTCTATCGCGGTAGAGTTACTTGGCCCAGTAGGTAGGCGCAAGTAATCGGGATCGCGCGGATAAATTGTAAACTTGGATTATTGTTTTGCCAACCGTGGCCTGTTCAGGTGTTTTTGATATTGTACCGTTTGCAGAACAAGCTAAGATATAAAAGATAAAATAGGAAAATTTTCACAGCGCCATAGTGCATACGAAGTGATGCTAATAGGTTTAAGTTTCCATTATACATACTTACAGGTTTTAACCGACTTCCTAAAAAGCAATTTGTCGGGACCTTTTTTGTATTTAATTATTTGTATCCTTACGGTACATATCTATTGACCTATATAGCCTGAAAATAGGTTTTGTTTTGTAAGGCTTTGTTTTAGGTTTCTTGAACTTCCCTAATTAGAAGTAATAATATAATTATTTTTTTCTTTTTTGTGCTGCCAAAGACCTCTTTACCTCATCAGTTTTTTTCTCTTCTGGAATATCATGACATATTAGGTTTATACACATACCGATCTTTTAAAAATGAGCCCCAAAGTATAGGTATTATAATTTCAGCTACAAAGTCTCCTAATCCCCGCTTCTGCTATCCCTCCTCTCCTCTGCGTCCCTGGTACTGTTTGTTTCTGAGTAAAACTTTAATTAACCAATAAACATGTCGGTCGTGGTCCCGTCTTAAATTAGCCCTGAGTGGAAATTGCTCGATGCCTCCGCAGCAGTCATGACGCCCTGGTACCTTCGCCTGGACGTAATGAAACTTAGTTTATAATTGCTGTAAGCTACGTTACTGTCGTATGAATTTAAGGGCTAAAGCAGGTGGGTCGGAATGAGCAAGAATTTATAATTATTAAAGATTAAAAACAATTGGGTAGGCTTTAGATAAGTTGGCTATTTTCTGAATTAATTAAACAGGTTTCTTGATACGTGTAGAGAGAAGAAATTAGGTCATTTTAGTAAATGTTTGTTGTCTATACTAATATTATAAAGCGGAAAACTTTGTTTGTTTGGTTGTAATGGATAAACTCAAAAACTACTGGACCCATTTTAAATATTCTTTCACCATTAGAAAGCTATATTATCTGCGAGTAACATAGGCTATATTTTATCCCGGTGCGTGCAGTAGCTCAAACGGGACGCGGGTGAAACCGCGGGAAAACGGCTAGTGATAAATAAACGGCTGACTATCTGATCAATTCATTGACCGGTTTTCCCATCACCTACTTATCTTTTAGTAGTTTCATTTACAGCAACGTCCTTGGCTTTTTGCCTTACTCATGTCTCTCACCCAGAATGTCATGTGGAATTGGTCACCTCAGACATGTAACAGACTTGTCAAAAATAATCGAAATCTTCTTGCCACAAATGAAAATATCTCTGGTGCCAGTAAAACTTATCTCTTACCCAGAGACATTAAACACATCAGATATGCTTTGGTACATTGCTACTGTGGCACCCTTTTCATTCCTATTTTCCTATGCCCAGTATGGACCGTGCTAGGGCTCTTGAAAATGTAACAAACTTGACCTTGATGTACTTATTAACGAAATATACAAGTACTTACAAAGGGCGAATTCCTGCAAATTTGGAACTAGGCATACATGAATTGATATAGTTTCCAGTGTTCATCTTTCATTTCGAGTATTTGATCAAGTTCTTCTAGCCTTTGCAAAATTGCAAAATTTAACAGCTTCCAAATTTGACCCACGAACTACTTAAATTAAGGAAATACCAATTAATTATATGTATGTATCATGAAACTTCAGTTATCTTCAAAATTACTTAGAAAGGGCGCATTCCTGCACATTTGGTACTAGGCATACATAAATTGATATAGTTTCCCGTGTTCATCTGAAGCTTTTCTTTTGTCGCCGGGGGCCGGGGTGCGCGGGTGAGGGGCGGGGGGGGCTAAGGTTGACAAATGGGCCGCTCGGAGCATCCGCGAGCGATACAATCGGTGCGTTGCTTACTGTGCTCCGTTCGAGGAAAAAACGTAGGGTTGCCGAGTATGTTTAAGTGGGTTTTTTTGATTATTTTCCGTTTTTTTTTTGTTGATGTTGATGAGAAATTAGTGTGTGTGATGTGATGTCATTATGTGAACTGTGGCTACTGATCCAGTTGTATTGTAAAAAGTTGTTATTAGAGGTATTTTCAGGTTGCAATAACCAACTCTAAATTACAAGGCCTACATTTCAATATTTTAGAAACAGATGCTGTTTTTAGCAGCCCCTTTATTTAAATTAAGAGACATTGATTTAAAATGACTTCCGTTGCATCACGTGATATAAAAGAAATCAACTTTTAGACTTACCAAAATGACTAGTTGGAAAAATAAACTACAAAAGCATAGTAAAATATGTAATCGAAAACTCAAAGACAACTTTCATTTCAAAGCCATTTTATTTTATTTATTTTAACAATAATAATATAAATTTTCATCAGCTTGCCAGCCCTGCAGCACGCGTCACTGGACTCGTCCCAGTGTGCCATTACTCACTGTCGTCCGCCATTTTCGAGCCGCCACGCCCGCTACGACGCTACGAAATGCTACGCCGCGTAGCGTTGCCGTTTCGTAGCAACCGCTCGAGATTCTGTAGTCTTAGTACTTTTTTTTTCGCTTGTTAGTTGTAATTTAATTCGGATTTGTTGTTATGAAGTAGTTTTTATTATTATTATTTTAGTATTTTTTTATTAGCGTTATTAATTTGTACCTACCCTGTATCTAGGAAATTGTGTTAATCGATGGGTTACTTAGATATTTTAACAATATTTTTCTATCAGTCGTTTTTACTTATCTACAATTTTTCACCTAGTTTGCTACCTCTAATAAAATCCTAATCTTCTTATTTGCATATTCGTCTTAACCCATTTTAATCACGATAGCTCAACAGCATGGTAGAATACTTTTTTTACGGCATAAAGAGCAATTACATATTGTGAGATTTTCATTAACTTGGTGATAAATGAACTTAGTGTCTAGTCTTTCCTTCAGTACTCTCGCTTCGAGAAATCTATTGTTTCATTAGGTGCATCAAACAGGTATCTACTCTCATTACAGAGATTCTGATTTAGGTGCATCAAAACCATATTCCATACCAGTCTTACCCCAATTCACGACACACCTTCAAACACTCAAAGCCAAAGGTATCCCGTTCTCTCACGACAAACGGAACGTTTTTCTTAGCAATACTTGGCATACATTACAAAAGTTTGCAAACTATAGTCACTTGACACCGCTGTCGTCGACTGTACCTCGGTATATTGAGGTATATTGACAGGTTCGCCGAATAATGCGAGGTGACAAAACTTTGTATATGTATTTTTTTTCTTTGTAACAGTTTGGTACTTGTATTTGAATTATGATAGTTAAAGAATAGTGTTCTGACTGGTTTGTTAGTACAAAACTTAACCTACTGGTTTGAATTCTAAAGTTATCAAATATGTAATATCTGTGTAAGTAGTAAGTTTTTAAATAGAAATATTCGTCTGTGTGCATTATGTACCAGTATTCATTAAGAGCAAAAATCGATTCAAGAGTTGCTCAAAGCATAAGATTAATCCTAGTTTTGGTCATTTCAAACAAATAAAGAGGTCATGAAAAAATGAAACAAGATATTTTTTTTTAGGTTTTAATATTTTTTACACAATTCGTAGCATTCATAATGCCGACACAGTTTCGTCAGATATTCTCCACATCGCCGTCAGCGTGGCTGTTACTCCATTTATATAAACCTGTTACTATTCATTGTTTACTTTCCATTTATTATATGTACTTCGCCGAAATTATACAATACAAATATATAATTAACTTTTTCCATCGAATTGAAATCGTAACGCTGACAGACGTGCATTTTCACCATTTTTAGTAGCTATATTTACAATAACTTGATGACTTTCAAATCATTATATATAATGTACATATACATATATAATAAAGAGAAAAATCAAAATAAAATTCTTCAATTAATACATTAATACCTAACAACTACTATTTAAGATTTTCCTCTTAATAAAAATATATTACACGCAATGCAAATAACAATAATATTTGTGTATCAACAAAGTCCGGTGTTGCAAGAGAAAAAAATCTTTTTCTTTCCAATTTATTTAATACTGAGACTTCATTGGGGAAAAACTGTATTTATACAAAGTAAAAATGACGTATGTATAATATTTGATGATTAATATTTACAAAAGTTAACAAACTTCTTTCTAAAATGAGACGCTAAGTTGCGACACGACTGGAGCGACGTTCGGAAACCCTTACTATTCCATTGTTAAAATTCGTATTTCTAAACGAATGAATAAAATCTTATTATTTCGCTAACAGGTAAGAGAAAGAATACGAGGAAAGAAAACATAGTGTGCTTTATTACATTATATTTATATATAAGTATACGTCATATACAGTCGTGTTGCAAGTTAAAAGACAATATGGTGGTCTTAATTAGGCTAGAATAAAGCTTGTTCTCGGATAACTTAGTCTGCTATCAAAGTTTATCGCAGCTAGGACCATGATGACATTTTATATCTCCCGTTCGTATACATGACATAAGGCCGTAATGCGACGCATTACTATAAAATGGTTCACGTGAAATATTTTTGGAAAACATTGTAAACTAGTACTGTACTGTGAGCGGTAATATTCCATCGTATACATTGTTTGATATTTATTTTTAGTTTTTTTTTACAGTTGCTAATTGTTTGATGTTTATCATCTACTGAGGTGATCATCATCACCGTTCATGACAAAACATCGTTTATTCTATAAATTAACACTCACAGTAAAGCCGTCCCGTGGTGACTCCAATCACTATACTTTAGAATTCCATTACATTTACGCAAAAAGTTAATTTTAACACCACGGAGTAAATTGTAATCTAGGAGAAGCTCACAGATTCTCATCAGTCATGAAAATCACACAATTATAAATATTATATGTGTGAAAGATCCGCAGATTAAAGTATAAATAAGCGAGCGTCCCTCGCGCCGAACACGGCCTCTATACTTTTTCAACTTATTCTTTTAATCTGCATATCTTTAAGTGTATGGTCTCCTGGTAACATAGAAGGCAATCAATATCAGGTATCATCCACAAGACAAAAAATAGACCTAAAAATCTCATTTTTTTAACATTGTAAAATATCATTTTGTGATTCGTATACATCGGTTACAAATTGTGCTACATTATCGAACACCAAGGCAAGGTGAGAAACGATATTCGATATACAATATCATTACAATAAATATATAATTCAAAGATATGTATTCAAAATGTTTTCTGTAAATTAAACGCGGACAATTAATTTTCAAGAAATTGACATTCGTTATAGATGTACAATTTGAGCTTGATAATTACATTTAATAAATTAGTTGGTAGGTAACAGACGCAACACGCAAACGCAATTTACAGTTATACATTTGAAAATAATAAGGAGCGGCGCACAGGGCGCGGCCGCCGACGTCAGTGGCCCGCACGCGTCGCCCGCACGCGCGTCCGCGCGGCCTGTCCGCGCCGCTCCTCAGTAACAAACAAACGTTGCTTCGAAAAACCTAAAACCTATTAATACAACTCCTTTACAAAAAGAAAGTCCCATATCTATTACCACTCTGTCGACAGCGACCCAAGTACTGTGATAGTTACAACTTACACAACTATTCAATTATTTATTTATATTTACGTAATAACAATACACAATTAGCTATAAATATTTATACGATAACTATGAAACCACATTATTGTTACATTCATCAACTTTGCTCCTATTGTTCCGAGTGATAAAACCGTTATTTATAATAGGTGATTGCACCGTTATGTTTCAGCGTCCATGTCACTTCGCGTTTAACATTTACATTTTTACTTTAACCATTAAAGTTGACTTCAAAACTTAATTTTAGGAGATCGTATACTGTTTCAAATATTACAAAAATGTCGCGTTTTTTATTTTAGAGTTTTATGTACATGTAGCATCGTTCTCCTGTATATATCACGTGCCGGAGTCAGGTGAGGCGTCGAGGCCCGCGCGGCGGTGCCGAGCGCGGCGCGAGCGGGCACGGGGCGCGGGCGGCGCTAGGCCCGGCCGATGTCAACGTTATTCATATCTGTAAATAAAAACACAAATATATTGACGTTTCCTTACCTTATTTACAACTGAATATATTACACATTAATTATGCATTTTATTCGAAAGCCGTAACAGCATAATTATGATTCTGTCAGGTATCAACGACTTTCTTTGAAATATTTGAGCTGAGTTGGAATTACGAATGGGTCAATTACAATTTAAAATGCATAAAAATATTTGACACTATTCATATAAAGGTCAGATGAACTTTAATACCGAAATACTTAAATGACATTTACAATTATCATAATCATAAACGTGTGCAACAAGATGAATGCAAAATTCATCCATTGTGCATTTGTACGTTATCTAGGAAATTCGTGGGAATCGGTCGAGTTGTCTCATTCAAATTAGGTTCTCTTGCAAACTTTAAGTTTCTGGTATTCTAGCACCATTAGACATTGTAAGATAATGCTAACATAATTCTATTGCTTTTGACCAAAACATTGATTATGTTATTGCGTAAAGTGGTCTAAGCAAAGTCTAAAATGTTGTAACAAGATTTGTTTTGTGTCTAGATCTCATACATTTACAAACATACATACAATAAATCTTTATTAACTGAAGTTATTTTTACTTATTTACTTACATATTTTATTTACTCAAGAGTTATTAAAAACTTAATGTGACTTTTCCTCATTAGTCTTCTTCAAGTACTAGGGTAGCATAAATCAAAAGAGTTACTCACATGTACAAGAATGCAGGTTGCATTAGAGATGGTGGCCGTAATATTCGGCTGGGTAGTGCGCGTACCCCTGGTGGAAGGCCGGGTCCGTGGGCGGCCTATGCATCATCTGCTGGCCGTCCATCATGTAGCCCATGGTCGCCTCCGGACTGTAGGCCCCGCTCGGCCCCGCGTGCGGGAATACTGAAGGATAGAACACTGCCCGGTTAATTAGGCTGGCTGGTTCAGCTTTAGCTGGTTATTGTTGAAAATTTTTACAAAATACAAAAAAAAAATACAGTTTTCGCTTAGCACGTTTTTTATAAGATTTTCTTTGCAAGATTTAGAAGTAAACTAGCTTTCCGCCCGCGGCTTCGCCCGCATGGTGCGTTGACAAGAAGTATCCTATGTTAATTCTTGTAACACCAAGAATATGTGTACAGAGTTTCATGGTGATGGGTTAAGTAGCGTGAAAGCGTATTAAATAAGGGATTTAAACAAAAAATCTGAAAGAATATTTCCTCCATTTTTGCATTGTGAAGTAGAAATAAGCGAAAAACTATAGGCGTAGTTTTATACATTAGCGGTGTAGTTGTCCCTTGCTCTCAAGGTGCAATGGTGCGTACCACCATAAAGACCCCACGAGGATGTCGGAAATCGACGTCTATAATGGACGAACACCATTACATCGCGATTGATAATCCCATGGATATATCGCGAGCGGAAGCCATAACAGTTTTGTGGTAAAATTGTACGGATTTCTTGAGTTTTGCTGTTGCTTTTCTCACAATGGCTGGTAAGAGTAGTTTTGAATGTGAGGGCAATGTAGAAATGAAGACATTTTCTTTGAGTTTTGATTGCATGAATATGTCTTGCTTTAACAAAAAAAATTGTAATCTTTTTTAGGATTTATATCCTAAAAGTATAGTAATTATTTACTATACCTCGGAAAACGATTTTTTTTTAGGAGATTAAGTTTTAAGTCGTCATTTATAAAAATAAAAACGTTCGGATTGGCCCATAGAGCAAAAACACTAAAATGAATGTCATTTTCTATTTCTTAGTCAAAAACAATAACGACTTTCCTCCTATTTTATTTTGATCGCGAAACGTTATTCGGGATGATTTTTATTGCTTTTTTCGCAAACAATGCAAAAGTGGGTGATTGAGTCGGTCCAGTGACGCGTGTCTCCTACCAGGGCCGCAGGAAGCAATAACGGGCGCACAGGGGCACAACTACCAGGATACTATGATTTAGTAGGAAGTCATCTTGGCGACGTCAGTCTGAGTCTGCTTCAATTTGCTATATAGAGACGAATTTTACTAAATGTTTAATCATACTATACTCGCCTATACCGTTTATTGGTTTTGTATTCAAAATTAATCAGTACCTAGACTACTATTTTTTAATTATTTCCAGGTACGTTGTGAACGCAATCATTGTTCGGCCACTGACAAGGTCTAATTACCGCTTCAACTGTTAATCATTCCCATGATCGGCGAGCTAACAAAGCGAGCCGCTAGTTTTCAAAAATATGAATATTAATTTCGCTTTTAATAAATGCATCGGTGACGAGAGAACGGATTTTAATCCTCGGCGAATGCCCAATAAACGATCGTTCGGTGCTCCAACGAATTGTAATTTACAGTCAGGCGCCGTAATGGGTCGCATCAGAGGGCAATTTATGCGCTTATAATAAATTCATTAGCGCAGCGACATGGCGTGTATACACGTGAACTACTGAGATAGACCGGCAGCGGCTGTGTTACCGCCCTAATGGACGACACCTTGCGTCACTCCAATATCATTACTGATTTGTATGGACATCATTGGCAATCCGTACTGATATTATAAGATTATTTACGCGCGGAAAACACTATTTTTGGACAGCAAAAACTTAATAGCTGAAAATAACCCGAGCGAATCGCTGCAAATAGGAGGTTGGCAAACGAAACACGGGGAGCATATCGCACGCACTAGGAATACATAAACGCAGGGAGGCCGCACGACAAATAATATAGTGATTGGAAAAGCGCCTTTTGGCTTGACCGCAGGAAATGCGGTGGCCATTTTCTTTAGTCCATTGCCAAAACAATTTTCCATCTATCCTTCCACCCCTCCGGTTTTTCCATTTTCCGTCGTCGGCAAACTTGGCCGGGCGGCCACATCCGCCCGTTTGGCTCGCGAGATTTAGAACTGTGCCCGGTTTATGTACTCCCGGTGTTTGGTGTTGCGATATTTGAGTGCTGACAGCCTGCTAACTTTAATGCGATACCATTTTGTGAAACGAATGCATTCTCACAATAGGATAGACAGATATAGCGACTTGTTAGAGAATTGAAGGGAAATTGATGCTTTTCTTTTGAGTCAGTCATCTTTGTATAAGTTTTCATTGTTACGCGTACGTAGTTCCGAAAACAATTAATGTAAGTGTAAGTTACTAATTACCAAACTTTTTTTCCGGAACAAAATTAACAAGAAATGAAGAAAATGCCTGTTTCTTTCTAATCTTGAAATAGAAAAAGGGGGGCAACATCCACACATCTAGATAAAGGTACCAGGGTAGCATACATCGCCGATAGTCGACGGAGGGGCGAGTGATGGATAGCTCGGGACGGGTCAACGAATTCGGACATTATTCTTTTTTACCCTTCTTGCGTTCGCAGGAGTAAGCCCTTTTTCTGCGACGTCCTTTTTTTCCCCCGAACGGAATTTTTGTTGGCTACGTACGGGGGACCCGGGAACGTTTTATGGACTGTGCTACAATTACAAAGTAAAAATAGAATTGGTCGTTTGTAATTCTATTCCATATTGTCGACGGGATGGCAAAAAAAGGTTTTATCGACGGATATTTTGGTTTGTGATTCGCAAGCGTTTTATATTCTTTTTCTTGAAACTATCTATTTAATTTTATAGCTTGGTAATCAAATCATTTGAAATTAGGTTACCAATAATGCTCGCAAAGACAAAACAAAGAGCAGTTAAACAGATGGTCACATAGATTTTCTCAAAAAGGCATCTGCTCACATTACGGTACATTCTCAAACTATCGGTATCAAAAACAATACACTCTATTTTACTCAGAGTAAAGTAATTCTATCTCTAATCTACTTTCTAAACGCAGCTGGGACGTACCAGGCAGTCATAATTCCACGGGCGGTCAGCGCTAAAAGCTAGAACATCCTCATGGGACGGCGGCGTTACTGGCCGCATGCGACGGCCTGCATACTGTATGAACCACTCCGTACTTTGTGGTCAGCAAACTCGATTTTAGACTTCAAAGTCGTTTCGGGGCGTGCTCGGAGAATTTGAAACGTCCGAGCCGATACGTGATGCGGTCACAACGCGTTAATGTCCCGGTAATGGCCGTCTTGAATTTTGGATATCGTATGGTATTGCCGTTTGAAGTTGTTCCTTTTTTAAACGAGTTATTGGAAAAAAGGGTGCTGTAGTGAGTAGATGATCTTATTAGGGCGTCATTACTCGAAGGAGTACCTATATTGTTACTTGAAGTTAATTTGAAAATAGGTTATGTTATTCTTGCAAAGAAAATCTTCACGAATTAAATAATTATATACGAATCACAGCTGTATAAGAAAAATGTTACCTGCTCTATTTGACTGGTCTATCATTGGCTGCACTATCCTACGTCTCGCGTTGATAAACCTGAAACAAAACACATTCTTATTAATACAAATTATTTCATATAGTTGGAGAATCTTATAAATACTGAAAAAAATATAGGAAGATTTATAATTCTGTTAATAAATTACACTGTTCAATATTATCAGCATAATCTTAGTTTTCCGTTTGTACAAAAGTTCTTGCACAAACAGGCGGGAAAAACAAGTGAGCAATAATGAATTATGTCAGATTCTGCCGATCCTGTGTTTTGCAAGTCGAGCATATATTAGTACTAGGGTAGCATGGCTTGTGAAGATGTAAACATATTGACCATCTGTTATCACAGTTCATCATTTAATTTATGCCGAGAAAATTGGAGTGAATTGGTAACAAGTTTTTCTTCACGAAAAAACAAGGGTTGTTCCATGGAATCGTACAAATATTTGGGATAAATTCCTAATAGATAAGATTATATGAGTTTTATCTGGGAACTGTACCCACTACTGAAATAACTTTAGATTCGCTTATCAAAAGGTTTCAAATATCATTGGATAATATATCAAGCTAGGTAGTAGGAGAGCATCCCTCAGAAGGGAGTGACCGGGGGCTATCTCGGCCGGCTTTATGAAAACTAATGCCTTCATTTGGCGTCGGCTCCGGCCACCGGCGATAAGCTATGTCGCCCTAGTACCTCGGGATTACGATTTTGGGATTTACCCTGGACAAGGGGGGGTGACCGATAAAACTTTTGTGGAAATTTCAGTTCGTGTTTGTAATTTAAATGTTTGCAAACTAGCTTATGTTATTATGAATTTTGTAGCATCATTATAACTACCGAAACCGCAGACCTACACATAATTATTTAATTTTATTGCATTATGTTTGTATTTTGTATCGTGTTCCAATTTTCGCATACATTTTTTTCATATAGGTCGGAGTATCTGGCTAATAAAATGCATAAATCTCGAGAAGAAAACATGAAACCAATTTCCGAGACGATTAAAGGAATAAATGTAACAGGCGAGAAAATAAAGTTTTTCCTGTCTTTAGTTACATAAACAGCAGGTGGCAGAGTGAGCTATTACCTGGGGGTAATAAATACCGTTTTTCCCTAATTAACGCTTAATTCGGGGTGGGGTCGTGCGCACCCCCACGGCT
Source organism: Helicoverpa zea x Helicoverpa armigera (assembly GCA_033682625.1). NCBI lineage: Eukaryota > Metazoa > Arthropoda > Insecta > Lepidoptera > Noctuidae > Helicoverpa > Helicoverpa zea x Helicoverpa armigera. The sequence goes on from JAWIIS010000050.1 coordinate 986,937, forward strand.
TAAGACCCGCAATACCGATTTTTGCGTCGCCAGTGACAAAATGAAAGTAGCCTAATGTTTTATGTGACCTCTTAGCTTAGTAACTCAAAGATAGTACCAGACTTACTTAAGTTTGTAATTCATGAAAATATAAATTTTGATTTTGCCATCTCTTTTGAGAAATACCTCATCCAATGCTTTGTACCAACAGAAGATCTTTTGTTGAACTAAAAATTTATTAGCAACAGAATTGTTCTCCGCCAAATAACTTTCCCAAAGTCCTGGTAAATGTAATCTTACGTGATATTGTAATTCCAAATCAAGTAAGGATAAATTATAAATTACACCACCCCCCCCCGAGTTCTCGCGAAATGCGAATTCTCAGCGCTCACTGAAGGAATTCCTCTCAACCCCGCATACTCATTATTTAATTCGCTTTCAGGTAATTAAAATCCAAAAACTTGGAAGTCGAAATTAAATTTTATACTCTGTAGGTACGCTGTAAGACTTCCATCCCTATTTTCTACCCTCGTGGCGTCGGACGTGCTTGCCGGATCAAATCACCTTTTTAACTTTCCCTATTTAGGGAAAAGCCGGGGAAATCTAGCAATTGCAATAATAAGTTGCTACCAGGACATCATGAGATCTAGTGGTCCGCCCCTATTATCGTTACGTAATGTTATTCTCTCGACCGAATGTGTTTTTCTACCAATTATAATTATGTATTATGTATGTGCTGTTTGTTATTTTTGGACTATGTCGGGGTATCAAGATAAGTATGATAAGCTATTACGTTTTTGTACACCTTATTTGTTATACTCTCCCAAAATGAACAGGAGCTGAAAACGATTGTGAAAGATGCAAATTGCAGTCACAAAACACCGCAATCAGACAATTTTAACACCAACAGAATCACCATAAAAGCATCACCTAATAAAATAAAAACAGTGCTCCCCTCCCGAGTATCAGATGACGCGGTAATGTACCAAATCTTATTACAATTAGTCGCATTTGCATACCAAACAGATATATCAAGCGCATGTGCAATAATGTGCATCAAACAATTGTATCGCCAACCCTTCCGAACAAATCCAGATCGCTTATGATTTATGCGCCCCTGGTATCGGGCCGACCGTTGTCACAAATAAAATAAACACACATACAAATGCAAATTTGGTAATGTCAAATGTGTGTTGGTCTATTGTTGAACTATGTTCCGTATATCATGAATTTTGTGATTTATCGCTTTTATGATGTCGAAAACAATGTATTTTGAACGTGTTTTTTTAGTATAGCACAGAATCATAATGATTTTTTCAAATTTAATGGCTCTTGTATAACGTGTACTATTATTTATTTTTAGATGACCATTTAGAAAAATAATAATCCAACCTGTGTATTAAGACTTAAATGCCTAAAGCTGAGGTTGATTACCTAATCAAACATGAAAATCTGTAATTTCTGCTACTCACAATTACAATATTACAAAAGGAAACAAAGGTTGGGCAATGTAATCTTAAAACCTCATAGTTAATTGCAGCTAAAACATCAAAATAACAGTAACAGCCGCCGTCAAAATTAATACAAAGCGCGATTTAACAGATACCCTCTTAAGAGTCGTAAAATTTGCCGTTTTTGCGCCGGGGCCCGTCTCCCGGCGGACAGGGGGTGCTATGGACCCCGGGTCGGCGGATGAAGAGTTAATGAACTAATCTTGATATTAACAACACATTAGACGCATCGGACGCGCGGCCATGCTTCGCTCAAGTAATTACTGGGACCCTTGCAAGGGATAGTGCCACCCCCGCGCTCATGTTCTACGTCAATTTCGTATGTTTTCGTTTAAGGGTTAATTTATATTATTTTAATGTTTCATGAAATACATGGAATGTGCCAAACACATAATGCGATGTAACAATTCTCTCCTCTTGCACAACTGCGCGGATTGACATGGCTGTTAATTAAAATTCGGGTAACAATCGATACAGTGCACACAATACATATATTTTGGAACTCGCTCACTATTGCCGGTGTATTAAACCATTACGGGTGCGTGCCGAAACGGTAATTACACAACAATTATCGCAAAAACTAATCGAATCACAAAGCAATCGGAAGAATATCCGAACGTTCGTACAAAATTCATAGTGACAGTTAATTTGGGAATGCAGTGCGCGCATCGGGTCCCACTCGCGATCAGATTACTTATTCAGCAGACGTATAACATATTGCCCAAGTAATTGGTTCAAAATACAAACTTGCGCGGTACGCACGAGCCCCGGCTAATTATTTATTTACTTGCCAAATTGCTTTTTCATTATTTGCCAGTCGGGAATTTAAAACAACTTTGCAAAAATACGTCTGGCTGGAACGATCAAATATTAACCCTAAACTGGGAAGTTTGTTTAGATGTTTGCACTACAAAGAGGATCGGTGTAAGCTTAACTAAACATTTGGAGACGATAGGTACACTCAAAAGGGTGAATAATACTTGGATTCCGCAACAAATGCTGACGGAATCCGACAAATCCAGTGCGGATACCGGCCGACGGACGGATCGCGTTTTGATGTCTGAGATATCCGGAGCGGCTATGCTACCCTGGTGATTGATTGATCATACGTAGGTGAAAGATATTGCTTTTAGTTTGATTTTTTCTTGCCATAATTCTACTGAAGAATATTTTAATTTGAGCGACTGAACAAAAACATTTTTTTACAGCCTCCACTTAAAAGTTTCAGGAGTTAACTAAAACTGAAATATAACACGAAAATAAGCGAGAAAATACCAGTGGTCGAAAACAAAAGGTCCAAGCGTCACGTACAAATACGTCTAATCCACGGAGTCCGGGAGGACAATAAATATTTTTCATGAAATCCACCGGCATCGGCGGCGCATACAAACTGCCTTAAATCAGGCAATTATAGGTGTGACCAGTAAATATTATAACCAGGGGATCAGGAGCCGTGTAGAGATTGTTAAGGATATTGGCTATGTTGTTTTCGTAATGGACTCTTCGCTCCAAGAATGTGCGGTATCAGACGTGAATTAGCGTTATTGTCATGACTGAAAGAAATATGGCTGTTCCGTATAGGTTCGTTCAATGCGAGGGAGGTAAATGTGATCTTATAAAATGTGATACATTTTATTTTGACAATGTTCACGTATCAGAATGTGATACACTTCTGATTTTTTATTATGAAAGGTTTCGCGAAAAGTAGTCGCTTAAAAGTCTTGAAGTCCAACTTTCTCCGCTGTCCATTTCAAAACCATTTTCCGAATAAAAATAAAAGTCAACAACAACAAGAGAGTAAAAACAATAAATCGCACTAGTACTAATTTAGCAGGGCTACATAAAGTGGAGAAGCAAAAATCGCCTCTAATAAATTACGTTAGCGGAAAATGCTTCATTTTAAGGCGTATAGCTCCTTAATCCTATGGCAGCCTGGTAGCCGCTGGGCGTAATTACCGGGCGCAATATATCGCCAGTTCGACCTCCCGACCCCCCGAGTTTCTGGGTCCTCATCACGCGGAATGAGTAACACATGGTACTGCGTTAATTGTCGGGGCACACGGATTTGTTTTTATTCTGCGATTGCGAGGGGGACTCGACTGTGTCGCGCCATCGATTTATTTTGTTTTGACTTTCTACTGACTTTCTGCTTTTATGATTTTGTGCAACAACGTGAATAATGGCAATATTTTCCGTCTGCACTCACTTATTGTTCTGTTTTGCTTCGTTACATTTACATAACTATGTGCTAACAGTGGCCCATCTAAATATAATCATTCAATTAATATACGCGTTTCCAAATTTAATAGTCAGTAGGTACAATTAACAGGCGACTAATTAGACACCAAGGCGGCATAAATCGGCAGTAAATATCTCAAAGTGTCGCAGATGGTGTCAAAACGCTTGCTCTTAGTGGCCAAGAGGTTAGCGATGAGCGGGGGATGATCAAACATTATTGGACATGGTTTTAAATCGACATTACAGCTGATAAAAAGAGTAGGTACTTATAAGATTTATAAGTGAAATAGAGAACTTTGTTGTATGTCGTACAGTATTTATTGTCAAGCGCCGATATTTACAGTAAAGGAGTCTTGGAAGAGGCGTTAGGAAGGTGTTTTGAAAGCCAAAACTGCTTCTTTAATAAAAGCTTTCTCCTGCCACCCAAACACAGTCGCAAATCTCAAGCCTAACCCTCAGATTTCGGGGCCGCACCCAAGACAGGGTCGCGGATAACATGCAATTGCGATAATAGGCCGACCCGGTGCCATATTGCGCTGATTGGTGACGTGTGCGCAGAATTTATTTTGTATTACAGAACGCGAAGGGTTGAGGTGCGAACAGTTATTTATGGAGTACATCTGGCGTCGAATTTGAATTCGGTACAGGTGAAGTTGGGTGAAAAGATTTACTTGGAACCCAAATTAGAGGGGAGAACGGAGTTTGGTTTTAGGTCAAGTAAAAAGTCCCTAGTTTATTATACTTAGGGGTTAAGAATGCACTAATTTGGCAGTGTTTCATTTCTGTTTGTAATTTACACACGTATTAAGATTTGAGTGCTAATGAAAGTTTGCAATTTCGTGTGGGGTTGTATGTTAACGTCCATCTTAAAACTGACCCCATTTTGTTGGAGGCTAAAAATTTTACCCGCGCCGCGGTTTCAGCCTGGTTTGTTTCCCCATGAATTTTCATAGATTACCGATTAATCCAACGTGACGATAAAACTAAAATAATGTCAATATTTTAATGATGATAACAATTAAACACCAGGAGCGCATGGTTCGCAGGCGACCGCTAATGAGTGCGGCAGTAGCGCCGGTGCGGCCGCTGCGGCCGGCGCGCGAACTAATTTGGTGCAGTGATGGATTGCGTGTGGCCGATGCGGGTCGCACCAAATACTCCCGTCTTGTATGCTGCCCTGGTACTTGCTCTAATTACGGATCATTCTCATTTATCTTCAAGTCCTACGGGTAATGTCTGGGGCGATATTTTGGTGGAATTACTTCTCTATTTTGTAGAAGAACTGAGGACCTGTCGTCTAGTTCCATGTTTCAGCCAGCCGAATATCAAAAGCGTGGGCAACGGATATGTATGTCCAATGGAAGACACCTCAAAATGATTGATGGCCAATGCCACATAGATCGAACAACTTGTTCCGACGACGTGAAAAACAAAACTTTGTTTTAACCGAAATTGTAACAGAATTATTGAAAAATACATTTATTAAAAAACGATCGGTAAACATTCGATATTTTCGTTCGACTACCCACATGAGAGTCAGAAAACTGATTCAAAATAAACAAATCGCCCATCATGCATTTCATGGCTCGTTTAGATAAATAAAATACAAATTTACAACACGGAAATCACAATAAATATAACAAAAAGCTTTATAATTCTGTTTACAGACGCGTCATGTTCCGTTTCCATAAGCGAACATGAAATAATGCGGATTGAGCAATGAAATTATTATTTAAATCTATTTACGTAAAACCCTTTTGTTAATAGACGTGAGCCATTTGCAGAAATGTACAAACTTAAGGGTTGGTTCTTCCAACGTAAAGGAGCATAGACAAAAACTTGAAACGAAGGAGGTCTTTCAACACTTCGTATTAAAAACCTAATTGGAAGTTAGGCGGGTAATGGTAAAAACAGAATGCTAAATTCAAATAAATTGAAGGAACGCGATGGGGCGCTGTGGCCGCCATCACCTCGCGCGCCCATTTGTCAAATTAATGATGGACGGATCAGAATTCTAAGCGGCCACCTGACGCGCGGTGACGTCACGTAAAATGTCTTTATTTCCACGGACATGTGGCTCAGGTCACGGTTTTCGAAAAGGTCTAGAAATACTTGTAGTTTGCAAATGATTTCTTGGAAAGTGTCGACAGGGATAGGTCTTAGGGGTGTACGTAATAAATCGATCTTTAGTTAACTGTTTTTATTTACTTACAACTTAATATGAAAGAGCAAAAGATAAACAATTTCTTAAGCAAATAAATGATCATCTAACTAATTCAAAACATCTCTATTCCGTTTACATTCGGTTTATTGCCCACTATGATGGTGCGTTCGCGTGTTAACCTCGTCGAATTAGCTGAGCACGTTGCTTAATCGCGTTGTCGCAATCGTACGCTAACAATGGTCGGACCGACGGCCTTTTTGCCTTTTTTACCGACAGATAAGGCCTTTGATTGTCCCCCACAGTTTCTAGCGTGCATCAGTCTATACTTTATGCTCAGGTTAACGATTAAACGCAAATAGCTCGCCAATTTGACGGAGTTTTGTGACGATGCGACTTTTAGGCGCAATTAAAATTCGCACTTTATGTGTGCTTACCTATAGCTAATATGAAAATTTGGTTTTATTTAGACAGTGTAAGCTTTTGTGTTTATATTTTTTACAATTGCACCTTTACAATGAGACCCTCAATTCATCAATCTCCCATATCTAAAAGGTTGCCAATTAAAAATAATTAAAATTCCAATGAGGCAATTACAAAAAAGTCCTTCTTCCGCGGTAATGTCACTGTCAATTGGCAACCCTGTGCATATAAGACGTAATATATTACTTGGGAGTGGGAATGTTCTAGATAAAGAGTTTGATCGAGAAGGCTCTCAGTTGGTATCGTTTCCGATGTTTTTAAACTGGACGTTTTGTTTGATACATTATATTAATGGACGGTGCGCTGCTACCATAAGTCTCAGACATTTGAGTGTACGGTTTTATTTATTGGGTCCGAGACCGTAATGGGTCAACGTGGACGAGATATGAAACGGGTGATGTATTGTTTCCGAATACACACTCTTAGACCTCTGATTAGGAGATAAACAATTAAACCCTGTTCCATTCAGAAATAGTTTGTTTGAGAAATCTTAGAAATCCAGTTTTCAAAAGATAAATTCTTGTATAGAAACTCTTTTTGGAAAACTTCTTGGTGAAGCTAATGTTATTAACCTTCTTCACATTAAACTTAATGGTTGTAACTTGAAATAGCAAGAGCAAGATGCAGCAGTTATCCTGAGTACGCACCTGTATGGAGACAATACCGTTGTGTGCAAGTTTATGCGCTTAAATGCATTGTACCGGTGCAGCGCACTGAATCTATAGTTCCTTGTTAGTGTTTGTTAGTTAATTCTTAAAGATATATGCTGCATATTAACTTTATCTTGGATAAGTCGAACCTACACCTTTTTCTTTGCATTTGGTATTTTATTGTAACATTAATCTTTTATTTATTTTTCGCACCCAAATATCTGTTTTGTCAGCAATTTGAACTCCATCGGCTCTTTAGCGTCGTGTATCTAAATTCTTCATTTATAGTACTACATACTTAAATTCTCACGTTTTACCAGTGAATGTAAGAGTAGATTGTAACTATTTACCTAAGCTACCACAAGACCATATATAGCTTGTATCTACTCCAGCCTAATATCCAGTACCAGGCGATCCGATGTAATTACAGCAATACAAATTGATGAAATACCAGCGCTCCTAACGACTGTGTCTGATCAAACGATAAGACACGGCGACAAACATAAATCAGACTGCAATTAACCGTTTTAAATGGCCGCCGATTTATGATGGGTTTCAACCGTGGGCGGCTGTTTGGGACCTTTTTCTAATTGTAGGATGCTGACATAGGCTAGAAGTTTAAGAGTCTTCCAATCGAAACGTACAGTTTTGTCTCCGCTCTCCAAAAAGGTATCAATATTTCCCCGAACACAAAAATCGAATAAGAAAGTGAAAAATAGAATCATAACGAATAGATCCGACGGCTCGATATCGGTCGAGCCTCTATAAATAAAAGGACGTTTAAAATTTTAAGGGCCTCCAGTTCAGCGGAGGCCATTAGAGGCCCTTAACTGGTAACGAACGACTCTCGCCCAGATGCCTGCGGATACCGAACAATTGTTACTCGCGTGAAATTCGTAGCCGATTATAAAAATCGATTTCTTTTTTCGAATAATCGCCATTGACAATGTTGCCTTCGCCTGCACTATGTTGGATTGTTTATGGATGGTTAAAGGTTGTTCCCGCTAACGACAATTTACATACGCCTATTTTATTGGCACATTAAGCACTTACATCGTTTCAATTTTGTACAGTTTCTAACATGTGGAATACAATGTGCTTTTATGTCAACAGTTCGAGGGTCGTAAACTATTTTATTTCGCTGTTAACTTTGTGAGAGAAATCCCATCTATCATTGTTTAGTGTAGTTTCCCTCCGTATGGCGGTAAAAGTTTATATTAACTACCTGCAGTGGGACCAGACCCTTTGGAACAACTTTTTGAACTGTAAGTAGGTAGCATTTGATTATAATAAGCTGAACATTTGTCGATGACGCAATAACGCATCGGGGCTTACTTCGAACACATTCCATTTTTGAAAACTTTCAAAACATTCGCGCGTCTTATGTAAATGCGCTGCCATTACTATGGATTATGATGATTTTATCGATTTATATTTAATTAAATGTTAAAATTTGACACTTATTAATTGTCACCGAGTTTATAAGGTTTTATAACGATGGAAATAATCAGTCAGGTCACGATTACATCGACGAGCGACCGGTTTTGTGACATGTCATAGCATTTTAAGTAATCGTTATCGATAAATCATGTTAACTCGGAATTCGATGTTTTCGAACGTCTAGCTTTTGGATACGCCCACGGTTATTCTTGGGACGAATGATCGCTTGTGATTTATAAGTGTTAATTACAGAAACATTTTGACTTAGAAAAATGTTGAAGCCAAAATAAAATACTTTTTGAGCGGCATTTAAATAAATACAAAGTTAATTTAAACGAATTAAATCAGCATCGCGTTCCATACGACCTGTGGACTACGATGACAGGTCTGAATATTTTTATTGTACGGGACACACTGGCCGATAATTCAATGCGTATAACGGAACGCGGCCGGATGTGACCGCCGCGTCTTCCTGTCACAATTAATTTCCGGGCGCGTTGAAATTGGCGCGAAAACTGTCGCGAGGGGTGGGGGGGGGGGGCGAGGGAGGGGGTCGGGGCGCGCCACCGCCGCGGGAATTTTAATTACGCACTCGTATACCGAATACCAATGTCGTCTTGTTTAAATTAAATATAAATTATTCGCCTCCTAGGCCCTGCTCGCCTGGTATTGCGAACTGCGAAACGCTGAATAAACAACTGTTGGCTTTTAATTAGTAAAGATTTTGTTGGTATTTTGTCTAATGTTTTAGTTGTTTCGGAGTTGCGTTAGTTGTGTTATTAGTTGATTGTACAACATGAGGGTGACGTTGAGTAAAACGAATGGCTGTGTGACTGTCTCCTTGCCTGTCTCAGCTAGAGTGATGGAAATCTTAATGTCACGAAGTCCACTACTTCCTAGTGCTATTCAATTTCCAAAAATCTTAAGTATATCTCCTACTTAATGAGTTTCTCAACCCTCTAATTCTCATCATTCGCAACTAACTTAGTAGCTCTTAAAACTACTTCGCGAAACAAAGTAAAGCCGTCCAAATCTCGAAGTATTTAATCATCTTTATTATAGTCAGCTATACACAGAACTAAAAGCAGCATCAAAACTAGTTTAATTTCATAATAAAAGTTTGCAAACAAACTCCAAACGCAATTAGAGGGCAGATGAGGAGCTCACGGCAGACGGGTGCACTTCTTATGGCATTTAACTAACTTTGATAAAAAGATTAAGTATGACAGTTTGAAATATAGCCACCGCAGTCGGTGGAGAAAAAAATAACAGCGCAAAACTTGGTCGAGCGGGCCCCAGCTCCATTGTTGCGAGCGCAGAGTTAATTTTGTAGGAAAGAAACAAGCGAGGCGCAGGTGTACGGCGGCCCGTTGTATTAATTTGAGTCCCGTCTAATACCTACGTATGACTGCGTTCAAAACAGACGCGCCTGAATTTATACGCGAAGTTGAGCGCGTCCAGGCGCCGGCGCCGGGGATTTGTGCACGAATATGAACGCGCCCAGATTATGACGTCCCGTGCTCTGACAATCCGAACGCGCCCATTACGCTCCGTTTCACTGGCACGGGCTTTTAATTGTGAATTATTGCGCGGTGGACGCTCGTTACATATTAACATAATTGTTTTGAAAGAAACGCGTGTAAGCGATCTAGCTGCGATCCTGCTTGAGATAATGTTTTCGTGTGTAATTATGAGCCGTTTGCATAGCGATGTGCGGGTGACATTTGGTGGCCCACGTCGCCATTTTGGTAGGTTTTTATCTCGCTTATCATTTTCTTAGAAAACTGAGGGTGTCCATTAGCTAAGACGTAATGGTTGCTTATGTTTAGTTTATAGCTTTTCTCGTTATACCGGTTTTGCTGAGTATACTTTATTAAGGCTTCAAATGTGCATTTTGATGCGTCCCAACGATGTTAATTATCATTTTAGATGCAGTAATTTTTCGTTTATGACTTGTCGTACACAGTGCTCGACGCACGACCTCATAAAAGTCCATTTTAATTGGAGCGTTTTCGTTTTAACGTCTAATTAATACGTTAACTATAATTTTATCAGTCACTGAATTATATTTAACAGCTTGTTACAACATTTTTGAACAAATAGTAATTTGTGAGGACGTGCCTCATATTTTTTATATTTCAATTAACAATATAATAACATACTAACATACGTGGAAGTAAGAAACAGACGTATAAATGTCTGAGCATTCAAAACATAATTATTTAAATGAAAACAGCCTTTTAATATTTATAACTTCCTCCCATCACAAAATGGCGTAATTAATTCTATTGTCAAAGCTTCGCGCCAAAACGGCCATAGACAAGTAAAGTTTTCCGATGAGACGCCATAGACAATAGTGATTACACACGGTTGGATTCGCGAGGGCCACTCGTCAGTCGCCTGACAGCGGGGACGAGTGATGAACCTCTCTCGTGTTTATTGCACCTGCTGCCAATTGCAATTTATATTTGTTTAATTTGGATAGTTCGCTGTGGGTGTTGGAGGTTTACTATTCAAATGGTATGGGATTAAGAATTCATTGGGGTTATTGTAAACCCTTATTATTAGGCCCTAGATGACGATGTATAAATCATATAAGTAGATAAAGTGATGAACTAAGGGGATGATTTTCAACATGAAAAAGATTTTTGACTTTAAAACTACCATCAAAATCCAATACATAACAATTTAAATATTTTTACCTAACACAACTTTCATATAATCCACCTAATCATAATTATAAATACATAACATAATTAAGCCGAGTTATCAGGAGCACAGAAACCCGAGGGATTGTAAACAAACGACCATAACTCACAAACGCGCCTTACTGATAAGAAACTTTCATTATGGACCCGAAAATGTTGAATTTAAAACGGGGCTTAATCAAGTAGGACCCAGTACCTGTGTGTTTAGGTTCGGATTACTTTGCGAAAATTACCTTACTATCGGTTGCTTTAGATTAATTCTGTTCCCTCTTCCGAATTATGGGTGAGGACCTTGCTTTTCACATTTGCGAAGTCAGCAGAAGTTTTTAAAATTAATTGCTCTGATGTACCTATCCTTCAGTTTATGATACGGGCTTTTTAGTTTGCTTGATCCTCAGCTGGAATTAAGAAGTCCCCAGAGCTCTAAAATCAACCAAAATTGCCGTTCCTCTCGTACAATGCAAACACAATTAAATACTAATTTTTAATACATAAAATCTGTATGTTTGTTTGTCATTTAAGCAGTTTGTACCGCGCCGCTCCCGGCGTACCAGGGCGGCAGAGTCGGGCAGGAGCATTCCCTAACCCCTTCGCAGTTTGATAAATGGCCAATTACTGTGCCCGCCCCGTCCCTTCTGTTAGCTTGTTGCCTATTTTGAATTGCTTTTGCTTTTTCGTTTAGATTAATATCTAAATAGGATAGATACGGATCCCGCTTTAGGTATTTTACGTTGTTTTTAAACGTAAATTTCGGGTTGGGAGCGCTCCACGCTCCTTTGTTCGCCCGTTTTTCGCTGCCCCGCTATTGTTTTCGTCTCTAATACCAACGAATCTTTGTTCTGTCTTGTTGTGTAATACGTTCTTTTGTTTTAATGGGATTTCCCGTTCGATATACGTGTTTTGATTTTGATCTTAGGAAATTGGCTGATGGGTTTTATGGTAAAAAAAGGGATTTTCTTTCTGAATGATATTGCTTCGTTTTTCTGTCGAAGAATTTTGGGCCAGATAACTCCATGAAATTATTCAATACTTAGTCCTTTTTCTTCTTGGTAGAGAACAAAACCTTGATGAGTTGTAAAAAACCAGTCACAAAAGAATCTCCCAGCAGGCATACAATACAAACAGTGTGACAGCCAGGGGCTCAGGTGTAGGTGTACTCTCAAACACCCGTCATTACTTGATAAGGGCAGCAGGGGTATTACCAACCCCTGTTTATTTTTCCCGAATTCAAAGTGCCCATAATTGCCTACAGACTTAAGCTCATTTAAAATTTTAACTCTGAAAACAAATGGGATTTTTTGGGGACGAATGTAAGTGTTGGTCACTTCTGCTGTGAATGGGATGTGTCATATAGTAAGAAGTAGGTATGTGAGGAAAATTTATTGTTATTTTAACGTTTGTAAACATTGCAGTTACGAATGTATTGCAATTTTGATATATCAGTTTATTTTTGCTGTAGTTTTAATCTACATATCTTATCTGCATCCCTTCTAAATGTACCAGGACCTCATCATAAGTAAAGAGATTTTAAAATAAACAGATGAGTTTCTTCAGAAGAGGCTTTAATACCTCGTTCCTATGTCCATTATCCATGTAGTACATCAAAACAAAATCATATACAACTCATAATACATAGATTATAATTGGTGTAGTCTTTTCGCTGATTGGACGAGACCATGATGACATCAAATTACACAGGCCCGGTCACGCAACGACACGCATTTGATACGAAATTACTGACAAGGCTACGCTTTACACTGTAATACCGTTTTTAGTGTATGTAATAACTATCATTACAGCTTATTACGGTAATTGTGGCTCCGTAACGGCGTACTATAATGATCATAATATCTATTTCAATTGGGTATGCGGAACCAATCGGTGACCAAGTTTGAGTGTTGTCTGTGGTACTGTCGTCTATGCGATGGTTTAAATTACAGTAAATGATGATTTGAGTGATGTAGCTAGAGTATTTTTTTTCACTATTTTAAGTAAAGTTTATTCTCTTGTACAAAATAAATCGTTTTGTGTACAAAACACATAGGAAGTGGTGAAGGGTGGGCGTTTTGGGGTCTGTCTTTTGTAATTTTTTGACGTTCAAAAGGTGCTGGTTTTCAGCCAAGTTTGAATAAACGATTTTGAGTTCGAGTTTTGATAAGTACCTAAACGTTCATAAATACAAGTTGAGACAAATAATCACAAAACTTTTATTCTTTAATCAAAGCTTAGATATACTTCTTCGAATCTTCTCATAAATTCTCGAACCTTCCAAAGACAATACACAAAATGACGAAAGCTGTCAAAACACAATGTGTTAACAAACATATCTAGACGCATGACATGTCCGTCTGTCAGGCCATCACGCCGCCATGATGGATGCGAGCGCGATTAGAAAAATGTTAATTATACGTCATTGTAGGCTTGTAATGATAGGACCATTATTTTTTTGTGTATCGGGAAATTCCTATAGCTAATAGTTTAGCTTTGGAAATAGAGGATAATACGAAAGGGATCGGTGACAGTTCAAATTGCAGTGTTTCGATTTGACAGGACTGAACCATGGAGTTTGTATTGTAGTGTATTGAAATCCATCATCATCTTCTTGCCCTTATTCCAATTTTATTTGGAATTGTGTGTCTTCTTCTTTCATACTCGAAACGTGTTAAAAAAATAACATTATAAGAGATGTTTTTAAAGAAACATAACAGTTTAAAACTGCTAAGCAAATTGACTGGCCAACCGATAACATAATTGTAAATGAAGTGTAAAAAACGTAGTAGGTTCCCACAGAGCACCGAAACGGCGTGGGCATCAAGATCAATGACCAGTCAGTGCGGATACACGCCGAATTGATGGCACAAACCAATGATAACAACTCAAATGCCGTTACAACACAATTTTTCAACGTTCAAAAACACCTAAGAAGAAATACAATATTCAATAAACTTCACACAAAAAAAATGTTGAGTACAGATAACGTCAAAGGAGAAACGAAACGTCACTTTTATTTTTTTGTAATTTAATTGGAGTATTAACGGGCCATAGATAAAGTCACTCTGCCTCCTAACTTTTTTCGTTCTTTTTTCAACTTTATCAGATGGCTTACCGTTTGAATTTAAAGGTGTGTCAAGTTTGTACGAAGTTTTAATAGACTGCCTGATCAGATCTTGAGAAAATACATTAAAATAAATTGTTCTATTTGCCTACCGGAATGAGCGACGGTACTTATGTATTTTCAATTCCTATGTCTATGTCTATGGATGTGTATTTAAAATGTGTGTTCGATTACACGCCATTTTGTAGCAGTGAATATGTTATTTCTGCCCTTTTACAAATGTTCACTTAACGATGTGTGATAGAATAAAAATTAATGTTAGCATATTTTTATTCAAACGGGCGCTAATTCAAGTACCAATTACAAATAATAGATATTTATTTCGCACTATCGTGGAGTATTTCTCGAAAACTTGAAGACTTAGTTGTTTTTTGTAATAGCATGATAATTGTTGCGTGCTGCAGCTGTATTGATGTCGGACAAACATTTACAATCAGTCGGAATGTCTGTTTGTCAAGCGTATTGACAGTAATGCCGCGTTATAATAAAATACCGTGAAATAACAGCGACAGCGGTAACCACGATTCCTAACGTAATTTAATGAATTAGCATTCATTGGATATTTTGGCGAGGGTAGAGGGTAGCCGGTAAACATCCACACGTTACGTCGCGCGCAGCACAAACCTGCATATTTCTAAGACTTTATTACATAATGTGACTCAAACCTTCCTCGTGCCCATAACTACGGAATAACATTAGAACGTTTTCCCGTCTTTCCGGGCAAAATACACGAGTTGGGGAAAAAAAGGAAAATTTGGTCACTGCGACCGTCCATAAATTCGCGTAGAGTTGCGGGTACTGCTCTAATTCCTTTGTTTGCTAAAACCGAAAACTGCCGTGGACATCCCGCGATGCCAATACGATATTTCACTCGCTCCCACTTGACTGATTCCTCTGCGTTAGAGTGTGACAGATGTATTTGACGCATTGCGTTCCGGGAACTTATTGGCGAGTCTCAAAGGCGGTAATCGTTTGTCTCATGTGCCAATCTAGTAATATACATGTAGTAGATTTATTAGACGTAGGTTAGCTTGTTCCAATCTAATATTTGGTGTTTTTTCTTGGTGCCGGGGGCGGCATCTAGCGGCGGGTTGCGACATGTCAATTTCCCTGGCGCGGCGCCAGGCGCTTTGTTAAAAGCTTTGGCGTCGTGAGAGGCAGCCGTAGTTATATGAACCTAGCTTTAATGCTACCAGATAATATACTATTTGACGGTAGAATGTGTAATTTTAAATTTGCACTCTGTTGCTAGTGATATATTTTGCAGTTTTTTCGCTGCACTTTAATTTACGCTCACTTGTTTAGGATTAAAGTTTCGCTGTAAGTATTAACCGTCACGTGATACGCATTGCACTCGCTTTGTATGCTTTACTAGCACACGCGAGCGTTTTATAAGTGAAATTCTTTATCTAGATTAATTGTCTGCTTCTATCATTTGTCTTTATTCATTTAAACGAGAATTACTCTAAGTTTTAAACTGCAAACGTTTGCACTGTGCAATTTCCCAACCACTTCTCAAATTAACCGAATTCAAACTCTAACCACAACATCCAAAAAAGTTACATGTCAATTTATGTCGCTATCTACGCGGACTCGACAATACATTATAATATCGCGGTGGTACGTTGCAAGATGGCGTAATAATACCTCGTGTACATTAGCAAGCCATCGAGGCTGCGACAATAGACCCGGCTGATTTATCGCGGAGCGGATAAGGCGTTCCGCCAATGGAAAAAGGATTTTCCCGGGGAAAACTTCAATGAGAATAAATTTAAGGGGCATTGATGGATTTTAAAAGATTTCAATCGTGTAATTGTGATTCTGTTGTCAGTGGATTTTGTTTTGTTTTTACTATTACCTATTACTTTTAAAAGTTAAAGAAGTTGGAATAAAAAGTTGATTGCGCTAAATATAGGCTTTTAATTTTCTGTGGCATGAAGTGTCACTTTTCAACGTTCATTGCCAAGATACCTATTAAAAAAAGTAAAGTTAATTTCTCAATGGCTGGTAGTTTACACCGAGTGGTCTCTTGACGCTTCAACGCGATGATTACGCCCGTTTTGATAACGAAATGTAATCTTAATGTTAATTCGAAAATTATTCAAATCAGCCTCCATGATCACCCAGATAAGCCGCAAGAAAAACGAGTCGAGTATTTTTATTACGACATGTGTTCTATATTTATCTGATAAGCTCAGAATTGTGTTCCTCGATCAATTTGCAAAGAATACGTCTCTCAAGTTTTATCTGCGCGAAAACTTTTCACGAAAAACTCTCTTAATGAAGTTTCCCGATTTGGCCGGCGATCAGCAATAAAGTCCTGTGAATAATCTGTGCGATCACTGAAGTAATCTGCAATAAAACGCGAAGGAAGCCAGTTATTATTGAAGTGTAAAGTAATATCCTCATTATGCGATGAGCAGAATAACAATTATTACAGGCGGTATTCAAGCGCAGTGCAGTAAAAACGGTTGATTGCCCACGCCTCCGACGCTGCAGACATTTTCATATGCACAGATCTCTTGCCAAATTTTTAATTATTCAAATGAGAGCACCAAAACACCAGCATGAATAACAGCCGGGCCAGCTCATAGCTCGCAATAAAAATATAACGATGAAAGCGCACGGCCGCGAAACTAAACATCCCGCGTCACCGTTTGACAGTTCAGAATGTAGTCTATTAAATTATAAACGTCCCTTCTCACCTTCGCAGTTTTTTTATTCAATGTAACTCCTAAACAGAAAGGATACATTATAGATACGCGGCGGAGCAGACACGTACAAAATGAAAATAGGGGAAAGGGAGCGAGGGTGGGGGCGGTATGGAAATGTTGGTCAAATATATCATCCGGCGTCTGACAGGCCAATTCTCTTATCTCACGCGCGCGGCACCAGCGCGATCTAAGCTAGCTTAGCTAATATAAAATGGTTTTAAATTCAAGTTTAATTCGGGCTATCTGCAGCTCTCCGCCGCGTCGTAAATACGAACCCCAACCCAGATACAAAAGGCGGGTGCGATTTACGGTTTTGACGGATTTCGAATATTTTAGCAGCAGGTCTCGGGATTAGGCCGAGTTACGCGGCGTGCGGACCTCGTACATCGTCGCCCGGGTGGGCTTACATTTTAATAAGACGATGATAATTTAGACTCGGGTGAAACTAGTCTTGGGATATGGTGAGCAGCTGCGCCGCCCGTTACACACCCGCCGATTTAATATTAGTTTTCAGTCGAGGCGCGATGTACGGCAGGATAAACTTTTCGCCTCGATATCATTACACCCTCTCTTATCTCATATTCCGAGGAAATTATTCTTTGTTTGCGCGGCGGGCGGGCGAATCTGCACCGCATCAGTTTACAACACGAGGACATCATAAAGTGTAAACAATGACGGCGTTTTCCATTACAATATGTTTACCGATCCGTGGAGCGGCGCATTATGTATGTTATCCTGGTAGGACGCGCGGGGCGCCGCTGAATTTATGAGACTCCGGCAAATATTTGGCGCTCCGAGTTCGGACGCTCACTGTCGGCTGACAACGGGAAGATTGTCGGCAACTGTTTACACAACGGGATATGGTAATTTTTCAGTCGCCTCGTTTCTCGCTGTAAGCGTATTCCGTTCACGGCGCGGCTCCGTTCTGTTCTCTTTACATTTAGTTTATTTCAAACATCGGAAGCGTATCCGGACGAGTCCGGGTGACGGACGACGTAAACAGAGTGGGCTGACGTTTAGTGTCATTAAATCTCGTAATAGGATATCATAAATCGCAGGAGGTCGGCGGTACCAGGCTGCCCGGGCGGCTGTCATCGTTTGTCAGAGCATTTCACGCATTGTTGGACAATAACGCAGGCAGGGGCGGGCTAGCATTGTGCGCGGCCGGCCGCCTGGATGCGGACGTGACGCGTGCGCGATATGCTGACCGCTGCTAACACAACGCCGCCTATGCGTCCACTCCACGCGTCAAATATACATCTCTTTTGTCACAAGAGATACGTTGCGCACGTAACTCCGCATTATCCAAGAGATTCCTCCCCCATTCGGCTAATGTAAAGATGCGCTCAGGTTGTAATTCTCACTTGAGCTGTCTCGAAGTGATTCACTCAAAAAGTTTCTTAAACCGGCACCCGTATACGTACGTACCACAATCAAATTTATATCGTCGGTCGAAGGTAAAAAAGTGAAAAAATAAAATAACATCAAATATGTTTGGTATGCATCGTCTCAGAGATTCACATCAGAAATTTAAGCTTTAAAGAACCGGGCGGGATAAAAAACATCGTGGAGTCGAAAAAAAAGAGTAAAAACTTGACCCCTGAGAGCCGGCCGCGTAAATTCGAATCAAAAAGAATCAAATGTCATTTTACGAATGTATTCCCTTAACGATTATCAATTTATAATGTCATTGAAGCGGTGCTTTCTCATAAAATTGGTTTACGTTACATTAAAATAGGTTTAACAGTGGATTTATGGTAATAATTTAACTTGAAGCTTCGTAGATAGTGGCTGGGCAAAGTTCACTTGATTTGAATGTATTCAAATGATGCTTAAAATACTTTGAATACACTGATATTACATAACATGCATATGATTTCAGAAATTACTTCAAAAGTCCGATTTTCGCAAGTTACTGCAACATGCGAAACATATCAAAGGTTTATAAGATTCTTATTTAAATGCTAAAAATAATTAGTTAATATAATTTATGTTATTTAAACGTTTTAGTTGAATATCCTTTGTGAGGCAGTATCAGCGTGGGGTCTAAGGCCCGTTGGCGTTCTTTAATGCAAAACTCGAAATAACTTGGCGTCTTTTTATGCATATAATTAAGATAAATTAGAAATACAGCTGATTGTCGTATTTATTGGCGGAGTTTTCATTGACAGAGAAATCAAGAAAGTTTAGAATGGCACAATTTTGTAGACATTTGAATTTCGAATTTATTACAAAAAGATGACACTTGTGACAGTTGACACTCAAAACAAGATGGCCGTGAAAACCATAGACAAACAAAAACAGAGAAAAGACTTTTTTATTGAACTTCAAGGTAAAAACAAAGTACTGGAATAATTTTCTCAAAACGGTGGGTATCGTGGTACCAATTACTTTGGCCGAGGCACTCAGAGACAAATGCCTTCTCATATATCGAGATGTTATCGCGATGTACTGGTATCGAGACGATGCCTCGCAACGGTTAATCAGACCACAATGGGATAAATAAAAACGTATAAAAACGTACTATTATTTCGTGTAGTGAGAAAAGTTCGAATGGGTTGTCTATGATCATTGTTTTTAGAGGTTTGACTGTTTATGGATTGAGAATATTTTAATTCTGAAAGATTTTACTAGCTAATAGTTTTAACTGCGTTTTCGTTAAAACTTAGGAAAATATCAGTTAAATAACAATGTCAAAATAAAAGATGGTCTGAAAAAGTCCAAAATTCTTTGAAAATTCGATTGATCTTTTAATTGATCAAAAATAATAAAAAATAAAACTAACTTATTGTAAGCTTACTACGAGAAAAGAAGGTTCTCAAATCTTTGGCATTTTTAGAAATCTTTTTTCAAACGCATTTTTTTCCTAAATCTCTTAAACGCTATGCCAGCCTAGTACTTATTAAAACCGGTACGATTCCGTGGTGTTTGACTGACGTGCAACCATGATGTATCTGCTCCGCGGGTCAAGGGTCAGCCAATGATGGATGGTCAGAACTTCCCTGATGAGGCTGGACTTGAGGTTCCGTCAGATTACTTATACATACGAGGAATAGAGGTTGTAAAGGGCTTACTTTCATTTTTGAATGTATTTTATACCTTTACGAGGACTTTTTACTCAGCTGTGTGAATTGAGAACTTACCTGTAACAAAAAATACAATTCATAAATAAATTGAACAGATTCAAATAAATGATGTAACGCTTTTTAAAATAAGAATAAAAACAATGTCCCCGGTCCAACCCTTCCCCATCATTAAACAACCAAAATCATCTCACACTTTGCTTTAAAAATGGAAGGATGGAATCCTGATATTTTTAAATCAAACACCCGAATCGTTCCGAGAACTGACGGTCTTTCACGAACCTCGCGTTATTCTACGAATGGCGGGGTGACTAACCTCGAAATTAGCCTAGCGATTTGAAAATTATAGACTCCAAGTTTATTTCAAAGTCTAACAAAAGACAATGCGTGATAATTGAACAGAAACATTTAATGGTAAGTGGTGACATGCGAGCAAAACAGTAATTTGATAGCAATTTCAACTTGATACGACAATTACGCCGTGATTAGGCTATAAGAATGGCGATTGCGATTCGCACGTGATATTTCCCGCCATTATGGCGGAAGCGATTTTTTTAAATTGGCTGTTATTATTTTATCTGGTACCTACGTGTAATAAAAAATATAAATCACGAAGCGTCGTAATAGTGGCTGTGAAGGGAAAAAACGTAATTGATCTTGAATCACGTGGAGACTTGACAATTGTAGGCATGTGTTAAGTCCCTCCCTCAGTTCTCAGAATACCTACACTTTAGTCTAACTCTCTAGTAGGTATTTAGACTCCACAAGTTACCAATCGATCATTCAAACAACCTTAGTGAAAGAGACGTCACATAATTTCAATCTCTAAACGACATTTATAATTACTTAAAAATATGACATCCGTGACGGAAGCATAGAGCATTCTAAACAGATGGGCTGTTAACTGTTAATCCCACATGTATTTCTACCAGACCATAAACTAAGTCACCAAAAAGGTTGAAATTTATAATAAAACTAAGAACAATGCTCAGAGTATCTCGCTTGTTCGAGGTTGCGTGCGTACGTCACTCAAATCGGATCACCTGATACGTAAATTACTCAGAACCGTTTTATTAACCAATTTGTTCCGTTTCGAGTGAATACAATTCGTATTATATGTGACCGGCCATTGTTGTTGCTTATTTGTGTAATTTCTAAATTATACGTGTATTATATTGTGCTGGGTGCAATCATGTTACGTGTAATTTTGTTGAAATCTAGTGATATGGTGCTGTTGGTAATCGGGTCGGGGTTCCCAACGTGACGTTTGTTTCCTTTTTTAAATTTATCCAAAGGAATGTGTCTTGTGTCATGTGTATTGTTTATGGTACATACTGTTCGTGTTAGTGTATGAATTGTCAAAACAGCAGCCAATATAACAAATATATTTGACGATTACACAGTCGTAACCGTAACATGAAATGACTGACTTTTATCGTTTATGGACTGGATCAATAATGATTCACTCATAAACAAGATTTCTGACATAATTCGACTTTATCAACCTAAATGTTGAACTCTATGAACATACTAATATTTGTTAATATATCGTGTTCGAATTTATTATATCAAAATAACGTTTTATAAATTAAGTTTAATAGTTACGAGAGCATTAACATAACGCCAGCGCCCTAATTGCGACGGTACATAAATAATATCGGTACAAGTACTCCACCTAATTAGCCGACTATGAAGCGAACGCGCCCGCTATAGCGCCTTTTTCTTCAGATTTTCCGACCGCCTTAGTGTTTCCCATTAAAAAAACTCTACCAATCCATCGTACTCTCTCCGCTTGCACCTTGCACCGACCTATTATTTCCTTTTCACTCTTTTGTTTCTGCGATGTGGATGTCTCGCTCCGCGCTCCGCCCATTTATAAAATCGACTGGCCGCCGCGCCGTCCGTTCACCTCTCCCTTTCCCGTCCGACTGATTTATGTGAGAGTGAGCGGGTTTGATCGATGCTTTGTTTTCCCGCTTCAACTGTCACACCGCATTCGTTTTTCAAAAAAAGGCGCGCACTGACCCTCGGATTAGGTTATACGTTATTACCTGGTGTAAATTCTGATAATGCGCACAGATTGCGGCCGCGAATTCCTAAGGCTCGAGTGTCGCCTTGTGGGAAACGCAATGGTGGTTTTTTTGCTCGGTAGGTACCGGCGTTTTGTAAAACTATATTTACGATAATGTTATCTCGCGCGGCGGTGTTACGTTACCTACCTACGCCGCGGGTACGCGTGATTAATGATTAACTCAGTCCACGCGGAACCTCTTCGCTCCGACGAGTCCGTACCTACAGAAAAAATAACAATTCTAAGAAACTATAATGCTTATTGTTCGATTGCTCCGCGGACATAATGAAGGTGTTTCCTATCGAACAAATAAGTAATCGTCCTTAGTGTTAGAACGATCAATCGATTGTTGCATGTTTCCAAAAAGTCGCGAATTAAGATTTCAAGGCGGGCGCGCGATTGCTCTGCAAAAAGGGCGCGCCCGTTGACAAGTTGAGAAATGTCATGGCGGTAGTTTTTTGAGATTATTTTTGGCGGGAATGCCATTCTAATCAAAATAGTTTACGCGTCGGCCGTACCGCAGATTAGATTCGTTTGTTTTGGTCGATCGTGGGAACGATCCGAGTTTTTTCAATAATGGGTCTCGAAATCGTTTTGGAATCCTTCATTCCGGATTGAAGTAAAAAGATTTAATTTGTCCAAACATTTCGGTTCTAAATGGTGGCAGGTAAAAAGAAATGGCACCTTCATTACGATTCATACATTCATTGTTTGAAACAGAGGAAAAAATAATCGTAACACGTTGGAAGCTTCCACGTTCCGCGAAACTCCGATATCATGTGTCGGGAGCCCGACAAACTGTTATAAATCAAAATGCGAACAAATAAAAACGGCGCGCGGAGGTGAAAACGTTATTATCTTTATAATTGCACGTCAAGGCGGGAAAACTGGGGGGCATTCGGCGCTTTCCTTGTCTCTGGCCGTTTTTTTAACGCGGCGACGCTATGATATATCGGCCCATGAATACGGGATGTATCGCGACACCTGCTCGCTTCCTTATGAATTCGAAATTGCGACTTTCTTGATGTCATTATATCCTGGTACCTAGCCGGAGTTTGTTTGCTGCGTATATTTTATGTATGGCTGATATATTGCGTTGTGTTTTCGCTTTAGATCCCCCCAGAAGTCATAAATAAACTGTAGCTCGCATGGATTATATTGTCCGACTAGCTGAAGAAAGTTTGATGTGTTTGACAGTTTCTTAAGAGTTCTAAACAATGTCTGTTATTCCAAATAATTGTTAATGGATATTTGCGCTCAGTTATTGATCTAAGACATCTTCTTAAGTCCACTTAGCATCAAATGAACCAATTCACGTCACGTCGATCGAACATGAAGATTGAATACTTACTACTAAAGCTCTCAAAAGCGGACATTATCAAATTATCACAAAAAGAAATGAATCGCTGCATAACAATGAAGCTAAAAGAACATAAACCAACAGTGTTAGCGATAAGAGATGGCTCGCGCTCCGCCCCGCTTGTAACGAACCGCACTATCGATGTCTCAGTCAAAAACTGTCAAAAACGTGACAGGCGCCGCGTCAGCCTAACGAGGCGAGCGAGCGCCGCGTCAGCGTGACTCGCGCCTTGCGCCACCGCCAGCGCCATCTCGCGCGCAGTAGACGAACTAGCCGCGCGGTCACCGAACAAAAAAATGTTATAATCTCGTCTGGACAGAAATACATAAAGATGCAAATGAGCCGCGCCCCCGGGCGGCGAACGGGCAAACCAATTTATTGGTGCGCGCGCACCTCATTATCGCTAACAAGCATTGGAACCCTTTCTTTACCCCATAAATATTATATTTTACACCTGCACTAAAAGGGGTACCGGTACCGAGATGGCATGTCATTGCCAATGTTGCGAACACCTTTTGGCCAACATCGGGTTTCTCGATTCAGTTAATAGATGTCTCTTATCGATTTATAACGATTACGCCTCACTCATTAGGCTTCCCTATAAACTGAGTGCTAATGAATAATAAAATACGTGTGTGGCCTTTAGCTTTCCGCGTTTCGTGTACACAATACAGTATTTAGTCATTTCTGTTCTTATCTGACCTTTTTAGCAACAATTCCTGTAGATATAGCGTTCTTTTAGGGTTTAATTTCATTAAGAGAGCAATTCCTATGTTGGGCAGCAAGTTTTTTATTCTGTTTGCCTTAAAATATTGCAATATTATTATCTGTATTGTTAGTGGTGTGAGACACGCGAATTTCTTTGGACAAAGGGACCACCAGCATGCAGGTAACTGATACTTTTGTAATCATCGATGGTATTTTATGTTTAAGGGAATAGTGAAAGCGTTAACGAAGATTCTCGTAAGCAACTTAATAAATCTTTGTAAATTAACTTCTATCCTAAAATCAGAAGAATATTTGAAAGTTTCTCTCAAAATAGTTAAAATCTTTGTAAATTAACTTCTATCCTAAAACCAGAAGAATGTTTGAAAGTTGCTCTCGAGTTTATCAGAGAATAACTTTATATTTGTACTAAATCAATCGATATAAAAACGCAAAATGCTAACCAATATCCAAAACAAACATAAACAAATAATAAAATCACTTTTCGTATAAACTTCCAATGTACCAGGAGTACCAGGACTGAGCGAGTACTAGGGCAGCAGAAACGCGAGGAGGTGACCACATCGCGTGCGAAGCGGCGGGTGCAATTTGTGAATAATTCCAAACGCAAGCGCAATTATATGACATTCACAAGTTTCTTGATATGCATCCACGGTTAGCGTTAGCACGTTCACGTGGGTGGGTAACTACGTGCTAAAGTAATTTTTAATCGCAATTAGTGCCTGATGTTCCTAGCTTTATAAATCGAACACATTAATATTGGTTATCAGCTGCTAAGGGTCTTAGTTAAAGGTTAAGTGGACATTAATATGTCGGAATAACGATTCTAAATAGTTGTGCCGTAGAAAGAAATCTTTCACAACAAAAATGTCCAAAACACAATTACTTAAGCCAACCGCCAATACCATCCTGTTGACTGTTAAAATTACGAGTAAAAACCGCAAGGAGAGTGCACGAAACCGCACCGGAGTTGCCAGATATAAAAACGCAGTGAGTCACCGGAACGGACCAATTACAACACATTGTCAGCGAAATCACGGCCGACCACAACTTGTGCGTTTAAAAACTGATACAACTTGACATTTGGCATCAAATAGGCTGTAATAGTCGTTGTGGTCGGCATAAACGTGCCGTGGCCCAATTTTGTGGCGTTAGGCACTTGAAAACGCACTGACATTAGCAGACCTGCCCGTTTGCGCCCAAATTATTTTACACTACGTAGGTACGGGTCAACTCAACCTTATCATTTCTGTTGTCCTAATAAAATTAAGTTATACAATTATTCATCCAAGTTTTTTTGCTGAATTAAATCCCTATTACCATAATAATTTACAGTTAAACTTAATATTCGATCAATTGAATTTTTAGTCACATAAATCAGCGAAAGAAACAGTGTACATTTCAATTGTGACTTTATTAACACAAAAAAATATGATTGCGCACAATTTAGCACGGTTATGCTAACAATAGCGTTCTTTGTGATTATTACAATGGACATTATTACCAATTGACGTAAAAGTATCAATTATTAGCAATAATTATTGTGTTAACACAAGTGGCTCGTGATTCATTAAGTTTGTTTGTCTGTGAGCATGTGCCTTTTGTTACATTTTAGCAAAACGTTGAAGGATTTTGGTGTCGTCATCATTATTATGGGAGATGACACCGTGGCTTAAACTGTAAGAAGTTACACTTTTAGATTTTGAACTAAAGTCTGGCTTCAGCCGTAACAAACAAACCGATATTGATATAAAAGTAATTTGTAGTGTAACAATCCAGTTCGAATCCAGGTCAGGCAAGTACCAATGCAACTTTTCTAAGTTTGTATGTACTTTCTAAGTATATCTTAGACACCAATGGCTGATAAAAAGGTGAAGGAAAACATCTTGAGGAAACCTGGACTATATAGTCTGAAATCACCAACCCGCATTGAGCAAGCGTGGTGATTAATGCTCAATCCTTCTCCGTGTGAGAGGAGGCCTGTGCCCAGCAGTGGGACGATAAATAGGCTGTAACTAGTGTAACAATAACTTGTGTACGAGCGATGGGCCCTGAATATTTATAAATGCTCGTCCTATTATAGTGTCGACATTTTGAATAATTAAAGAGAGCGCTATTACGTACGGCAGACGTGGCTACCCTTGCTTCATGAATAATTTCAATATCAATCGATAGCAACACTAATGGCTTTTGAGACAGAATAATGAGAAAATCAAAAATTCTCCCGGCAGCCATGGAAAACGTTACGACCAACTGATCGTGTGGTATTTGTTGTAGGAATTTTATATTTATTATGTTTTGTGAATATTTATTGTAATTCTGTTTGATATAACTAATATTCTACATGCAAATTCATGAGTTATTTTCTTGTCGCTGCAGTAAATACTTAATTCAATACGCAACAAAATAAAACAAATAAGTAGGTAAACAACGGTAATCTCTATGAAAAAGGTAAGTCTTTCCCCCCGCAAAAAGCAATATCAACAAAATATATCACGTACAAGGTTCGCATAAGCAAGAAGCAGGTGTGTTACGCCACATGAGCCGGAATGTGCGGTAAATTTTCCGGATGCCTTCCCAATGATTTCCTCGGAGACCACCGGCCCAGATACGGTGGATTTCGATACGATAACGCTTCTCAATTTCTGTTCGCCTAGTACACGAGATATTGTGACCACGCCCCGCGCCATTAAATATGTATACCTAAGGGTGGGTCGGTTATTTTTTCTATATATGAGGTCCCGAGGGATCTCATCTTGGGATATCAATCGGCGATATTCGTTGCGGTATCTTGACAATCATCTCGAGGCCTCGTTATTGTGGTAACAACGCTGTATTGTTTTGTAATAAATAAAAAAGGCCCTTGCGTGATATGGACACAAAATAAATCGAATTAAAAATAAGTAGGTACAATAAAGTCTTTGTAAGACTTGATTAAAATCACAGACGTGTATTATAAACCCAGAAACATACTCGCGAGTTAACATTCTGTAATTAACTAGTATTCTAATGAGATCGCGTCCATTAAACACGGGGTAATTAATATTAGAATCACATAGAAACACATCATACGAGACATCTTATCATTTACATTCGAGACTCGTATTAAACTTATAGTCTCGCCTACTAGATATATTGAGACTGCATATTCACACTATATGTGATTAATTAAATTACTCATCAACTTGTATTAGATTTATTGTTTGTTGCAGTTCTCAATTTATTCACCGAGAGCAAAAATGTTCTACAATAATTCAAGAGAACACTTAGTGATGGGAAAGACGATACTATAAAATCGCTTACAGATAATATAACTGTTCCGAAATATCAGTTCCAATGTATAATAACGCATCTGATTCTCTAGCGGCAATAATCGTAATCGGCGATTTGGCGTAATCGCCGTAATCTGCGTAATTCCTGTAATCGGGGCGGGGCGATTCGTGGCGTTCCGTATCGCCATGACGTGGTAATGGTCAGGTTAACGCCGATCCAAGGGCGGGACCCGGGAATTAAACTAACTTGCGAAAAGAACACTGAAATGACGAAAATTGTGCGGCGCACATTATCAAAACTATAGCTTTTTATTAGAAATGCAGGCATCGAAAGGGAGCATTATTTTCCTACGTTGCAATAACGATCAGAAAAAAAGGTCCCAAAATATAATAAAGAGGAAGTATATAAAAGAGCTTTTGAAGCAGAAAACTCTCCTTAAAGGAAGGCGAATAAAAACCTAATCCTTTCCAGTGCAGGCAAGCAAATAGTTCATAGGGACACTGGATACCACATACAGGCGCTGTCACCCGGCTCCATACATGGCGCGGCCCGGTCCGCTTGCAAATTGCAACAAGACATTGTTCCTAACTGGTATCCGGTACCGGATACCGATACCGTGAAAGGGCAAGATTACGATCGGTACACCACTAGTAGTATCTAGATCGAATGAGAATTAGAATTTCGTACCTGTTCGAATTTGGAATTAATTTTTTGAATTTCGAAAATCGAAGCGGAGATTCTGCATCCGTCCATGTTTTTTTTTTGTTTGGATTTCATGCTTGTAAAAAGTATTCTGAAATAGTTTTTATTATGACCTAACAATGATGAGGAAGAATTAGAACTGTATATTTTTAATGGCGTTAATGTCTAAAAACACATAAAAAAAACATTAAAAATACAACAGTCCCAGTATACCATATCAAAAGCATTCCACCGTAAGATTTATAAACAAAATGATATAAATCGACTTTAAATATTGAGAAAAACTCAAATAAAGCTATTTAAATAAAACTATCGCATATCAAAAGGCAGATAAAGCTATATATCACTTACAACGGTAGTTAATATTTTCACGAGTTGATTTCTGTCAAACGGGCAACGTCAACTTAGGAGTTAGAAAAAAAGGTATTTTTAAAGTCGTAATAAATCAGTTGTGTTTGTGAAAACAATGATTCTTTTGTAATAGTATAGGCTATTAAATTTAGGGATATAAAAGTGTCAAGTTTTAAACTATACGTCTGTGTTCGTGACGCTTGCGCCGGCGCCGCATTTGGTCATAATTTTGGAATGATTTACAACATAGAAGTGATGTCTTAGACGTTTATTTGCGAGTATATGTTTTTATACGACTTATCTAAATACAATAGTTTTGGTGTTCTCGATTTGTTAAGTAGTTGATTTTTGTTTAATGTTTGACTTTGTGAATGATGTTTCCGTTCCTAAGTTCTGAATGATTTACGATGCAGCCAATTGAAAAGTTGGGAGTTAGTTGTCACGTTTTTAACTCATTTCTGAAATTAGCTGTTTCGAAAACAATTATGACGTATCAAAAGCAATATTTTATTGATAAGTTCGCCTAATACACGAGTATGCACTCAGTAATTACCCAGTCCCGTTATAAGACAAATGGTTTTGCTAGCAGCCGTGCGCAACGGTACCTCTTGTAACTTATGCTCGCCTGGTGTCTTAATAGCTAATATCGCCGCCTAATGACCGTGCTCGTCTGGCTCCTAATGTGCCACATGGGAGTTCAACTGGAGAACGCCTCGCGACCCTGCGCTCCTAGTATGTGTGATCACTACTTTGATTGTGTTTGATGGGACATGGGGAGTGTCACCATGAAAAGAAAGATGGGAAAGTGCTATCACTCATTCTTGACAACAAGAAAAACAGTAACAAAAGATCTGAAATCTACAACTTTCATAGATAAAAATCCAACAGGTTACAAATAAAGTAAAAGTACACAGTCATAATGTTTACGGTTATTAACCGAATAAAGACTAGCCATAAAGCAACATCTAAAGGACACCATAACATCTCGTCAAGGGATGTGACAGTCCTCAATTCCTTTTATGATGTATTAGTGAGATGTCACTGAAGACTTTTACGAGCTCGTAAAACGAACCTATGTTCACTTGTTGAGTGTATCCTACCACAACTTTATATCTGCGGTCACGACCACCTTAACACCTTGTAATAAAGCCTATAGCTACACTTTACTAAGTGTGAATTTGAATACAAATGTTAGATAGCTGGTTTATTGAGGAATTTGATGATTAAGGATTTGGCAGATCGTTGTACATTGATAATAAAATGGTTTATACGGTACCAAAGTTATTTCAAGATCAAGCAATTGTTTGGAGTTGATCTTCAGCTGGCGTGATGCCACAGGTTTTATTGTGTAACTAAATCGAGAATATCCTTCATTTGATAAGTTTCTGTAAGTAGAATAGTCTTTCCAAACTTGCTTTGGTTTCTAAGTGAGGCACGGTTTTTCATTTTTTGTTTCCGAACGGGACAATAAAAAAAGACTGTAATTTTCACCATATTTGAACACTTCCTCCTGCCTATGCTATCCTAGTACTTCACAATTTCAAAAGCCACACAATCTGATCGTATCTGGTTCAAAACAGTACTTCTCCGGCATCCTGTGACAATGCCGCGACAGGGGATGCCGGGGGGAGGGGGGATGATTAATTGTCTCGCGGGGAGGGGTGTGCGCGATAGAGAGACTCTTTGCTACCCACCACTGATGGTATTTTTGTCATTAGCAGTTTCCATTTGTGCAAGATTTATTTGTGTTTGAATTTCGAAGATATCTTGGATTTCGTTGTAATGACTTTTATATTAAGAGTATTCGAATACCTTTTAAAAATACCAGATAAGTCACTTAATTTAAAATTCTTATCACAATATAAAAAATACAGCTGCAGAAAAGTTTTAATTGCCAAAGTTATTTCGAATCTCCATCATTCAAAACAAAACACGTTATAACAAACCTTCGAAATTCAAATAAACATTCAAAATTGGAAGCTCCGACGAGCGACTCCGGAAACGCGACGAGTGCGCCCGAGCGGGCCCGAAAGCTTCCGAAAATTGGCGAGAGGGCGACACAGGAAGATGTAATGATGTTTGTCAAATGGAAAATAAGATAGGGAAATGTGCAAAGGAGCTGAACTGGGACCTTCTCGCTGACGCAGCGCCCCCCGGGATCGGCTGCGGGTGCTTTATTACTGTTGCCATAAAAACCATTTTAAATAAGTCTAAGATTAGTTTTATTTCGGGTGAAACGTTTCAAATTATATTGCTGACAATTTGTTACTTTTTTGCGTGTTATAAGTACCTAGTTTAATATACAGTCTGAACTATTTACTAAAGCAATATAAATGAGCCAACATTACAATTTAAACAAAGAATCCAATATCAATTCCATAGACAAAGAACTAAACGTTTTTAAATTCCAAAAAGCCTCGGCTTTATTCTCAAAAATGATATATATTCTCGTTTAAAATAGTGATTAAAGTGTCCATTTGTGTAGAAATAATTAAACAGTCTAATAAAGGCTGCCCTTTTGCTGGAATGCTGACATTTAATTAAAACGAGCCAGCGCTTCACTTGAACACAAACTAAACGGGCCCATTACGTGTATGATAATAATGTGTATATTATGTATGTGTGTTATTTGTATTTTTATGTATTTTTTTAATGGTGTCGCGTCTTTTGTTTTGTTGAACAGATTTAGTGACGGCAAAATATAAAGCGTTAACTATTTTTGTAAATTTTTGCCGTTGCAGAAAAAAATGTTGAAGGAAAATCCTATAAAATCATATTGTCGTCCAATATTCAAGCATTGCCAACATAACTCATCGTACTTTTAACGACTCTCGCATTTCTCCCTCGTTTTTCGAACTAATCGTTCTAAATCCGAAAAAAGTCACCGAAAACTCATTGGGCATTTTGAATTGGAGCGAGCGTTCGAAATACGAACGTTAGCAGAAAACAGTAAATTCTTCAAGCGAAGAAAAAAATACGTTCGAAATTCAAACATTCGGGGATTCTAGCTGAATGGGTGCGTTCATAAATCTCTTCGTCTCAGCAAGTGATGTTCGAAATACGAAACAGCGCTATCGGGCCCGTTGGGCAGAGCGTGTGGTGCACAGATAAAATAAATGGCGGGAGCTGTGAAAAATGATGACGCGGCCGCGCGGAAAGACGCCCCTAAAGGGGTTGCTCAACACTGGGTCAGGGTTTGTTTGCTATTGTTCGATTCAGGGATTTTATTGTCGGATTTATTATTAACTTTACGCTTTTCAATATCGATTCTAAGAACAATATTGGCTAACCCGACCACATCTAACTTTTATACAAGCTTGTTGAAAAATTGTAAGACTAACCAGCCCCCTATTCATGGAGACATCACCGTTTCGTCTGTTTACGACGCTCCCAGGCGGCGCCACGCGATAAACACTAGTTTGTTTTATGGAGGCCATGTCACTGCTCGCTTTGATGTTCAGCCATTTTTATAGTTCGCACAAACACACACTTTTATTATTAACTAGATTTATAGATAAATGACGCATAAGTACGGTTTTTCGTTATTTTTGTTGTAATTCGTAAACAATTTGTTGAAAATTGTTATAATTAAAACGTTTATTGCGCTTTGAGGTGATAATGCGGTATTTTTATCGGTTTTGCAGAGAGATATTATTGCTGGTTTTTGTTAAATTAATTTTATGAGGTTTACCGTTAAAAATGTGGTTTAGTTCATCTTGAAACTCATCAAACTCAATTTTTATGTCAGTTTTAGGCC
Organism: Helicoverpa zea x Helicoverpa armigera; assembly: GCA_033682625.1. Classification (NCBI taxonomy): domain Eukaryota; kingdom Metazoa; phylum Arthropoda; class Insecta; order Lepidoptera; family Noctuidae; genus Helicoverpa; species Helicoverpa zea x Helicoverpa armigera. Next base: position 1,019,259 of record JAWIIS010000050.1, read on the forward strand.
ATGAGTAATATTTATGTGTTTAACTATTGTGTCCACATCCGTGAAGTAGTTAACAATGCAAAAAAGAAACAATAACAAAATATAAAAATGACAATTAGCAAAATTTTTTCAAGTGTCAATATACCAAAAATGGCGGCTTTATGAGTTCCCGTCAAACAGCGAAAGGCACTCGCATTTAACAAAAAGGAAGGAGAAATTTAATTAGCATTAGGCACAAAGAAGTGCTCCGCCATTATTTATTTACACAAAAGCGTTTTTTTTAATTATAATTAATATTTGCAGGGAAAGAATAGCCCGTCTCGTAACCTGCCTTGAGATCTGTATAGACCTCGTACTAAGATCCTGAAGGATTTTTGAACGAAATTTTTTTTGACATAAGTTCTTTTTTTCATTTTTTTTCGTGTGTTTTTTTTTGTTTTATTGGTGGTGTATTTTGAAAATTCTTTGGGTAAAGTAATGTTTTGAATTATTTTAGATACGGATCGTATCTAGCTTTTGCTAGTTTTTGGCTATGAAAATAAAATTAACCTATAATACTTAAGAGATATTTATGTCATGAGATAACAAGACATTTTGAAAATCTCTTCACTAGTTTCAGATCCATAAAAAATACGTTCCATACATAAGTGCACTTACATAAAAAAATGCATCAAACACACTAAATTACTCATAAAAAACCCTGTAATTCTTACTTAACCATCAAAACTGAATCTCAGGTACGACTTAACCCTCCCAGGGTACGACGGACCGTAACCCTCATCCTGCTATCTAAGGTCATAAAATAAAGGTTTACTCTACCATAAAGAAAATGAAAATGAATTATTTTGACGAGTGAGCGACCCTAGCGCAGTATAAAGAGACCCCTAGTGCAGGGTGAATGTTATTACGAAGAAATTGTTTTTACTTGTTGTAATTTCTGTAATTTTGAGCTGTTTTTCGGGTTAATTATTTATTTGAGGAGGAGATGCATTTGTTTTTGGCGGTTGATTTGTTTAGAAAAGAAGTTTAAGGTAGGTTATGTGCATGTATGTGTGAGTGGCTTACCTACTGTAAAAAGAGTAGATATACAATTGAAGGTTTGTAAGCTTTTCTGTGTTAACGTGCATTTTGAAAGAGGTTTTTGTTACTTTGTCAGCCGATGTCTTTTGAAAAAGTGAACTCTTTAAAATGAACGTCAATTTATGAACATGAAAGTCCTTGTTAAACACTACAACCTAAGACACAACCAAATAAATTCTTCAAAAATATTCAAAAACAACAAAATTACACGTAACAACCAATAAAGTACCCAACCCTTTAGATCTACATCTACCATCAGCTAAACAGCACCATTCTTTCATTCACGAGAACATGAGCATAACCCTAAAATGACACTCGTAAAAGTCGTAAGAATCAACTAGACCCCTTAGAGAACACACGGGCGGGGAGCCTGCACCGCGCCGTCGCGATACGCATCGACAGTAAAAATCCTGACTGCGATTACAGCTGGGAAATGGCTGTTTTATCACGGAACGACTGTGGGAGTTTACGGGGCGCGAATATGAGCGGTTTTTTGTGTTTTAGTGATCTGTTTTGTGTTTTTTTTAGTTGCATGTAGTTTAGAAAAGTAACGAAAGAATTAACTGAGGTAATTGTTGCTGATGAGAATATAATTTTATGTAATTAAATAGATACATTGGAGACATTCTGCAAGTTCCAGAAATTCTTATCCCCTTTGCAATCTGCAAATAACATGCATAAAAGCTAGTCGCTTGCCTGATTACTTTTGCGGCGATAACTCATAAAGACATTTACAAGTGATTGTAATGAGCCACGTAACTTGCATAACTCTCAACAAATACGTACTTTATTGATACTGTAATCAGTGAATCATGTTACGGGCACAAGGCCTGCAAGCGAGACTTTGCGATTAAATTATAATTTCATTTGCATAATCCGATCTTATGTTATAAATATTTGTCTGGAATTTTCGTTGGGGTTAGGTCCTTAGGTACTTACTTGACAATAAATTTTAATAACAGTATTTCATTTTGCGCATTTAAATATGAATTTAATTACTATAAAACCAAAAAATTTATATCTGTATTTTTTATCCGAATTTTGTATTTTTATCGTGACGTTCTCGTCCCAAATATCGTTCCGTGTATTTTACTCTCAGGGTAACAACTCGTTCTGTCGGTGCCCATAAGTGCACTAAACGGGTGAAAACAAACACACAGTGTGTCTTCACGCTATGTTCCTCTGCAGTACAGGGGAAGCAGAGGTCTGATTGTTAAGAAATTGCTTCCCAGTCGCGGTGTCGATGGTGAAATGCTTGAATGGTTAAGGCGTGATTTTATTGGGAAAATGGACGGTTTTGCATTTAAAGTGCTTGTTTTATTTTTGGAGGATTTTATTTCTAGAGAAATAACACAATGTTTCGGAGAAAAGTAGCTAGAAATAAAAATCGCACTGAAAGACGCTCAAAAAAGAAAGTAAAATAAAAATTAAACCACCTCGCCAGCTACCAGGGCATCATGAGTTCATAACAAGTCAAATTACCCCAACACCAAAGTTCCTCATTTAAAAATAATTCCACAAAATCCGGCTCATTTTTTAAGAAACAACACAAAACCGTGGCGCTAAAGAAAAATCCTGGGGTATTAAACCTAAGTGTCGTTCACAAGCTGTTTTATGCGGCCTTTCAGGAGTCGTAAACCGTTGGCGCGGTCCGTCAGTGATTCCTGATGGACAATTTGAGAGTTTGTACCACTTCGAAGGGCTGTAAGACGGCCAAAAGCCCCAGGGACCGTTATCAAGGTCGGCTGCTACCGCCGCGGATTTGTTTTACAGTTTTGAGTCGGGAAGACCTCATAAAGGGGATGAAACGACGGTGAATTTGTAAGGACGGTTTGATAAGGAATCTTTGTTAAATATCTTTACGGGCTGTCTTTAGAGGATTACTCTAAGAATGGGTTGTTTTTCCCCCCTTATAGCATGTAACGCTATTTCTACTTTATTTTCTCGTGTTTTGTGCGTTATCGGAAACCTGAATCGGTTAAATTGATATTTGAGACGGAAAATGTCACATTAATTTCCATCGCGGTTTTACGTTGTAATTAGGTTGTTGGTAAAATTATTTACGACTTGTCAAATTATTTAGAACACGCAGAATTTTGAACGTAAACATTTTATTAACCTTTTGAGTCAAGTAACTTTAACGAAAAGTCAGAAATATTTCTTTTTTATGAACATTTTCCAGCCGTCGTGAAAATGCATCTACCAGGAGCGCAGAAGCTTGGCAGAGGTAGCATGCTTACAGTATACACACGTTCGTATGACGCCCTGGTATTTTCATTTCGCGTCACAGGTGAGAGTAGGCGTAATTGCCGGAATAACGGCGGGTTATTGCGTGCCTCTCTGACGGGGATGCTAGTGTTGCGACCCGCCGGGATAGGCCCGGGATGAAAGGGATAGTTCCCGGATAGTTTATTGAAGTGTACGACGAATAGTTTAGGTGGGAGCGAAATTTGAATATTATTAACGTGCCGTGAAAGTTTCTGACGTACTCGTATAAAAAAATATCGTAGCAAAATAATATAAATTCCCATGTCCCGGACTTTTGTGTGTGTACAACACTAGAGGAGGTCAAGGGCTATCCACTTAGTATTTTCGGGACCTGTTGGTCCTTACTCGTAAATATACACATAGTTATGAAGGTACATATTGTCGAGCGTAATTTTGGCTAAAATATTGTATGTTGATGAAAAATATTTTCATTTTGGTGTACTTGTTGACCACCCAACAAATTCTTATATAACTTATATAACTACCGACCCAGCCTGGCTTCGCATGAGTGTAGATTGTATACCAATATCTTTCCCATAAATTGCGCTACCTATGGGTGAAAACCGCATAGCAATTCATTCAGTTGGTTTTGCGTTTATCGCGACAGATAGACACACATTTATAATAATTTAGAGAAGAAAATTTTCAGAACAGGTAACTTGCATTCAAATCTAATATTACCCAAGACACGACATAGGTTCAGCAATAACTGTGTAATTTCACTGCACGGCACACAACCCACGTCCCTCGATGAGTAGTTAACGCACTTCATTGTTACGATATGAGCTATGAAGCACCTTGGAGTAAGGCGAGGTCGCTTTGAGAGCGGATAGCGAGATCAAAAGTGGGATTTAGTTTATACAGCGATTTCAATAATTTCATTTAGGAATACTGAGTAAAACATTTAGAAAGGATAGTTTTTTTTTGCATTTTCTTTGGCTCTGAAGCATATTTTGTCTACTGTTGTGTGTTGAACAATATGTAATTCGATCGTTTTCGTACAATACTTAATTCGTCGACTTTCAGGGACTAAAAACTTTATTTATTTATACTTTATGCACATTGTACAACGGTGGACTAACGCCTTAGACGTTGTCTACCAGTCTACCTTAGAGTGGTGGTGAAATAGAGATAGAAGTGGTAGGTGCAATACCGTTTGACTTTAGGATTAAAAAGCAAATTAAAACTATAAGGTTTGCTTACTTTTAAATGAATTTATTATTTATTCAACATTCAATATGCCTACTCGTAGTTTATATTATCCTAGCCAGATTCGCTAAGAGTCCTACTATTCTAAAATCGCTCCCCGCTCCGCTCATCGCCCCGCTATCACTCCCACCACATACGGTAGCAAATTGTTATTTTCTACCGTGCAGATCCCTCGATGTGTGATGGGTGTTCAACATGCCTTCTTAAGTGTTATGTCGTTTGTGCTCTTATGTGGCTTTATTTGTACATTTTGTACCATACGGTAGGGTCTCAAATTGTACCAAGTTCCTACTGTATTGGTACTGTAAGAGATTGTTTGTAATTTTTGACGAACTGTGTGTAAAAGGGGTATGTTGTAGTCAGAAGAAGTATTATTCGAAGTGGTTGAATAGTCTGCCTAATGATACGGAGAGACTTAAGTAAATAGTCTATTCTTAGCCCCAATTCTAAGCAATGCAACTAATTTCAATGTCATGACCAACCAAAAATAGAATACCTTGAAACCTGACTCATTAGCCTCCCATATTCATGAACCATTGTTTTTCTAATTAGTATGAGACTGAGCCCTTTTAGTTCTGAAAAGCCATACATACATTCACTTTCTAGACCATAATTAGACTCACGCCAGACACCGGAGGTACGTAGCCGTGCTTAGTAATAATTATCGGTCCAATCGACGTAAGCTCGTCTATGGACTACTAATCAAGTGTAATCCGGTTCGAGCCGGCTAATCTACAGTGTCGCAACGTCGGTACACTGTCTCTTGTACTGTACCGTAGGGGTGGTACGGTAGACGCACCGTATGTCGTCATAATACCTGTAAGTTGCTGGGATGTGGGATTATACGTAAGATGGTGATAGGAAATGGCATCTATGCAGGTGTGGTTTAGTAAATAGCTTAGGAATGTTTAGTATAGAAATAACATTTCAACGAGTGTGCCATATTTATATTTCTAAGTAGCTATGTCATCATCTGCCGAGTCTTTTCACAATGTTAGGGTCGGCTTCCAGTCTAACCGGATGCAATTGAGTACCACCTAAACCCAGTTATCCGGGCAATCAATAACTTTTGGTAAGACTGGTTGTAAGTACCTATGTATATCGAAAAGTAATGTCTAACTTTTCCAGTATTTAAAAACACCTCAAATACTTCACAGAAAATTATTGCTTTAGCTACAATTAAAATATTAAGCAAGGTGCCAGCCCTAATAGTAAGGGAGCCCGTCCATTGTGCCGATACAGTATCCAATTTCAAGTGGCGACTAGCCTTTTGTTGGCACGTCGTGTACCGTGGATGTATTGACGGCCTTACCCGTGCACCAGCCTTTATGGGAAGGGTACTTGTTATGGGGTCAGTACAGTCGCAGTGTTAGGACAGACATGGGAGTACAGACTGGATATTTGAGATCGTAGGAAGATGGTGGGTTAAAAGTTGGTTGGGAAGAACGGAAATGTATGCTTTCCCTTAATCCCAAACCAATTTTCTTTTATAATATTCTTCATGTAAATATTATAAGCCACAAAGAGAAACAAAACATTGTAAATTCATAGCAATTTAGGTGACAGACAAACAAAAATAAAAATACATCTGTAATCCCGCAGCCACCAGGGACGCAGCACGAGGCAAGAGGTTTCACAACACGGAACAAATATTAAGATGTAATAACAAATTCAGTGTGCTAGTCTAACGGTGGCGGAATAATACATGAACTGAGCTGGAAGACGAACCAAACTGGAGGAATTTCTTTATAAATGTATGCAGTATCATCACGTAGTTTTACCTCGGAGGATAAGCAAAACTCCGAGCAATAAAGGCGTGTGACTTACAAAGATAAAGAGAGATATGTTATGTGAATTTTGAGTTGGAATTCCTTGAAGTAGTTTTGCACACATTATAATTTTCTGTGAAGTCCAAAACACTCCATAGAACTAATAGGTATTCATTGATTTATTTCCTTCTGAAGGTTTCCCACCATACATAAAACGAAATGGCCACATTAGGCAAAGGCTAACTTACAGAAGTAATTAATATGGTGCCAGTTTCTCACTATCCAACTAAATTACCAAGAAACAAGCATGATGTGAAGCTTAATGATAACAGAACTCGCTTTTATCACCTAATGAGCGAATTACGATAAACACCAGCTGAATTTATTCCAATAGTATATTGAAAGTAACGGCTCGCCCACCAGGCGCACATAACACTGATGCAAATGTCCCATAATTACATTAGCTTAGCATTACAAGGTTGTATCCAGCTCCATCAAATTGAAACGGCGGGTACCGCTGAGCCGCTGGGAGTTCCCGAATTAATACGAGCGCCCCTAATTGCGATTGTATGAAGATGCAAATTCGCCTAAGAACGGAATTGTCGCCGTCCGCTATTGTTGCTATCGTGGACTTGTAATTGATAAGGCGTGCGACTATTTGAATTTTAAATTTCCTTTACGTATCTCCCGGGAGACGGATGGGATTCCCTTTCTGTTTACCATTTCATTATCGGATTTTCGCTTTTTAAAATGTTTGGTTTAATTCTATAAAGAAAGCACCTTACTGTTTACTAACAATGTCTATATGTCTTTCTTTATTTAACCTTCTTTTGGCAAACATGACTAAAATGTGATCGGCCATACACGGCTGCCATCCTTAATGGATAATCATGCAAATAGTTCATTTGGAGGTACTAGGGTGACATAAATCGTAGAAGTGAACGAGCTAATGTAATATTTACACAGTATCGCTCTCGAGAGGTCGCTGGGGTGACCACGGGAGATGGAAATGTGGGACAGAGAGGAAATTGTGCCGTGTCACCGTTTTGAAGAGACGTTTTGCAAGTCACCGTGAAGGAACGTGAAACTTGGGTGACATGTAAAAATATTTTCGAGCTTTCTGGCAATCAATATGAAGTGAGAAGTATTTTTATCCCACCTAAAACAAAAATGTGAAAGACTGCCAAGTTCGATAATATGGGAATGCTTCGCCTATCAAAGAAGTGAGATCTGAATAAGTACCAAGTTCCATACACATACCTCAGTTAAAAATAGTTACTTTTTAATGATGTTACTTGGCAAGTTTTCATACACCTTGTTACAAACCTACTAAATGCAATGAATCAAGTATTTAATTTTCTATTAAAACTTGCCAAGTAACATCATTAAAAAGTAACTATTTTTAACTGAGGTATGTGTATGGAACTTGGTACTTATTCAGATCTCACTTCTTTGATAGGCGAAGCATTCCCATATTATCGAACTTGGCAGTCTTTCACATTTTTGTTTTAGGTGGGATTTCATTTATTTTTGTAAGGTTGTTTATTTTATTTTTTTCTTATGATGAAGTTAGTTAAAGAAATGTCTCATTTATACTATCTTTTAGATTTTTTAATATGCACTATGTTTCTTACAAAGAAATGAACTAGATTAACTAAGGGCTGATTTTTCAATCATCAGTTAACTTCTATCTGAGGAATAAATATGGCGGTTTGACATATTTTCCATACAAAAGCTGTCAAAACGTCAAACATATTCCTCAGATAACAGGTATCTGGCGATTGAAAAATCAGCCCTTAATGGACTAGATTTACCAACTGACTGACATGACATGTTATCATATATTATGTTCGTGGACATTCGTTATTTTCGAAAGTGATTCACACTTGGCCGTTTTCAGATTTTTACTTTACTTTGACTAAATACAAACCTTTGTACCATTCGAAGATATATTATATAAATATAGATAACTTTGGTTCGTTTTAGTTCCTTAGGGGTATAAATTTACACCGGGTATAAAACACCTTCATTATTTTGAAACCGACTCACACTTGGCCATTTTCAGATTTTTCCCTTTACCTTGACATAAAGACCTACCTCCATGCCAAATTTCATGTCAATACGACCATCGGAAGTGGTCTAGGTTTTTGATGAGTGAGTCAGTCAGTCAGTGAGTGTATAGTAAAAATAGCGATTTTCTGACATCAATATCTCAAGACCTACAATAGGTATATTAATGAAATTTTGTATTTTAGATAAGTGAGGGGGTCTCAACAGATACTAGAAATTTGATATGCGTAAATAAAATAGATTTTGAGTTACAGGTGGGTCGAATTTGGCCCGAAATGGTTCGTGTAATATAACCCACGGCCGGTGTGTCGCCTTTTTTGCTCGAACTTGGCGGACACACTGCCGTGTGTCTAGATGTTTTGGTTCTTCGTGAAATTAAGGCTCAGATAAAAAATGATAAAAATGCTCATTAATATACCCGAAAGATCTAAAATTTTGGGAAAGTAACCTAACTGTAACCTAAAGTTGGCGACCGTTAGCAGTAAAATATCTAAGCTCGTAAAAATGCATAACCCTTTTAGCGGATCAGTAACATAAATAGCCATATAGTTTGCGACATCGCTTACTGCGTGGTCCCCCTACATGAGCAATAAAGGCGGTTGCACACCTGTTCACACAGCTCGCTTACAGAACCCTTCCTAATGGGTTTACTGCCTAAAATGACTCTCCCGTACCACTGTTTTTTTACTAACGATTAGTGTAATTGGGACCTTAACTTTATAAGCGATTTACAAGTTTATTTTATATTTTACACTTGTGAATGGAAGAGATAAGTGGTTGAATATTTATGGCGTGAAATTAATTTTATTGGGGCCATATTTCTTTACTGACAGGGAAAAATCTGTAGGCTTCAAATCTGGAATCGAACTACTACAAAGCCGTTATGACGATTTTACCCAACTATTCGTATATTTTTTATGACTACGTCGAAAATCATGTACCAGGCTGTCATAACTCAATAACAGGTTAACACTCATTATTTGACAGTGTAATAAACCCCTTAATTACATAGTTTAATTGTATAGCGGTACCAGGAACGCATAACGGGATAGGCTCAATGATAGACAAAGGCGCTTCAAGTCGACCTGTGACCTCGTCAATCAGCGTCTACATGTACTAGGAGGTCAGGAGTTAATTACACGTTTCGGATGAGGCATTCGAACGTGTGGGTTTGCTAAAAAATGATGCCTGTCTTTAAGTATTAGTCACTTTAAATGTGTAATTAATAGTTGGGGGTTTTTAATTACTGAGATGGACGACAAAAAATCGTTTTAAACATTATTTTTTCTCGACACTTAACACACTCTAGCCAAAACAATGAACAAGTAAGATCATCCTCATACTCCGAGCCTTTTTCCCAAATATGTTGGGGACGGCTTCCGCAGTCTAACCGCATTTAGCTGAGTACCAGTGCTTTACAAGGAGCGACTGCCCTATCTGACCGCGTCATCCACATCTGACCCAGTTATACGGGCAGCCCTTTGGTTAGACTGGTGTCAGACTACCCGTAACGAGTGCCAAGGATGTTCAATGACTGCAGTAATGTAAAATTAATTAATTACTGATATGCAAAACACAAAAATATCTTAGCATCAAACATTTCTTTCTCGACACTTAACTCTCTAACCAACAAAAGAATAAATGATAAAAAAACTAAAAAATAAAAGTGCCGTGTCCACATTTTCTCTCACCACGACGAGCCGAGACAAGAATGCACTTCGTTCGATACAAGCGCGCCTCCAGGCGTCGCCCGGCTCATTACAATAGATTTACGCTATTGCCTTTGAATACTAATCAATATTAAAGAGGTTATTGTTGGAATTTTAGCGAGAGAGGTCTTAGTGTGAGCGATTAGCGATTTTGGTTAATACTGTTATGTTTGTGCTTTTAAGTTATGAAATAAGTATCAAAAATTTAATATACAATGTGTCCCGGGGATAAGTGACCGCCCGAAATTTTTTGAATATTTGTACAAAATTAAGGATAATTTCTTTTATATTTACTAAAAAAATCATTAAAAAAAAACCAAAGGCGGTAAGTCCCAAATATAAAGGAAATTATCCTTAATTTTGTACAAATATTCAAAAAATTTCGGGCGGTCACTTATCCCCGGGACACATTGTATACTGTATTATCATGAAATGCGGTAGTTTTAGTACAGAAAATTGTGTATGTGAACGTTTTAATTTACCTTATATAATAAAAAGTAAATATATGTTTTTGTACAGTAAAGGCTCTGAAACTACTGAACCAATTTGAAAAATTCTTTCACTGTTGGAAAGCTACACTATACGAGAGTAGAATAGGGTTATATTTTATTTTGAACATACGTAATTATTTTCTGCAGTTCCACAACACAAGATAGGTACCTTTAAAAAAATCTACCAATAATATACATCTACCCACAATAATTTTACACCAATATTAAAAATACAACTTTTCCAAATCAACTTTGATTTTTCCGCCCCACTTCCTTCTCGCTTTCAAATCCGCTATCTATCTGACCTCAGCTTTCGTGTCCATCAAGCCGTATTAAATAGAAATCATCCATTAACAATAAGTTGTACTCCAATCGCTGGAAACTCGACAGTCATGGTTTCTTCCATAGAGGAAACTAAATTAAATAATACACTGTTAAAGTATGGGAAATCTTGCTAAAGAACCAACCTCTCAAGTATGAGCGATTTCGATCCCAGGTCAGGCAAGTACCAATGCAGCTTTTCTAACTTTGTATGTGTACTTTCTAAGTATAGTTTGGACACCAATGACTGTGTTTCAGATGGCACGTTAAACTGTAGGTCCTGGCTGTCATTTGAACATCTTTGGTAGTCGTTACGGGTAAGAAGACAGTAAGTCTGAAAACCAGTTTTACCAAGGGGTTGTCCGGGTAACTGTGTTGAGGAGGTCAGATAGGCAGTCGCTCCTTGTAAAAGACCAGTACTCTGCTGCATCCGGTTAGACTGGAAGCCGACCCCAACATAGTTGGGAAAAGGCATACCTAATCGAATACTATTTTAACAAAATTAAATTGGAATATTAGGTATTCTCAAAAAAAACAAAAGGTAATCTAAAATATTTTGCTTTCGTTGAAATCTTACAGCCAACGCATTGAACAGACCAGTTGTCTTAGACCCCTCAACCCTCGAGATTTCAAAGAAAAAAACATATATCTGGCTTCAGAATCGATTTGTTGGGAGTTCAAGCATTGTGGCGAAGTTTCTTGATTATTTTAAGCGCATACGAAGTAAAATACTATATTTTACGAGCCGAGATCTGGTCCTAGCATAAAACGGAATTAATAATGTTCGCTTGGCTAACATAAATACGCATACTAGTCGATTCACGTGGTTTTGTTTGCATTTTTGATCGCTAAGATAGTGAAGTAGTGAATGCGACCTGTCATAAACATTGAGTGGGGAGATGACCACTTTTTTTTGAATATGGTTTTACTGCTAATTTATACAGGAATATAGTAGCTAGATTTTCATAAAATCTGAGCAATTATAAGGGAAATAGAATTGATTTGTTCCATTTTGATTAAATTACGGAAACCATTCCTGAAATGGTATATTTAGAACATGAATTGCAAAAAATATATTTATTCAAACGTACGGTCAGACAAAACAGTGCGTAATAACTGTGAGCAGTTTATGTGGGTTTGTCTGCCAACGCTACACGTTTCCTTGGTGCAATAATAAAACGTTGGATAAATAGCCCATGTTTCCAATCTTAAAGCCGAAATGACTTCGATTGTTCATTTTATGAGACAAGAACTATCTCTTTGGATGTGCGCAGAAATCATTAGTAATTTTAATGATTTATTTTACTGTTTTACTATGATTTGTATTGCAAAAGCTTTAAAATTTTATGTGTCGAGGCTGTATTTTATTCTTTGTCAAAGCCTTTAATTTTTACGGCACCGTTAAAAACGACATTCAATCTAAAAGTACTAGGCGATCATAGATGACTAGGAGTGCATAGGCTTAACTCCGTGAGATTTCCTTGTTTTTATTAGCAGAGATTGTTTGTGTTATATAAACTATGAAATAAAACTTACCAATTATTAACTTGTAGTATCGTTAACCCTGTATCTTGTGCTAATTGTTTCTTTTGGTCTTCCGATGGGTACGGATGCTGCAACAAAGAAAAATACACACTTAAACAAAATGAATCGGATACAAATAGAATTTGTGAACATCCAATTACGGGCGAACAAATCTAAATTGATTCTAATTAAATCGGCCTCTGTTCCCGGGCCGATTGTGGGCACAATTAGATTTTGAGACATTTTAAGGATTATTTTCCGTAGGTTTTTCCCTAAAAGAATTGTTGCTCAATTTGATGGAAACCTTGTCAATAGAATGGAACGCGTTTGTTTTTTTTATACGTTGCGGTTTTACAATGTAGGGGATTGTATTGATAAATAAAATTCGAAGATTTTTCTAGTTCTAGAACAAAGCATTATTAATGCCTAGGCTTTTCCTTCGATCCTTCTTTTGCCAAGATGTGCAAATTACATTATTTATTCATCCTGGTTTACTAGTGTTCGCACAAAAAGCTACCAGGGCGACAGGAACACGCAACACGTACCATCCTAATGTTATTGGTTTTTGGCGTGCAAGTAGAGAGGTTCGCGCCCCGCGAGACCTCCAACGTTTTATCCCACCCTGGTACTGTGAGGTAAATTATTAAGATATTGTCGGTTCAATTCCCTGGCCGAGTAAAATATACCAGGTAAGAAAGATAAAAAACCGGCCAAGTGCGAGTCGGACTCGTGCACGAAGGGTTCCGTAAATTACAGTTAAATCAACCTATCTCAAAAACTATAAGAGATACTTTGATCAAACCAAAAATCGTTGAAAGAGTTAATTAGCATGCATCACCTCTATTTTTTTTAGAATTTTATACCCCGTAGTTATAAAAATAGAGGGGGGGGGACATACTTTTTACGACTTTGAGAGCTGATATCTCAAAAACCGTTCACTTTAAGAAAAATGTTTTTTAGAAAACTTTATATCATTTTAAAAGACCTTTCCATTGATACCCCACACGGGTATGTACATCGAAAAAAAAAATTTCATCCCTCAGTTACATGTATGGGGGGCCCCACCCCCAATTCTTTTTTTTACTATTTAGTGTCATATTTTTGTAGCGGTTCATACAACACATATTCCCATCAAATTTCATCACTGTAGTACTTATAGTTTCCGAGTAAATTGGCTGTGACAGACGGACAGACGGACAGACGGACAGACGGACATGACGAAACTATAAGGGTTCCGTTTTTGCCATTTTGGCTACGGAACCCTAAAAAAACTATACATATGCTCAAAATGACGCTACTGAAGTTACATTTATTTTGAAAATAAATCGGTCTACATAAATTAATTGATATTTGCATCTCTTGTTTGAAGGGTTAAATTAAAAAAATATTTACGTGTTAATTTTCCCAAGTGTTGTAAGAATGCATCAGTTAACGTAAACTAACTGTCTCGGCTTGCGTCTGCGCAAGTTAAGATGGTAACACATCGCCGGGTAAAGTTCTTAAAATATAACTTTGGAGAGCTTTTTCAAATTAAGTTCAATCATTGATATGGATGTAAGAATTCGTCACTAAGTGGTCACAAGGTTATTAAATTATACTTATTCAAAAGTCCGTTTTTGCAGTATTTCATTTGAAATCTTGGAACTAACTTAAATATGCTAATTCTCGCAGTCAGTGTGCAACTAACTTTAAATGAGTGACGAAAAGCATTATTAATAATCTTTCAGTAAAACAACTAAGCTTAGAGCTCAACGAACCGCGTACCTGCACCCCATTGTTCATTCAGTATAGCCCAGCTTAACATGCGCGGTAGGTCGACTCCTGCGCACCTAAGTTTATTATTACAATAACGGGTGTTTGGCTATTGTCGAATTGCACTAATGCATTCCTAATGCACGCCAGGATGTTAGGTTTGTGTTCGTACGCTCGTTTGTTTGAACACATTGTTTATTTCAAAGATGGCGGCCGATTAATCGATATTTCGAATAATTCCGATGTTTAAGATGAACTTAATGTTATTTCCGCAGCTAAAGGTAGGATCGGCTGTTGATTGGTTATGATGAAAATCGTGATTGTAGCAATGAGAATTGTTGCCGAGTTTAAATTGGTATCGCGATTAATCGAGATATAGCTTAAGTATCGATAGCTATAAGTACCGATAATAAGTACAAATTCCTTTCTAGATTTTCTTATCCAACTCTTACGGTACCGCGCCAAAAAGTAGCCAGTTCCGACACCAAAAACAGCTTAGTATTTTTTTTTTCCAAAAACGACAATCGTGAGGCTTTTTCGATTCCATTGCAAAAAGTGGATATCAAAAATTTATGTGAACCATTAAGGTGGTGCAAAAACAGAAATATGATAAGCAGAGGTAACGGGACTTAAGATTCTGTTACATCAGCCCTCGTCCAAGTTTGGAGGATAAGAAAGAAGGTAATTGATTTTCAATCGGAAAGATTAAGAATAAGAAAATGTTTTTTTGGGACGCTCTTATGAATTATTGAGACACCGTATTTTTGAAAGAACACGAGACGCATTTGCTGTTTTTCTATATTAGTAAAGTTTTCTATAATTTTAACCAATATTGAAAACACAAAAATACGTACTTTTTGGTATGTAAAAGGATATCAATATTGGTTGGCAGTCACCAAAACAAAAAACCAAGAAAAACTGCAATCTGAATATATTGTTTTCAAACGTATGCACTAGGGCATCATAAACCGTATAGAGATATCAAATTTCGCGAAAGCAATCCCGTTTGCTTCTCATCCGCTGTCGGCCGCTGTAAATCACGTGTGGCCATTAAAATCGCGATTATACCCGCCGTAAGTTGTCGATAAATCGAACACGAAAGAAAAGCTGTAGGGATGCGATTTTACGATAGAACGTTGTATACAATATCGATGGAAACTTTGTGATAATTTGGTCAAAAAATTGACTTGATTTACTAAACTGATGATAGAAATATTACATCTAATTGGGACTTGTAGTTGATTTTTATCGATGTTTATTAATAGTCAATAAAACCCCACAGTAAGTACATTTATAAACCAGCTATTTAAATAGAAATATGGAAATAATCTAGTACAAGAAGTTGGCATATTTATAAAATAGCAATTTCAATACAAAATTCAATATAAAAAAACTCGAATACCCAGAAATGAAATAAATAAAATTACGTCGACATGTCGATGTCGCCAGCCCTGCCTACGATGGAAAAAAGGGCTGGTTGGAAAAATCCTCAGTAACTACTATAAATTTTGTTTCGCTATGTGAAGGAGAAACAATCCATTTGTTGGCACCTAAATCTATGGGGTGAACGAGAATATGTAAATACGCGTAGAGGGACCGCGATCGCAGAAATACGACGAAAAAACGAGTTTCGACAAATAAAAGTTGAATTATGTCTTGATTTGAAGATGGTAGGTGATTTTTTGGTAGTAAAAAGTAAAGTAGCGATAGTTCCTAATATTACTATTTAATTTTCATTTTCGAAAAGGTCTGTTTTTCTATAATAATGTCATAAACATAAGGTCTATTAAGCAGTAATAATTTTTGAAGTTAATATATTAAGAGTAATCTTTCTGCAGTAGGTAATCAAAAATGAAAAATCTTGCAAAATAATATAAGACGTTTACTCTGTAGTTTTTTGTTCATATTAGCATATACTTACAGTGTTCTATCTAAAGTAAACAAAAAATACTAAACTACAAGAAAAACGAAGCACCTCACTAAAATATTTACACAAAGTTGGCTTCGGAAAACCGAAATTCCCTAATGATATGCGTCTCAAAACATAATTCTTGTGCAAAGGAAAAAGTGTATGGCGTATTTTACAATATTCCCAGACTCCTGGCAGTAACAATAATAATATATTCACGGGCCCCGGTGATTTCCGGAAATGTCGTAAAAATAAAAATCATAGCTCGGTACCCTGGGTTATCTTGAGGGGATGTCGAGCGCTTCAGCAAGGCTTCATAGACACGTAAAAAGTTTCACAGCTTTTAGTATTGTTTATGGATAGAGCATTTACGTTTAGTGATGTAACCGCGCTCTATGGTGTTTATGATCGAGTAATGGAGTGATCGTCATTTCTTTTTGTGTGAATAAAATTGAAATTCAAATTGTAAAACAGAAAAGTACTTTTTTATGATCAGTGACTTTTTAAAATGTGCTTTGACGATCTACGAGTTGAAGTACCGCACGTCCATGTTGCCGAACAGAGACGGTTTCGCGGCAAAGAGTGAATGTGAAACATGTGATGGATTAAATTTTTCGGCAGAACGACGTGACATCCACGGATTGAGCTTTAAATTATGCATGCTCCGCTTCCGCGCGTCAAAAAGAGCACGAATAAGTTTTTTTTTCGGTACATTTAGGTTATGTAAAGTAGCTGGTGAAATGAGTTTGACAACACTTTGCGGTAAAAAAGAAACATTGATTCTTTTTACAACAACCATTTATTTTACTGTTTAATTTAAGTCACATCTGTCAAAACCCCATTTCAATTACATTTTAAAACCATCTGATGCTCCGCAAAACAAAATCCCTGACATTTTAATACAACGCGATGGCACAAAGCTATTTTGAGCATAGTTTACAAGCAAAAGTCGTTAGAGGGCAGGAACCGACCACAAATAGACGTCAAAAAACTATGGACCCCTAGTTCGGGGCCTTTATGTCTCACCAGGGACGCATAAAGGTACGGAGGTGGCCCTAACCCTATCGAAGAGATGTGACCGGGTGATGGATAGCACTATCACAACCCTCCCGGTCCTTCTGTTTTCTGCTCGACGTGTCTCCTTGTTTATTTATTTTATGTTTTGTTTATGTGCGAACACGAGGACCGGCGATACATTGTCGTTTTAAATGTGAAATATTTTCTGTACTCGACTTTTTTTCTCCTTTTTCCGAGAAGAAAGATTGATGGCGATTCGTGTTTAGTTGCGTCAGCTATGTTATAAAAGTGTGATGTTTTACCGCTTCTAAACGATTAAAATACTCGATAAAGTTATTCGTTTTTAGAACCAATAACCGTCAAATTCGAACAGTCATGAGTCATGCAAAATAATTCACGTTTCATCGAAACTGATATTGCTAAAAAACACGAAATAAACTGATTGATTCTAACACATGTCCCGCCGAAATGAAACGTACTAAATTCTAAAAAAACTATCGACTAAAATAATCGACTAATTCTGTTTTATTGCACTAAAAACGGAACGACGCTCGCTAATTGAAAGACAGCTGTCAATTTTCGAAGTGGCGTACAACATTTTTACGAAGCGAGCGATTCGATGGCATAAAGAATTCAAGTGCCCTATCCGGAGTTACCGCTACAGGATCCACCTAAATTATGCAGATCTATAATGGACAGCCACCGGCCGATGTACGACCAAAAATAGTTTTTGGGCACAATTCGAAATGTTTGCGCTTAATGTGCCCGATGTTTCTCTATATTTGGTGTTATGATCGATAAATTGAATGCGTTATTGCTGTGAGTACCTCTCTTATAATTTAAAACGTATAAAAACTTTATCCTTATTGAAAAACTGGAAGTTTATTCGTACATTCAGTAACTAAAGGTAGCGGAAAAAGCTCTGTTACCGACAAAAAATGTTGCGCAAAGTAAACAAATAAACAACCCTTTCTTTGTAAAGCCGATTCCAGCCCCACACTAGATTAAACACTGTTCCCCGAAAACCGAAAATTGAAAATCGGATTTTCGCTAACACGCCGCCTATTATTCCCGTGAATCGCAATAGCAACAATGGCGCTAGTGAGACGGTAAATGGCGTCGATACTAATCTGTGGAGCCGGAAGAGTCCGCGCTGACGGCCATTCGGAAGCCGCAACTGGGCTAGGAAATGAGATAGGTGCGTTCTAACTCCTAGCGTGCTATGTTAGCCTAGTACCTGTCGCACAATGATGGAATTGGGACAATACGTGACATGTGTTAGATTGTGGGCCACAGTGTTATTGTTTCACTGTGCCTTTGTTTTGTGACTAATTTAGTTAGACAAGACTGTCACGGACGGTCTTAGGTAGGCAAGTTTGGACCTGCGGCAGAGTCGCCCACTGTTTCAGTTTGTCAATGTACAAACCGGAGGTCTGTTATGGCGTTAGAATGCGGTCTGCCTCCATTGACTATTGAGTCGGTTTGAAGCTTGCTGAAGTAAATAATATCAAAGGATCACCCATAAATACATAGCCATTTAAAAGCAACCATTAATTCTATACAATAAGACAGTTCTGTTCCCCCACACTATGTTTGGGCACACTCTTACTACAAAAGTAAAACAATAAAGAGTTTTGCATATCAATCGGGACATCAAAAGAGGCCGTATCATTAAAAATTAAGAAAAAGAAGTATGTAGTCCAGGCTGCTAGGTTAGGATGGACGATTTAGAGCTTTGAGTTGATGGGGTAAGGTTGAAAGTTGTTCGTGATAGAGTTCATGATGTGACTGTAGGAAATAATAGCGCATGTGCGCCTGGGCAGGCGGTGAGCTCAAACGGTTGCCAATAAATGTGAGGTAAATGTAAAAAGAAGTAATATTCATGAGGTGCTCGGAGGATGCTCTCGGATCCTAGGGCTGACACGCGAACACTCTGACAACCTCCTTTGACGTTTCAAGGACCAACGTACTCACAAAAGAAAAAGGGATAGAAGAAATATGGTCCTGGAACTTTCTGACATTAATTGCACATCATTTCTATAAGCTACTTTACATAGATTTTACTTCCTAGTAGGAACATCTATGAACTATAGGAAGTGGATGATAACTGAGTGCATTGATGGCAATTCACTTAGTTGCAATAATACTTACTAATACTTCCTGAACACCTGTAATATTATTTTAAATGGCATTAGAATTATCATTGATCTTAGCTTCCTCTTATAGAATCATCGACATAAGTAAACTAAACTATTTCAAAATACATATTTATTCTATCCAAAGCAACATCTGTATGAACTATTATAGAATCAGATAGTCATCTAACATGATATTCTTAGCCATGTTAGGCACAGCCAATCTTACATGATGCAACTTAGTATCAATGTTTCTACTGATAGACATCTCAATTGAAATGTTCATAAATTGAGAATTTATATCTGATTTTACCAGTACATTTGAAACGTGTCTTAACGTGTCTTAAGTTGTGTGTTGTGATGCAAGTTAAGAATTGTTGGTAAAGGATGTCCGCTAAAAGTTTGGTAGAAAATAATTCCCAAAACTGTGGCAGCCCTATCGTGCGTCAATTCAGTCTGTTTTGCATGCGACTCGAAGCAATAAATAACAGTAGGGTTGGCAAAAAGTGGCGCTCAAACGGGGCCATTGTGCCTCCGTCACAGCCGATACAACGCTTAGATTGTGGACCGACAAAACTCCAGATTGACATTAATTTAGTACTTTCAAATTTTGTTTAATTACCGCAAGAAACTCTAAAAAAGATTTCCCATTCAAAAAAAGTTACTTAAAAGCGTACACTTATAAATAAAGTCGGAATTTCAAACTAAATTAAAATCGACTAAAACAACATTTAAAATTAAAGTCGTCTAAATAAAACGCAGTTAAAACGAATTGATCCGCAACGAATCGGTTGCATAAATTAAGCGCGTGTCGCGCATTGATTAGTGCCGCGAGCGAATAAATAATAATCGAGTCCATTCGATTCTGATTCGAATGAATCGAATCGAAAATATACCGGTCGTTGCGTTTACACAGTCGATAGCGCGTTATGTCAGATAAAACATGCATTATAGGGCTGTGGTGTGAGCCAATCTATGTGCCTATGGCTTAGTATCAGTTACATGAGGTTTTTATAGATGCTAGCCATAATTTGTGCTTGATGCGTCCAATAATATTGAAATACAATGCTTGGATTAAGTGTTTTTCTAAACAGAAGCCCTTACATATATTTTTACTATTTTCTGAAGATTTGCAGTTTCCCACAAATCTATACCGGAATGGATAACGTAGCAGGCAAATGAAATGTGATTTGAGCAGTACATTTTAATGTCTTACTTAAGCTACAAAGTAACAGCAATCGCAAGTAACCGAGCGAACAGTAAGATGGCCTCGATCGGCCGTAATCATGTTATATCCAGCTCGCTATCATTATAAGTTACTTCTAGATAAACTTAATCACACGTTCGTTTCTAAATCTGTCCCGTACATCAGGCGTAAAGGGGGTACCAGACTGCACGCAGCGTATCCGCGGCGCACCGGCTCGCATAAACAGGCGATATCGCGAACGCCGCTTGACAAATTTCATATCTAACAGATATCGATGCGGTGTAAATCATCGCGCGGTCTCGCCCGCCTGCATGTCGCCCGCTCGGCGTGAGTTATACGTGTGGATGCAGCTTTATTTTACGAGCATGACGTGTGATGCGAGTGTGCGTAAGCGCATAGTTCACGCGCGATTGTCCAACTGTTTGAACGTCATTTGTGGTGGCTGAGTTATGGCCCTGTCATTATTTAGGGCGGTTTAAATATGTTTCGGAATGTTTGTAAAAGGGCTCTTCAGTTTTCTACATTCCAGATCTTCAAAAGAATTCCTTGGCTTCCAGAGAAACAACTGGATTAAACTTTTAACTTATCAATTCTCTATTCGAAAAGAGCTGATAAAATTATTGCAGCCGTAGCAAGATATGAATTTCCTCTTAAGTCTTTGGCTTACCCCTAAGTACTTAAGTTATTACAAAAAAATACCAGGAGAGCATAAGACGTGCACAACATCATGCCTACCAGGATTACATAAGATATAGCAAGTAGAACACAGCACTATCTCGAAGAGGCGGGGAGCCGCGCCCCGCGGCGCCGCAAATATTTGCACGCCGCCAACGCCCTATGTTTGCCTAGTACATAGCTGTTGTGCGCACAACTCCTGGCGTTGTTGGTGCCCTGGTAACTTGCAGTTATAGCGGATGTTTTGTTTACTCAAATACTTTCTTCAACTTTTCTTGTAATTCAGTAACGAAGCAGAATAACAGAAAAGTTTGAAGTTTGAAACGAGTTAGGTCGAAGAAAATTCTAAACTGAGTTTCTATTACAAATATAATTTTAAGGCAAATCTAGTGAGAAGCTGATGGAATTCCAGAAGAAAACTAATTCCGTATCCTAGTAAAGTAATTTGGAAGGCGAACCCCACAAATTCTCAAACACGGGTCACTGGGGTCGAACTACCGAACAATTTCGGCCATGTTCCGTACCGAGGTGTCGAGGAACAAGTCTGGAGCCGCGCCGACAAATCGCCGAGCCACGCCAATGCTGTGTCGTCAGCGGAGCCCGAGGCAGGGGCGGAGCGCCCGCCCTTGCACACGACCTCCACTCGTGTCGCCAAATTGGACAGAAGACGTAATGGGAGGCCAGGGGTCCCCAAAGGTCCTGTTTTGTTAGTTTGCTGTAAAAACTCCGTAATTGGTAGGCAGAGGTTTGGGGGTGGCTGTCGTTCAGGGATAATTACATGTTATCGTTTTGAGTCACAGTTACTTATAGAGATGATATTATGTTTGTTTACTTGCTTAGATAAAGTCAAACATTTTTGAATCGAAGCAAGTGACTTATAAACTTCTTATTTATAATCCCCAACTAATGAAAGTAACTCGACAAGACATAAACCCAAACATTTTAACCCTCAAGCCTTGTGTAACACCCGTAACGGCCGAAATGACTCGTATCAACGCGACTACGACAAATCAAACACAGTAATCTCCTGTTCTAAGACGCCGGAGCCGTCCCGAGTCGCTACATGTCCAGTGTGCGGTGAGCCTTGCCTGACACCCGATAAATCAACCGGATCGAGCCGATCGCCTGCATCCACCGACCGGCTTCGAATAAGTAATGACTAGAGACAAACCAACTTGTGTCCCGACGTAATTATTTAATTAATAGAAGGACACCATCGATCCAAGATATATTTTGGAGTGTTTGATTCAGTTGACAACAACAGAAAAACAAAGGAGGTTACATAATGTTGCCACAATAAAAAATATCCAATCATAACTACAACTGCTAATAACTTTAGGCTATGTACGAGATTAGCATCGCGATTCAATTAAAATAATCATAGCTCTATCTACCAACAAACTGCCGACGCTATTATGAACAAAACAAAAGCACAAATTAGAAAACAATCTCTTACAAAGTCGCTCACATGAATGGCCGAACAATTACAGAGCACGAGTCAAAAATGACTCGAAACATATTTTTTCTAATCCCTTCCCACGCATAAAGCTCGCTAGTAATTACAGGTTTGGCTCGGTAATAACATATCGCATCAATAAAATTGTATATCATTCAGTTGTGTTTCCCGCGAACGCGTCGGGTGATTAGCGCAGCCATCTTGTGGGCGGGCACACCCGAAGGCGACACGATCTCCGATTCCATTCTCAAAAATAACACTAATCGGCGAATCGAGCACGCGCCCGAACACCCGAACGTGTGTTTTTCAAATTTGGAATGTACCAAACGTCCTACGACGTTATTACCGCGCAGGGATTTGACTACTGTCACTTTTGACAGATGTGATTGACGTTTATAAATACCGCAAGTCAAGTGCGAGCTTGTTATATTCCGTTTGGGAATTCACATTTTTTTATGATGATGAAGGGCTTTCAAATGTCATTTCCAAAAATTTAATTAAAGATGTCTCCCCATGTATCCAAACTATCATCGTTTTTCGTACATTTTCAGCTGCATCCTTGCGGTGTAATGTTAATTACCCAGCTTGGTCGGTCGACGCAGATGAGTGCATATTGAAACGTCAAAAAGTGTATGTTTTCTTTTGCTTCTCATTTTCGGTAGCTCCCCAATATCGTCGCGTCATGAGCGAGACAGGCATCGGCCGACGGACGCTGGCTTTTGAGAGATGGAATAGAGAACCGCCTGTTTTACCAGGAAATAGACGGGGAATTGGAAATTTCAATTTCGTTTTCAGTTGGTTACTTTGTGTTACGAATGGAGGAACGTTGTTAGCGGTTCGAGGTACGAGACATAAGTAAAAAAATCCCGTCGCTGATACTCAGTTTGACAAGTAACGATGGCGATGCATTTTTAAAACTCATTTGTCATTCGCTCACACTTCTGTTTGAACTGATTGACTCAAATAGGAACAAGCAAGGGCGCCAATGTAGCAATTACTTAATGAAATAATAACAATCTTAGCTAATGTTATAACCGAAATGAATAATCAAAGTAAGACGTCGTCCAAAAAGTTTAATCCAAGAAGCGAACAGAAAATCATTCATTCATATTCATAGTGGAAACAGGGAGCGAGGCTTTCACGAAAATGGCTCCCTGTTCCTAGGAAGAGTCGGGATGAGATGCATGAATATTAACACGCCACCGGTACCAGGGAGCTATAACTATATTAGAGCAAGCGCTCGCACTGCATGCCAACGGTAGGGGCACGTTTGAAGTTGCGCCCGGCTACGTTCTGAAATTTGACATTTTGACAGCTCTCCGACGTTGGCTGCCTTGTCTCCCGTCCCCCTCGTGCACCTACCGCCCGCCTCTCGCCATCCCTCTCGCACAATAATAACATTACGTGCACGAGATTCCTGTTTCTGCTACGTCTGACTTCTGATATGAATTGTTAATGCATCGGTAATTGATATTATAATTTTGATAGACCATTTTGTTCTAATGGTTGTGGCTTTTAGTGTGAGAGCTTGCTATCTTTGTTGTAAACGTTAAATATGTCATGTGATACAGCTTTTATGTGGCGTTGGGGGTCTGGCTGCCTTTGTTTGGGCTCGTCTTTGTGTGAACGACGGAATGGATTTTGGTTACACTGTTTCAATCAGCTTATTTGTGATCTTCGATTTATTGCTACTTACCTATTCACGTTTTGAGGTCACAGTTGATGCTATTGTGTTGTTATGTAAATGAAAAACTTTACACATCAGTACACGTCATCCACAAAACGCTTAGAGCAATGTCATAAGATTTCACAGCGTTCCCAATTAGAGATCTCTAGATGTCACGGAGCAAGAAAAGAAATTTCACAATACCCTCGGCAGATCTCAATGTCACCGGTAAAAGTCATCCATTGAGTCTCCACTTGAATGACGCACAATTGCTCCAAATAGCGAGACGAGACAACAGACAAGTCTCTTCACAGCCAGAAAGCCCATTGACACCAATTTCACACATCAAAGTCATGGTTTTAAACACAGCATTAGCCATTTCAGTGAGTCCTTCAAAATCTGGACGACAGCTACTGAACAGACGATAGACACGTTACTACAAAAGAAAACGAACAATACTTTGAAAAAGACGTTCTAATTCGCAGACACTCTGAACATGTGCTAATCGAAGTCTGGACGAAAAAATGTCCGACAGAAACTTAGGACAAGGCTGTCAATCGACTGTCGATGTTCCCAAAAAAGGTATATTTAAGGCTCAAAATAGCCCGTCAGTCAACCTTTTCAGGAGAGTAAGCTGGCTAAATTCGCACTATTCCGGGGGGAAATTCGGTGACGCCTGGAAATAGGAAAAAATAAGGATAGTGGACGGCGGCCAGTCATTGTTGCCTCGGATCGACTGGGTTTTTAAATAAACGATGCGGTGTAACTAAATGTGGAAGCCTTTAAATATCTGAATAGCGCTGAATTGAAACGTAGTTGATGTGAATGTTTTAGTGTTTTGTTGAATTCTGAGAGAATAAGGGAGGAAAATATAATTGTTATTCATGTTCTTATTTAGTCAGTCATGTTAAATAAAATAACAGCGTAAGATTAACAAATCAAAGCAATTTTAGCTGTTTCCACGAATCCGTTACAAAACGTTTGCAAAACCAAAAATAGTCGTTTGAAAAATACAATTTACATTTAGTTTGACGCAAAGAAACAGGCCCGACCTACCAGGGCATCATATCAACGTGGAAACATCAAAGAAACTAAGAACAAAGTGAAAACAGAACTTGGCTCGTTTGATTAGGCGCGTTCTTAACATACGACCGCTTCAGGCGAACGCTTTGTAACATCCATCCTTTGTGTAGTTACGTTGAAACAATCAAAGCTTACTTCTTGTCGATTGTTGGGCTCCTGGTACTTCTGACTGAAGGGCGCCTGACGGCAAAGAAACGGTCAAATTGTGACCGTCAATTTTGATCAAGGAGTTGGGTAGCAAAGAATTGGGTTATGGGTTCAAAAGATGCTATATGCCAGCGAGTCGGAAAGTTGACAACGTGTGTTCACATGTCACGATAATGTTTGGAAAACAATCTTTGAGAAATGAAATGATTTTCAAAAGATTTCATATTGACAAAGTCTTCACGTCAAATATCATGAACCAAATCCTCGCTATTTCCCAAGAACATTGAGTTACGACTGAGCCACAAGGAATAAGACTCTCAGTACATAATATACATGAATGATCGCGCATGAAACGCAGCCAAAATACACTGGCAGGCCGAATTATCGGCCACACCTCACACGTAAATAAAACGGGAGTGATACGTACGTAAATGCACGGAAAAAACAATACTGCAAATATAAAGAGGTTATCCGAAAATATCCTCGACGTACAATGCAGTGCAAAAAAATTGTCACACGCGGCGCGAATGTCAATAAAATTTGATGTTTACGCGCCGGGCGATATCTCGCGGCAAATAAAACCGCGCGCCACTTTAAACTGTTTGCGTTCGTTGGAAAAATGATTTTTTTTTATTCCGTTTTAGTTTTGTGAGCATATTTTTCGGCCGGCAATTGTACGGAAGGTGTTATTTAGGAGTTCCATTGAATTAGCGGATGTTTTTAGTTGTGTTTGCTTTTTTTTTAATTGACAGCTATTGAAAATGTTTGGCTATTATTTTTGTTGGTTTTGCGCTTTATTTATGGTAATAGTTGTCTGTTTTAGTGGTTTTAACTTCGCTACATTAAAAAAAATATTTTTAAAAAATGGATTTTTAATCGAAATAAATCTCTACATATCTCAGTTTCTCTAACAAAGAAGATAAGGGGGTGTTCACAAAAACTGTGTTCTAACAAGCAAGGGTCCGATCGATATTAGGCGGGCGACACACGATAAACCCAATCAGCACACAAAACATAAAGAGGCGTGCACATGAGACAGAATTCACGAGCACATTAACAATACACCGAATAGCCATTTGTGTGGCGCAAGTCATGAGTAAAAAGGGAAATATCCACCTTTTTATATAAATAAACTTGATCGGAAACTGAAAATATTTCAGTTTCCAGCCATTTCTAATTCGGTTGTCTATAGAAATGTCTAAAACACTGGGCTTACAGTAAGCTTCAGGAGTTTGATTTAATGTGGCACATTTTATGGTCAGAGTTTGATCAAATAATTTTAGTGGTACTTTCTATATTTAGTCGCCATCGCCAATTAACCTCCAAAAATAAATGAATTAATGACTGATAAACACGAATTCTTAAACAAGAAATATCTGAGGCCCAGAAAAAACACAAAAATCATCTGAGAGATCCTCACTAATCAACCCAAAAATGACTCTCTAAAATAGTTCAGTACACCATTAAAAAAAAAATACGTCATAAAAAGGTCACACAGCCACAAACTTCATACTTCGAAGCTGACAATTCAACCCTCCAACGCCCATGATACGCGCCCCGGTCGCATTGTACCGGGGCGTCCGATAACCCTGTCAGCGGCGTGACGGAGTGGCGTAGTTATCGCGCGTATTGTACGCTTCCATTGTGTGGCGACGTCTTCATACGCCGTGGAGTGTTGGAGGCTTTAGTTTTAACGTCTATTTTGATATGTTAGGTGAGACTGAGGTTTGAGAGGCCATTTTGTTTTGTAGTTTGTAGATATGCTAAGTTTTTAAGTCATATCTACATCATTTGAAATTGTGTGTCCGTTTGTAGGAGGTAATGTTAAGTTTTTATGTCATACATCATCTGTGTAGCCTTTTCCCAATTATGTTGGGGTCGGCTTCCAGTCTAACCGGATGCAGCTGAGTATGCTAAGTTTTTAAGTAGGTATTTAGAGTTAATTGTAAGCCTAGTTGAACTCATAAAATCTGCAAACTAAAAGACTTAATTTTTGCAAGATTTCCACTACCAAAACTTTCTAATTCCACAAGTCCATATCTCTTATTAGGTGACAGGAATCAATAAAATAACTTAATAAGCCTAAATAATGAAACTTAAAACTTTTCGTATATTGCCATACCAATCACAAAAATTCTT
This sequence comes from Helicoverpa zea x Helicoverpa armigera, assembly GCA_033682625.1. Lineage (NCBI taxonomy): Eukaryota > Metazoa > Arthropoda > Insecta > Lepidoptera > Noctuidae > Helicoverpa > Helicoverpa zea x Helicoverpa armigera. Next base: position 1,046,865 of record JAWIIS010000050.1, read on the forward strand.
CCTATAATATCTTGATACTCAACAGGTGCAAAACCAACGTCATAATTTCATCACTCAACTAAAAGTCACCATCAGGCCATTACGTAAGACTTTCCTAGAAGTCAGCCTGTGTTCCTATTGGTCGAGCGAAGTAAATGTCTTGGGTTTGATTGGCCCGTTCGTTACGGGGCGTACTGTGAACATCGTAGGGTTAACTCGAGTAGGTAGTTTGGTAATGTGCGAAGTGAGTTTCTGGTAGTTAAATGAACATTCTTGGTTTGGATAATTTTGGTATTTTAGAGATGTTATAAGAAGTGTTAGATTTTTATGCTGTTCAGTACGATCGAAGTATGGATTGCTCAAGATTGGATGTTCTTTCAAAGAGGAGATTTTTTTTGTTTGTACCTCTTAGGCTCCGAATTTTATCCTGGTACGGGCAGTAGTTCTCATGGGATGCGGGTGAAACCGCGGAAAAGCGGCTAGTAGTAAGTTGATGAAATAATAAGAAAAAGAAAATAAATAAAAATAATTATCGTTTATAATGTTGTAGCCTAAGTACTTATAAGTGCTCATACTGACATATTATACTTATTATAGAAATATGTTCTACCACATATATGAGATCATAAATCTAATTTACTATCATTTTTACAATGGCAATTTTAGTATCATCTCCTATACGACACCATTGATTAGATTCTCAATAGTTTTTCAGTTTATTACCCACAATATCTGTGAGAACCCATTAATCCGTCAGTTTTACATGTCAATTATAACTTTCCCATAGTTTTTCATACATGTGTATCAATGGAGAATTTTCCATATTTTTTTTTCTAGAGGTATCATGCACTCTTTATGATTACTAAGAGTTTTATTGCGATAGCAAACGCTTAGACTGTATGATCATCTCCCGAGCCTTTTCCCAACTATGTTGTGGTCGGCTTCCATTCTAACCGGATGCAGCTGAGTACTAGTGTTTTACAAGGATGCTTAGACTGTGTATGTTTGATAACCCTTCACATAAAACAGTCTTAACGGATTTCGATGAAACTTTGCAGTGATATAGCTTGAAAAATTTGCATAATACGTAAGTATAATTTATTTAGCTGCGGGACGTAGTTTTCTTGTAATGTGAGTGAAACCGCGGGCTAAAACTAGTAGTGTAACAATCCCAGAATTTTCCTAGACTAGGCTAGACGCTAAATCCTACACAGCTTTACCTCAAAAGTTCAAAAGATCACTCTATCAACATAAATATATTCCTATATAATATAACTACGTAATAATATTACCAAATTAACATATTTTCATGATAATCAGTAAATAATTGAGTATTTTACTGTTAAAGTAGTGTCATAGGCCATAAGTCGGGTCTTACAATAGCTTATTTAATATGGTCATAGAACATGTACTAAGCTTAGAAACATATAATATTATGCGCAAGACTTTATGTTCAAATATATTCGTTTTAGATAAGAGCTGTTTACTTTGGTATTTGGAAATCTAACTTTATACATAGAAATACAGGGAAATCGTCCTAAGTAAGTAATCACTCTAATCTATTTATTTAGAGTATTATATAGAAAATATATGTATTACTTTATGAGATTATCGGTAACAGCCAGACAGAAGTGAAGGATTTTGTTTTATGAAATGTAGCCATAATCATACAGCTATCAATAATTTGTAATCAGTAAATCGGTTATGCTAACTAAAGCATGATGTCTCTGAATCTGTTTATTTTTGTGTCTATTTGAAAATGAGTGTAGCCGTATGTAGAAAGAAACTAGATTTTACTAGTTGTGCAGAAAAAATCCATTTGATACTCTATTTCAATCCATCCATAAACCAATAACTTTAACTTCGAACCGAACCACCAGTAACAATAATTAAAATCACTTTAAAAAACGCGGAAACCATTACTCCAACCCCCATACACAAAACACAACTCTAAACCAATAAAAATAAAGTTCAAATTCGCGTAGCTTAAGTTATCATTTACAGCCTAAAAAGTAGTTAATTTCGTAAAGGCGGGTTCACACTGGCGCAGTGGAAGCGTGGAAGGTTGGGCGTAGTATCGTGACGACTCAATCGCGATGCTATCGGGTGAGCGACGAGGCCACTTGCAAATGCATTTGTATGTAACTACAGGCTGTTTAATGTAAGTTGTTGTTGGTTTTGGGAATGGTTCTTTGATATTACTGGAGTTTTAGTTATAATTTTAGTAGAGAGATACAGGAAAACTGATACATCTAAACCTTATATTTATAAGTTAAAAAGAGGGTTAAAGCACCAGAAACTTTTAAGAGAGATCTCGAAGGACTATCATCTGTTTGCTTCTAATAAATATCCTCTATAATTCAATATTTTGTTTTGTCTATAAAATAACTGATTTGCCTAGTAAGATTCTCGCAAATCAGCTTCCAAATTGATTATAACATTGACAACTTATTACAGAAAAAGAAACTAGTAAAGTAAACTTGTAACTTGTGTGTAAAGTAGAGGTAAACTAGTCTTAAAGTTTTGTATGTAATATACTGATCTTGTACTGAATATTTGAAAATTTGACAACTACAAGTTTTCAAATTCGGCAGCACTCTGTAGTCTACGTAATCCAGCAAGCGGGACAGTGAAGTGACAACTTACTCGCACTCGACCCGTCTGAACACGCGCTTATGTTGCTTGAATATTGTTTATAGAGAATTGAAAGATGCATGCGACGATATCAATAGATATGTATCTATTTCTTTGTGAATGCTGATTTTTACTGAAATAACAATTATTTCAGGCATGTCTTATAACACTCAAAAATTATTAACTGTGATTCATCTTCATTATCATCAATTTAACAGTTTTTTTTAGTTATAGCAAGTAGAAATCAGTTACATACTACTAATTATTTACTAGAGGAATTAATAAATTCTCACTTCCTTTTTATTAGTTACAATTAGCTACAAGCTACAACTATAAAACAAAATATAACCTAACACAAAACGACGTATTTTTACTCGATCAAACTGAAAGAAGGTGCAGGAGTCCGCTAGACTCCATGAAACAATTACTTAGACTGAAAGAGGGGGCCTGGGAGACCCCCCTCCTACTAGGGGGTACCTGAAGCCATTCTCATAATGCACCACCGGTTCACTTCTTAAACTTAACACTTTAAATAATTGCCTGATGGTGCTGGCGGGTCCGTTGTACCCAGGTGTTATTTTGTTCAACATTAGTCCGGCAGTGAAAGGGTTGGGCTTTTATTGTAACGACCAATTACAGTGATTGCAGTTTTGTGGGTTTTTTTTTGTTTTATGATTAGTTAGTGATTTATGGGCGGATAAAATTCCGTTTTTATGACAGTCTGTTGCATGGTGACAATACAACTTATATGGCCTTACTACAAAAACTTAAACACCTGTTTTACACTTGTCTAAAATAAATGTGGCTGCAAAATGAACCATATGTCAACGTCATAATTTGACATTTTTTTAGACAAGTCTTAAACTGACGTTTAAAAGTTTTTGTGGTAAGACGGATATTGCTAATTTCAGTGGGTAAATAGTGTAAGTATATGTCAAAGCCTTAAAATACAACACATTAAAAACTATTAAAAAGACGTAAGTATAAACAATTAAATCAACAATTTCATAACTACAAAAACCTACGATAAAAAACTACACACGCCCAACCACGTGTGTTTAAAATCTGAATTTTTAATATGACTAAGTGAAGTTCTTAGGTGTAATTTAACACTTTTCAGGCAAAGTCTAGACTGAAAAGTGCAGCGAAAATTTTAAGACTAGCTCTGAAATATGGCGGAAGTGTGCGGGGGATAATGCCGTCATAATGTATGGAGTTTAATGCGTCCAAGGATTATTGTCATGTGCATTTAAATATGCAGCTTTGCGGAACTGGTTAAGCAGTTTTAGATGTGTTTTAAGCGGTTTTAGATTAGGTTAGAACTTTAACTTTTATTAGGTACTTATTAATGTAAGGTTTAGGGACATCTTTGCTAAAATTCTAAGGTTATCATCAGGGTTTTTATCGTCCCACTACTGGACTCAAGCCTCTCACACAGAGAATGATTGAGCGGTACTCACCACGCTTGCTCAATGCGGGTTAATTGTAAATTCTAAGCTTTTTTTAAAGGAAAATAAACTAGACTTTTGCAAGCCTATTGTAGAGATTATTGCAAAGAAAGCTTTACTGTCTTAATACAAAATACAATGTAGCATTAGCTTTATTTAATGCAGAGATACATCAAAATGAATCCTACACCTTATTAACAAAATTACACTGACATACAAAGTGACATATTATTTGTTAAAATAATCTTATATTTACACAATTGGTATCCAATCAAAGTCTTCAAGTCTTTAAGTAGTTCTAATAATTGCTGTACCCATTTGTGCGACTGATCATTCATCATCAGAGCTAATATGATGATGATGATGATGATGACTCAGAGTATGTCACGCACTGAATTACACTTGATTGCTTTGCACCCGTTATGGCATAGTTTTAATTTGGTTACTGTAGTTTATTTATCGATATTGATAGTTAGACGAGTTGTTAACTTAGTTAATTCTTATGTAATTGGTACCTGTTATTTTACATAATTTCAAAATTAATGCTGTGTGTATTTATTTAGTATTTTAAAATGGTCGTGGTGATTAGGATGAAGTTAGTTTAGAAGTAGTTCAAAACGCAGTAGGACGAACGGTACTTTGTATCCGCGTGAGTGACAGATATCCTCTAAAATAAGAACGAATCCGCGAGCAAGAGCTAGCTAGCTATTGATATTGAAAAAACATACCGGCCGAATTGAGAACCTCCTCCTTTTTGGGAAGTCGGTTAAAAAGTGACGCATTATTTCGCGAATTAAAAAAGCTTTTTCACTCCACATTACATTTTCATTCTCATTCTCCATATTTCGCGAGTATTCTCACAAATATCTCGACAATATATCCTTCGGTTCGGATCGGGCTGGCCAGCGCAAATCCGTTGTGACGTCACGAACCGTCCAATTTCGCTAATGGTGCTTAAACTTTACTTATTCTGCGAGTTATGAAGCCAACGCTTGCTTTAAAAAAATATTGAAATTCTGACTTGTGCCGGTTTTTCGCGTGTTTTTTTTGTGTGTGTTATATTATTGAAATTTATTGTTGTTTGTAGTGATATTTGGGAGTATTTTATGATGTTATTTACATATTATAATCTTGAGAGTAGTAGTATCAGATGGTAAAATGTAGCTTAAGTTAGAATAGTTTCGTGTGAACGGGATCGTCTCATGTCCAACTGGAGTTTTTTTTGGATATTTTAGGTACATACTTACCTGGACGTCAGAAGGAATTAGTGTTGGAACTTACCTGAAACAAGACAATGAAAAATCGATTAATGTTTATTTTAGTAGTTTTTCCAAATCAGAAAAAACTTAGTTTTATAATTACAAATGCCTGTAGCAGTATGGTTAAATCTACGAATTTAATCAATATCTCGTTAATTACCCCAAACATCCAAAGTCCATTGACGCCATTAAAACAGCATTTCGTGATAACTTTAAAAATGGACAAATAACTGTAGTTAACCCTGAATCGCGGCGGTCTGCCGTACCCCCTGCGCTCATTACCGCGTCGATGCGATACATTCATATATCAACCTGCAGGTAATTGAAACGCTCGGGTCCTTTCGACCTTTACAATCGTCATAAACTTGATATACGCGCGTGCAGGGTTAAGTTTTATTAGTTATGCAGCGGCTGATTGGCAATTTAGCTAGTCGGAGCTTGAAGGGTTAAGGTAAAAGTGCTTTCTTAGATCAGTTGAGAAATTCAAAAGTTTTTGACATAGAAGAGAAGTGAAAATAGTTTTCTTTGTGATACTTGATATCACAAAGCTAAAGGGAACGGTTTTCATAAAGCGCACATTGAAAACGTATTCACTTGGAAATCATAACAACTACCTACGTCCACAACCCTAAACTAAAACTAATTTCCCTACACACAATTAGCAACAATAGTCGATTATTAAATGGACCAAAGGAAATCCAATGGTATTATCGGAAAATCTCAAGGGTGGACCAGGCTCCCAGAAGTCCGAAGCGGTCAGCGTGGCTAATCGCGCGAGAGGCATTATCTCGCGGCCAGCCTCGAGTTAATCGCCCGACGGCCTCTGATTAGCTAAGCTCCCAGCCTATCTGCCCCCCTGGTGTTCAGAATTATGCAGGCACGAGTTGCTGGCTGACCCCGACGGGAGATAGCGAGATAAAAACACTGCGTTGAACTTTGATGGTGTTTCTACGGGGTTTCGATGATTTATTATAGTTTTTTTTATCTTTGTGTAGGGGAAATTAGATGTTTAAATTAATGTTTAAATATTTAAATCACGTCAAAAGACAAGGCTAGTTATAACAGTTTAAATCGGTACGAAAATTGTACAAAATATTTTTTTCCATGACATAGTAGTTTAATCAGTGGAAAATGTAGCTAAAAATATGAGCGCTCATTAAGCTAGTTAATAAATAATGTGGCTAAAACATGAACGTCACACAACCAGGTGGGATGATGAACAAAACTTTGTAGGGTTGTGCTGACCCGGAAAATTGTGGAAAAATGTTGCTATGAAAATTTTTAAGTTGTTGTGATTTAAAATTTTTCAAAATCAGTTAATAATTTTATATGATTTAGCCTTGTGTAAAACTAGAATAGTAAGGTAGAGAAAAAGTTACTACAATTCTGGTCTTTGGTTTTCGTTCTATGTATTATAAACAGTCTAGACAGCTGATGTCCTATCAAAATTTAACTAATATATTCCCAATCAAAAAACCTTTATTACTGTTTAAGTGTAAACAGTATATAAACTTAAATATCAACAACAAACAAACGAATCAATTAATAATTTATTAACCCTAAAATACAGCTAGGTAGGTGCAACATTAATGCGTGCCCCTGTACCCCGCGGCACCTGTAGATAAGTCACAGGCGCGTCCGATACAAATGACCGCATTATCGGGCCGGCCAGCGAGCAAAGCTCTGTTTATTAAAATTAAATAAATATGCCCGAAAGGTGACAAGGAGGGAGTGTGTGTGTTTGGGGAATATTTTGGTGCAGTGGAGGGTTAAGTATGTGTTTTATTACAGAAATTGTTAAATAATGAGATGAATTGATGTTGAGAAAAGTAATTTACTACAAGATTTTTTATTGTAAATTGTTTGGTTTTAATGGTATAACGGTGTGAAGTAACAGAATCTAAACGAGAACTAACGTTCACAGGCACGCCAGCCATGAGTCGCAACTACAGCTATCAGGCTTACCCGCTAGGCCGGCTAATCCGAACAGCTCTTTGTTTAATTAAATCGATACTATCGAAAATTGCCAACTTGCAGCAATCATTTAGATTCTATTCTCATTGGATTACATCCTCCTTTCCACACTTGCAATTTTGCTTCGAAAAAAGCGGAGTAAGGAAACACTTTCCGAGTTCCCGCGCGCCCGGGACCGAAGTTCGCTCACAATCTAGATATATGGGCGAGTTAAGATGTGCATCTAAATAGCCTCTGCCGCCCTGGTACCTAACTTTAGATTACTTGCACCAAGTTTTACCGACTTTTCCCCTGGAAATGGTAAGTTTTCTCCGGCTTGGGGAAAAATTTCCCGCATGTAACCCATTCAGTTTGACTCAAATTTACTGCTCAACTTGAACCCAGTGTGTGTTGGTTAATCATACGCTTTTGTAGAACAAACTACGAAGTGCGGTAAAAAATAAATTTGTTTGTACAAAAGATCTGCGCTCGCGTTTAGAGGGTTATTTTCTGAGAGCAATTTACATGGTGTTCGCAAAACGGTAAGTTCGTAAAAAACTAAAGGGTAATTCGCATAAAAGTCGACACCATGAAACGACCCCATGCGGCCACCATAACTTGAAGGGTTCCAAGGGTTGATGGTTCATTAACAATTCATAAGTGAAAACACTTTGACCGTGTGTCTATTACGGGCCCCCGCAGGAGTCGGCAGATCCGATGCATTTTTAAAACGGGTCACTTTTCGATTGTAACCTCGACAAATTATTGGAAACATGTGTTTGGAAATTTCTCTACAGTTTTAGTATTGTTTTCGTGCCCTCTCTATGTAATTGGTGATGTATTTTCTATAAGGTTGAGGTCGGTTTTAGTCTAGAGTTATATCTTACTAGCTGTCGGATCATCCGGATAAAAAGTAGGATATGTCCTTTCTAAGGATCTAGACTATTAGTATACTAAAATTGGTTAAGTAGTTTTGGCGTAAAAGCGCGATTGACGAAGTTACTTTCACATTTATAATATTAGTAAGGATTTATGAATGGTTATATAAAGTTAACTCACTTAAATAAAGGCTAGGCAGATGATGATGACTTCTGCCTAATCGAAATATATTGTCAATACCGATTCCAATTAATTTTCTGAAATAAATTTCTGCACAAATGACCAATGAAACCACTTATACTTTAGAGTAAGATAGTGGAATTAATTCAATTATTCGATCTTATCAGTCGGGCCTTTTACCAAACCTATCTTTATCAATGAACTTTGCAATTAACGTAGGAAATAAATACTAGTGCATCAGGATTACACCTCTTTTGAATGCAGGTGCCCTGGTATTTTAAATATCAGAATATTTCTTACTACATGAATAGAGACATGATATTTAAAAGAACTATCATTGATGGAGTTGCAAAAAAAGAAAATGTCAACGTTTTTCTTTGTTTGTGTATCAAACAAAATGTTTTTAATGTTATTTATAGAACCATCTTTAGTATTTATTTTTTTTTTTTTCATAAAGAAATATTTTTTTTTAACAAAACGCTTCGTGATAGGTACTAGGAATGCATGACAACTGAAGAGGTAGATAAAGACATCAATGTCAGTGTTAAAAGACAAATGCGCTTTTTACATACATACGTACATATAAAGAAATGGTAATATATTAGAATTGCGTGCATATAGACGCAATGGAGCGTCGGTAGTTAATTATTTTTTCATATGACATTGACAATGAATTCCTGCTATTTATACTGATTAATCGATTTTATTTCTGTCATTATTTGACACCTTGATTGATTTAGCGTAAAATCAACTTGTCAGGAGACTTTATTTTAAAATAGCACGTAAATGTTTTATTAAGACTAATTACTAAAGGCTGAAATGCAATAGAAATAATTACAATTAATAAATATTGTTTTGTGTTGCAAGAGTTTATCTAAGAAATTGATAAGACGTTACTGCTGATTTTTATCTTGTCACAAAAAACCTACTTAACATACGACAGATAAAATTTTAATAACAAAAAAGAGCCTTTATTTCAAGAAAACACAAAATACAAGAAACATTATAAAGCTCAAAATAAGGCGAAAACAATATATCTTCGGTAACCCCACAGTCATCTACATGGAAGCCTCGGGACAACGCAGGTGCGACTCTGTCACATAAATAGGAATACCTTCCACCCTTTTTAATATACCCTAGATTTGGTATAACACCCTGATATAGGGACTCAAAGAATATAAGGGGTTTTTCGCGCAATATAACTGTGACATACGAATACATTAATCAAAGTGCGAGGCTTCGCGAGGATTTTTCGCTTGATATTGTGTCCGTAACTTATGGTCTCCTGGTAGCTAATATCTTTGAGCGTACTAGTTTTTGGAGAATGTCTCTGTTATTGATATGGTTGGAGATTATTTTTTTACTTTCGCATATTGAATTTTCAGCGAAAATATTAGATTTTCCTTCTTCTTCTTAGTTCACAAAATATCTTTATTTAAGCTTCTCAGTAATTCCACGTCATTACGAGACAGACACAACAATTCATTAGTTAGTTTAGTACAACAATGTTCGTCAAAAGCTTTCACATAACAACCATGACATCGTCCACGTAAGCCACGTAGACTTGTTATTAGCAATTCTGTGGTCCCAGTCGTGTCCACCCATACCCATGTACCTTGTGTCCTGCGCACCTTCTCATGTCCGTAAGTCAGTCCTAATAGATGATACGTGAGATACCCTGTTTGTGCATAGTGATGTTACTGGCTACTGGGATTTGCCGGAAAGAGAGGAGTGTGTCGACGCGTATATTTATTATTTGAAAGATTTTTTAATTGATTTTGAGTTGAAATTGTGGATTGTTTTAAGTACTTAAATAACTTGAAGTAACTGCATAACTAACTGGGTAACGGGTAACTGGGTTGAGGAGGTCAGATAGGCAGTCGCTTCTTGTAAAGCACAGGTACTCAGCTGAATCCGGTTAGACTGGAAGCCGACCCCAACATAGTTGGGAAAAGGCTCGGAGGATGACTAAAATAACTTGAAGTTTGAGTTCAGTTACGTTTATACTCATTGATTCTGTAGTTTTGATGAGTATTCAAAAATGAAAATGAAAAATTTGTACTTGCCAAAATATTATTCAAATGCAAACATCAAAAAGTACACGAGCGCCCGTATTAAGTAACCTGAGTCCCGTGTCCAGCGAGATACACGTTATCTTAACGACCCCTCCCCCGGGGTTGGATACACCCCCGATACACCGGCCAGATATGGAACGGCCAATTTTGGTCAACTGTGTCTCCGTTACGACTCTTCTTGTTTTGATCTGTTGATAAGTCTCCAGTTTGTCTATGATTAGTTGTTCGAGATGAGATTGTTGGTAGTTTATGGTCATTAATTGCGATAGCTGGTCACGATATCTAGTACCTTTGCCACTTTTGTAACAAACTCATTTGTGTAGCAAATTATTTAACAAAACTTTCATTTTTTTTGTTACCAAGCAGTGGTTTCGCAGAGTTCCTGATGTTCCATTAGATCAATAATTTATTAAAAAAAAAAAAAACGAATTTATATTTGATTAATTCGTTTTTCTGATATCTCACTGCAGAACTAAAATCATCACTTGATCTACCTTTTAGTTACTAAAACCCTTTAGTTACACTATGCTAAGCAAACCATTAGACACTACATCTTAAGTACAGACAACAAAAGCAGTCGTATTATAAGTTAATTAATACTTTTAGTAACACGATATCGTAAGTGACGAGAGGGTGGCTGTTTGCAAGGGTAACGGGTTCGGTTCCCCGAATAGATTATCCGAGTTATAAGTGTACAGAGTTTGCTTAGGATACTTGACGTTTACGGGGTTTCAGATATTCAAGCCTTCCCTTTGGAGGGTAGGCAAACAAGTTTATGGATAAAGATAAGAAAAGATAATTTGTATTTCGTTAGCTTATGTTTAGATATTATAAAATACAAACTTATGTACTTGTTGAAATGCATATATATGTATGGATTTGATTCTTTTAAACTTCCCATTTTTACAAAGTGTCATCGCATTACATTAAATGTAAGTATTCAACATATCATCCATAAGCGAACACGCTTGACCATTTTTATTAACCCCATCAATCGCACAAATTCCATTTCGCAAAATTCAAATTTCTACAAAACGGATTTCGAAGACGCATTCCGTACATACATCTGTCCCTTTTCAACGTTTGATATAGAAGTATGTTTCTGTCCTCGTCGCTCACTCTATTTCCGGTAGTTCCTGCAACGTCCGCATTTAACGTCGCGGACTTAAAAAGTGGGTAGTTTTCGGAAATCTGCTCCGCGGATGGCCGGAAATGATTTCTGTCCGTTGGGGAGCGGGATGGATTTAGGTGGACAGACGTGACAATCGTGGGTAGATTAAAAAAAATGCTTTACCCGTGGGGGATAGTCATAGGGTGTATCACTAGCTAGTATAAAACTTTCTATCGTGGTCCGTTTAAGGTGCTTTTAGGCCGATTTATTGAAAATTGAAATAGGACTACATCTTGTCCATCACATTTAAGAATTCAAATCGTGTCAAGTAAAAACACGTTTCAATATTCGCAAGCACTTCGTTCACCCAAATTCTCAGTGGCCTTTAACCTCAGAACACAAACACAACCCCAGTCCAAAGAAATAAACATTTTTATAACTTAATTTGCTGTCCACCCGCGTCTGTCGCCTTAATATTAATAAATTCTCATTGGCTGGATTCGCTTGCAATTTGCCCTTGCCGTCCAAAAGTAAAACTTACGACGCACCCTTAGTCCTAAATAAGTGAGGGAGGGGCGAAAAAAGGAAAATTCCGTAATATTTCCTTGGTCATTCGTTGCGACATATCGAAATTAGAGTTATAAGTCTAGTTACGGAGAATCTACATAAAACATACTCATACGGAAACGATGTCATCAATGTAAGAATGAGTAGAATGATTTGATAGTAACCATTTCAATGATCGACTTAAGAAAACCCGCTTGCAACATTCTAATTACACTTCCATATCGGTAAAATCTTATCTAGCATCAGATAAACATAGGAAGAGAATTCCTCTGCATGTCATAGCATCCTCAGAGATAAAATAAACATCAACAAACCACTCGATCCTTCAAAATCAGGCAAGCAACCTACGTCTAGGTAGGTCGTATCATGCAAGCATTTATCTTATAAATTTATCTAGGTTCATTCCGCCGCGGTGGTTCGCAAAGGCAACCCGAGCCTTCGGTAATACTACACCGCTAGACGCCTGGCTATACCCTGCGTTTTATGTGGCCTTAGTACATTATTATAATTGCTGTTATGTGGTTATTGAAAATTTCTATCATAAGCATCGCCTTGAGTATTGCTTGCGTGATTTTTATGTGGCTTTCTTGTTAATTTCTTGCTGCGGTTAATTTGTATTTGTGTTGGTGTTATCTTTCTATCTTTTTACAGTGTTTGTCTGCAATTCGTTATTTTGTGAATCAAATCATACATGAGAAACATTTTCTTTAGCGTTTGGTTCTAAGAGATAACTACAGTCTGTCAGCAAAATAACGGGTTACCAGATTACAGTGCGCTAGTGTATAGTTTATTCAGTTCCTTGTTTAATTTAATTTAAATTATCTCCATGTCTGGGAATTTCAAAGTTTCTGGGTTAACAATCAAGTGTCGTGTTTGAATAGTTCGCAATTGCATCTCGCGAGCTCGCGGCCTCACCGCGTCGTGCAGAGAAACTGTTCATGTAAATTGTTCATACAACTGTTGTAACTTGTATTCAAATAATTTATAACAACAAGTACTCTCTGATCTTTGACTTATTGTTTTACTACATAGTTCTGAAGCTCTGTCATATGAATAAATTCAGAAGTCGTAAACATAATTTAGACTCAACAAACCATTAAAAGATACAAACAATCAAAATAACAGTGTCATTACCCGATACGAAACGTAATAAATTACCAGGAGATCATAAGTACAAGCAACTGAGCGCACCCAAAAACAATATGGAGTGTTGTCGCGCGACGGGCGCCCTGTACCGGGATTATTACAGACTTATAATTATTTTTAGCCCCCCGAAAGGGCTTAAGGCAGCTGCGTAGGATTTGTACTAAGACTGGCGTTATTCAATATTATTTTCTTTCGGGAATTTCGTGGGGAAGCGTTCCAGGTGAGGCATTATGTGAGATTTGCAGCGTCTGCGAGGATTTGACGATTAGCGGATGATGTAAGCCCAAAGTTTGCGTTAACCTTACTGATTTTGATTAGAAACCCGACGGATTTGTTGATATTTATGCGGGATTCTACAGTTTTCATGTTCTGCAAGGAAATAAAATGCTATCGCTGGAATAGCTATTATTTTTTACATAAGCTAGCAATCTCTCGCAACAAACTAAACGCTATCCGACCAGAATCTATGAAATTCAAACGCGACCGTTATTACACGTACCGCGGGAAATTTTAAAATTCAAAACGCTCCCAGTCACGGACATTCGGATTGTTACCAATATCGCATGCACCGCACTGAATTTAAATTCACATACAATACTCACGACTCCGCGTTAGCCACCAGATCATTTCACTTCCCTTTTTGGTCGCGGAGCGCTCGCTACCGAATTAATTCAAACGCTTCATTCGATTCCATCGAGCCACTGTAACTGTGTAATCGCATATCAATCGTTCCATATTCGAACACTCGACCTTTGTGGTCAAGGATTCGAACGTGGGACAACCATTCATTTGTTTCCCGCCGGCGGCCGACCAATCAGCGGCGCGCGCTGCGCAGGTGGCGCGCTGTCACCGCGCGGCGTTCCATTTCCCGCAGCGCGTAATCGAATGAATATTACAAACGTCAAACTGACAGCTATGCAGTTTCACGCCCGATATATGGGTCGAATGCTCTTTTTACGCCGATTTCAAGTATTGTCTATGTGCGGTGGCGTTTCATCGCGCCCGTCACACGCGAATAGAAATTCGCGAACTTTAAAATGTGATCGCGCGAGTCGCGCCGCTGTTGACGCGTCCCGACCTACACCGGAACTGTTTTACAGGGAGCCCGTAATGAAAGCACTTAGCGCTAAGCGAAGCAATTATAAGTAATTTGGAGAGCGGTAATGGGCACGGACAAGCGATGCGCAAAAACGCGCCAAACGTTACGCGCTAAAAGCTCCCTAATTCGATTGTCGTATACTTTTTAAAGTTTGAGCTGACCGACGAAATGGCTCGAATTATTGAATATTCAAAAAGGATTTTCTTTTAGAAGCAGCGAGACACGGATATTTTAGGGAGCAGGCTAATTGTGAAGGCTCACCGAAGATTGTAATTAAAACTCGCTCTTGTAACTCAGCGGGAGCGTACGGAAAATTCGCGGAATTCATAGTCATAAAGAAAGTGGGATTGGAGTGGGCTCGCTCCGAATGAAACAGAAATACCGGGGCTCAGGCGACTTTGTGAGCGTCACCTGAACAGCGCTGAGCGTACCGAGCGCCTTCTTCGGCCCTGGTGATTTATGGCCGCGGATCCGGACCGGTAATGAAATTGCACCCTCTCTCCACCCCGCCCCCGGCTACCCCCGCGCCGGTATCCATTCTAGAAATTACTACGCAACACTGAGTCGTGCACTTACGATTGTCTCGCCTCCCTGATATCCTGCTAGTCTTATGCTAATGTTTACTTTTTGTTCAAATTTCATCAATCAATTTAAGTCGGGGGCTGCAATCGGGTGGCGACACTGATCTATGTAATTTGGAATGTCAGGAGAAGGATCAAATGAACTCAGATTTGGTTTTCTCAAGTCCTCTTAGAAGATTTGATGTTGGAACAAATAGAGAGTTTGAAGGCCATAAATGCTTATTGCTTGATTTTGCTAAAAAATATCAATATCTAAACGATCCAAAAATCCTATTTCCTACACCTAAAAAACACGATGCACAAAAAAGGGGAAAAAGAGACGAAAAAAATACAAAAATACAACATAATTCCGGGCGCGGGAAATTGCGATTTACGCGGGAAAATGCCATAAAACACATACATAGAGGCATTGTTGGGTAACTTTTAAAAACGGATCACAATGGTGCATTGAGCGTGACGTAGCCACCGCGGCGCACCGCCGACGCTTTTCAATTAAAAATTCCCACCACCAATAAAATTTTCATTGGGCTACAAAGATTTCGTTAGTTACTGTTAGCAGGGAAATTGGGAAATGTAGCTAACTTTTCGGCTGGATCACCTGCCGTAGAGTACAGAGTTCCGGAGTCTTTGGTGATTTGAATGACTGTAGACTGTGAATGACTGAATACCACAGATCCTATGGACTTTACACTAGTAACTTAAAGAGGGACGGAAAAAGTGTAAAGAAAAATTATGGAAAACTTTGAAGCCTTCCTACTTTTTTACCCTATTTTAAATACAACTTCAATAGATACCTAAGTGTTCGTATATCCGAGCTTAGTTTGGAAGATCGAATCTAAAGGGTTGTCATCAAAAATTCTAAATACGAAATAAGTGTTTTCAATACTGACCGTTAAGTGCTGAAACAGCCACGCCCTGAGGATGTTGGTGGCCACCTTGGGGAAGATGCCTCTTTTCTTCTGGTTCTTCTTGCCGTTGGTGTCATCATCTTCCTCTCCCGTGCCTTCCCCGGAGCCGATACTCGCGTTGCTCGCGTCTCCTGAAACGGTTACATCAGGTTAAATACTTGAAGTGCAATACTTAACTAATTTTAACTATCCTATATCCTTCCTTATGTCTTCTTCTATCTCCATACCAAATTCCACCTCAATAGATTCATTGGTTTTGCCGTGAGAGCGTAAAAGATAAACAGACACTCTCGCATTAGTAATGAGGTTGTCTTTGGCTCTACATTATCGTCCTTAATCCTAAGCATTAATTGTTTTAACTGTAGGCATATTATGCGAGCCAGAAATTACGCCAACAGCGACAGCCAATTTGATGGCATTTTCGATTGGATTACGAAACTAGGCTGCGCCGGTCAAATTGGCTAATGCATCTGGCACCAGTAGCGAGGGCTGTGCGTTATCTACCTGTGCAGTGGCGTGCTACGGTCAAAGGTCACGCCTAACTAATGGCTCTACCGTTTCCCTTACTTTAATTAATATATTCATTGATTTTCCAACTATCTTGCTCAACAACCGTATCTGAGAGTCGGAATTGTCATTTATAATTATTACTTCATTTAAATGCATGTAATGTTCTTATTTTATTTACAAGACGCAGTGCATAACAAATGACACGAATAAAATAAATACTTGATGTAAATTAAAAACTTCATTATAACACTTCCTTTTATAGCGTTTTTTTATTCTCTAGTAATGAACGTTGCTTACGAATAACAGGAACACGTACAAACAAGACAAATTTCACATAATTATAACAACGTGTTAATCGGGTACCAGGCAGTTAGCGAGCGCAGGAGATGTCCCGTTCGTACACGAGAGCGTCTTATCAAACTGCGCCTGGCATATTAATTAGAAACGCCAACTTGTATTTATTTAATCACCTGACATACCGCCGATTCCTATCTCCCTAGTACCTACAGTTAATTAATTCTTACTGTGTTTCTTATATGCATTTTACGTCATGATCATTGATGATGATAACCGATGTTCTAGATGGGATACTTAAATGAGATGTCTTGGTATAAGTCATATTCTTTATTAACTTGCAGAACAAGTTAAAATTACATTTTCGTATTCAAATGTGATCGGTAAAGATAGAATTCTTGAACAAATACATCAAAGTTTTATAAAGGGTTGCGTTTCAAAAGAAAAGTGGCGCTTGCACTTTTCTTTCAGCTGCATAATACATGTGGATAATTTTGGATTCTGTAGAACAGGTACTAGGGAAGCAGCAGGCAACAGGATAAACAAATTAGCGTGCACTGAGCCGTATCAAATATTCATCGTAGCAGGAACAAATCGAATCAGTAGGTAGCGGGGTGTGAGCGTCTTATTTCCGTGCTCTTGTTGCTTTGTACACCGTTAATAATAAAAAGGCGAATTCGCTGTTCGCACAAATTTCCATTCTTCGCTTCACACCTTCCTTCAATGTAAGCGTTTTTAAACAATGTTACAACACCTCTATATCATTCGTTGAAATAGTGTTGCGCGCTGCCGCCGTAGGTTTTATCGATAAAAATGGATGTCGTCGGAACGCAGCGCGACGGCAACTGTATCGAGTGTGCGTATCTCATTCGACCGGTGGCATGCACATTGTGATGGTAATAGGGGCAAAGTAATAAAATTACTCTTAGGCCATTACCCGTCGCCCCTCGATGTTGCGTGGCCACCCCAGCGCGATATAGGGTGTAGAAGACACAATAAAACGCTTCCAGTTTGACAAAAACAACGGGATTATTGTCTGTGTAATTGTTTTATACGTGTACCGAGATTTATTTTGTTAAAATTACGTTTTAAAAGTTAGCCTGTATGTGGTCATTTATTGGGAAAACTTTTTTGACCATTTATATATTTTTTTTGGTTTTGTTGATTCATGTGCGTTACCTGTCGAAATTAATATGTCAGTTGTGTGAAATTGAATTTCTGTCACGTCACAGAAATAGTTGGTTAAAAATATTCTCGTAATTACTCATCCTGTATAAGTTTGAGCGTGCCAAATCAGAGTGCAGTTGCATGATGCAGTATTGTAATCCCCTAATTCATCTTAGCGACGCACACAGACGCGCGTACCCTAATGTTTCTAATACACCCCCAAATGGACGAGCTCAAACATAAACAGATATGCGTGCGAAAAGTCAAGAGAGCAGCTTTTATTGAGTTCCATTTTATCGAATTAAAAATTGCTTTTAAGTATTAGTAGTTGCATAGAAAACGTTCACAAGTGTTTTGTGTATAAAAACATGATCAGACTAGCTTCTATTTTTATTTTAAGTAACAAATATTTTCCAATTTCTGCTGTGCATAATAAGCGAACAACGCAATCGTCTCATCTCATAAATCGCGGTAAATGGTATTGCCAATCCCGCGTCCTAAGTAGCAACGTTAAAATTCATAGATCTCATACTAATCAAGCCATATCGAGTCGACTCCAATCAATAAAAACGGATTACCCCATCTCTTTATGCTTCCCTAGTATTTGAGATAGACACATAAAATATCATCCTCATATATTTTAACAAATTTTCAAAGAAATCGTAAAATAAACGATCTGTTACAAGATTCCTTATTATCCGTTTTATAGTCCACACTTCATATTCGTTATGGATAGATTTTTATAGGTTTTTTACTTTCCATAGCTAAAAGTTATCGTGGTCACTCTAATTTTTATGTGATGATACACCTTAACTACAGTTGGAGGTAATTTTAGTACTTCATAAAACGGTTTTTAGGATAAATTTTACGGTAGCATCAATAATAATAATCTTTTTATTTGATTTAAAATTTTTGATGGACAAATGTCGGTTTTATTTTTATTGTTATCACTTTATACGACAAATATTTCAGTAAAACAACAGGTACAACTACCAAATATTTTTGGGTTTTCATAAAGCTTTCAACCGACATGTCCTGAAAAACTTTAGCTGCAGCTCCAAATTCCATAGTAAAAAACCATTTGATCCGCTCCCATCGGGCGTAACAAGTGAAACTGCTCATTAGTACTAATCCTCCCATGGTGTGGTGTTTGCTCCCATGGTGTTTGTAAGCCGATTGGCGCAACCCGACACCGAATCCGCGACCCCACGGCTAGGGCACGCGCCTCTGCGGTTGAGCTTCGCTTGTGTGTTATGAAAAATAGTGAGAAAGGTTTTTCTGGTGTGTCTATGGGAGTGAAGAGACCACAGGCTTGTGTTAATTGCTGTGGTTTTGCAAGATAGATGAAGCTGAAATAATGAGTGATAGAGATGCTGTGTTTAGATAAGTTTGAAGAGATGATGGTAATGAAAGAAATATAGAAGAAGTTAATAGTAACATAAAATCTTAGTTTTTTTTTAGGTTGACTGTTGACTAAACTGTTAAATGTAAGGTACTAGAAATAGGTTTTTAAAAGCTTTACCTAACAAGAAGCTCGGTTTATTGGGCATAAGCATTTTAACTTTTAAAGTGTCATCTCTTCGGGAGGTAAATAACAATTTTGATGATCTCTCAGCTCATTGCATCAATTCTTTTTTCCATCATCTTTCTAAGTTACAATACCTAGCTATAATGTGAGTAAGATTTTTAACGCAGAAACTTGATACCCTGATAATAATCTTGGGATAAATAGAGCCATGTTTTTCGCCTACGACTCTTAAGTAACGGGTTTTTAACTTAACGTGATCTAAAAGATGCGTGGGAGGACGGATTATATTTCAAGCTTTTTTTTGTGTGTTTTCCGGTACAGATTGGAAGTACTTAGACGACATGGTTTGATAGAAAATATTTATTTGAAAATAAGTGTACCTGCTACCTACCTGTTTGTAGCTTTTTATCAGCTAACCTTTGGGTAAATTACCGAGTGATGAGGACCAATTTTTTGTTGAGTACACTGTTTCAAACATTTGATTTATTTATTTATACTTTTTGCACAATTTACACTGGCGGAATTAACGCCTTAGGCGTTCTCTACCTTAGGTGAAATAGAAGTATTTTCTATGATTATCTATTTTTTCTAAGAGACGTATCATTTTAATTTTATTTCTAGTCCCGAAAATGATGGCCGAATCTCCAAAAAATATGGGTAGGAACACGAAAACCTGACCATAACGATTCAGTCTGTCTGCTCATCATTAGACGAGCACAAAGCGACGTCGAGTCCTGTCGCTGACACTCCTAGGAGATTTATCGAGTTACCGACATTAGTGCAGGGCGCAAATGAGTGCAGGGACTATCGAGTTGCGCCAATCAAATGAAAGCACGCGCTTGATAGGGATGGGGCGCGTGGGAAATGTCGATATGAGAATTTAGGTTGTAGATTTATGAAATAATGTGTAAGATTTGAAAACTGACTGAAACCTTAGCTGACTGGTTAGGAACTTCAGTGTTGTTAAATTACTTACATAGATGAACACATTATCAAAAAACGAAAGGAGTTTTTTGATAATGTGCTTTATATATGGCCCATAAAGGAATATCAATTAAGCACAATCAGCACAAAAACTTGTAAGCTACATTATAACAAGCACATGCTTGGTACTTACTCGACAATTCTCCACTCAGCTCTAAAAACATCGACACCAAATTCATCGACTACGCCACCACTAGAGGGCGACAACCGCGGTGTCGTAATACGTTCACCGATTTGATGGATTGGCTTCTTTGCAGTCCCTCCTATTTGCAAACACCCTTATCTGAGCCATACGGGGGCTGGGGGTGGACTGAGACCCGGGGGCTAATTAAAATTGGCACTCTCTTACCCATGCACTTCACCACACCCTTATAGCTTAGAACTTAAGGTTCAAAATTGCGTGTGACGACTGTAAAAGTAAGTTGGTCGTCATTGCATCAGGATCAGATGGATGTGGGAATGCAATATTAGAAATTGGAATTTATTTTAATAAGATTGATTGGAGATTTCGTGACGTCACTAATGTGTTGATTGTGTGTTTGGGAATGTTTTGAGAGAAGGGTAGATTGTAATTAGTTGAGTTTAGGTAGGTAAAAATAAATGAACTAAACACCTACTAAATTGCGACATTTTTATATTATGTTTATCACCTACCAACTTTTTGTAATAATTTCTTTGTATCATTTTGCAACTACATATATTTGTAACCTTATATAATTTCAAAACTTTTTAATTTTCAATGATTTTTTAGATCTTTTACGTTGTGTTTTAAAATTCAGATTGTCAAAAAATCCTTAAAATTTAAAAAAAAAAGCAGTCTGATCTCCAATAAAAAAATCAAAAAACAAATCGACGACACAACTAAAAACGCGACGCTCAACCCTCGAACGCCCGCGTTTGAAAACGCAGCGTACGCTTAATTACCGCGAACGAAACGCGAAACGAAACGCACCGAGTCAGCTCTGCTCTGATGACTGCGCTGTCTTATTGTGCTATAATCAGCTTCGTTATTCTGCGCTGATGGCTTTGCGTGACTATTATGATGATGGCTACGCTAATATTTGGCGTAGTGACTGAAAATTTTGAGGTATGTCGTGAAATTTTGTATTTAAAGTGTGTATGTGTGTAATTTATGCAATGAGAGCAAGAGGTAGGCGTTTTATGAAACGTTAAATTATAAAAGGTGTAAAAATCGTTGCACTTTTTATTTTACTACATTAAAACGTGTTGAAACCAATAACAATATACTTTCTCTCTGAAAGTTGAGTAAAGTGCAAACGATTATCAAAATATATTTAAACTTTTAAAGGAATATTAAAAAAGTGAGTGTTGCGGTACATCGTTGAGTATTATTTTAATGGAATTTCGTAAATAAATATCACATTTACAGGAATACCAATAATCGTAAAAGGCTTTAAAACGTCAAATTGTTACGCATAAAAGCTCTCATAACGATATCAGGCGGACAAAAAAATGTTTTTACGATTCAAAGTTAACCCTTACAATGGCGCGGATCACGTCTCCGCGATTACGCAGCATTGAAAATTAGTTTAATATCTCAAATTGACGATTCCGCCCGGAACGGCCAATTAAGAGGGAATAACACTTGGAATTATCCTCCTGATAGCCAAGTTATGGGGTGCCTTTATGGACCATTAAGTGCGCCGTAACTCGGGAGACGATTCACGAATATTTTGTACACACTAAATGTTTGAATTTACAACGATTCGCGTCTAGCGTTTACGATATTACCGCCGCTTGTCTAGTTGTAAAACTCCGCTCGCCGCTTGTGGGTTACAAGTTGTTCAAACTTAATGGCGCGGTTTATGTTACAGTTATTATATTACATTTAAACGAACGACTTTTACTGTCACATCCAGCATAGATTAGCTCAATTAACTGCGATAACTTAATAAAAACTTGTGAAGAACAAATGGAGCGGCCAGTTGATGAGTTCAAGTTAATATTCTTGGTGCTACCCTAAGTTATAACCGCACGTATTAAAGGATTAATACAGTAAACAGCAGCGCGTCGGGTGCGGGGGACTGACGCCGCGGCGCCCCAAAACGCGTAACGGCCGTTCATTCGCGCATTGATTTCAATTTGAATTTTAATTGCGGAATATTATACAAAATTACATTGCTTAATATTCACCCCGGGGCGGCGATTTTTGCATATTTTTAACCCTGTGTAGAGTCGTTTTGGTGCGGGTGGGTGCTGATAAAAATCGCATATATTAACTAAGAGAGGGCCGGATTTTGAGCGCAGATAGTCGGGCGGTTTTCATTAAAGCCGATACGAGCGAGATAGGTGTCGTATTTTATTGCTTATCCTCGGCTCGGACCGTTCTGTAACGTCTTAAAATTCTACTTAAAAGATTGTGCTTTTGAGATTTTCGAGACATGTTTATGTTACTTCCGACGGTTCTCTTGATTTGGTAATGTATTTTTGCAGAGGATTATCTTTATCTGGTGTCTGTCAAATTTATTTGTGACCTTTAAAGAAATTCAAACCAATCAGAACATTGAAATTCTCCATCCATTCTCTTAATACCAATTTAGCAAGACTCCCATACTTTACGCTCACATTCAACAAAGTTTAGCTAACTAATCACTCATTTCTATTCACCATAACAAAACCATAAACTCCAATTTTCCAGTCGCGCGACTTTTAATCGAGTCGCAACATTTGACGACAAAATATGCATTGGGTTTTTAAGTCAGATCAGTGCATACTTAAGCAGGGTTAAACGCATAAGGGTTGATCGCATTTGACGTGCTAATGCGATTTAGATGCACAACTTTATTAATATGGAAATAAATTGAGTTCATATTTCGTGAAACAGATGCGCTTCTTCAACACGATTTTGAATGATTTTATTTGAATATGAATTTAGTGATGTCGTGTTTAATATTCAGAGATTTAAAGACTCCACATGATTCAACTTTATTTTGAGGCTTACAAAGTCAGTCCCGTGCTTACAGAGGACTGGACTTACGAACACCATAAATAAAATACATTGCACATTCAAACAAGAAATACCATACCTTATAATCCACAAGCACATTAATACGCAAAACATTTAAGAGCCACACAACATGACTAAACGGAACGCACAACAGACATTTGCAAATTGCAACGCAAAAAAGTGCAAAAACCAAAATGATGGTTATCTAAAAACCTTACGAATACTTCAACGGGAGGCTAATTGCGAGACTCATCCCGCAATTGATATTTTTTAACAAAAAGTAACTAATAAACGTAGGTACGTATCTTCGTTTCATCGCAAGAACTCAGGCCCGTGGGACTGACTATCAGGCCAGTGGACTGAGGAGTTAAGCACGTCAGAAATGTGTATCGAGTATCGGCCAATCAGATAGTTGAAAACAGAATATTTTCTGGAATGTCGTGTTCACTACATTCTTGAGTCTTTGAGACTGTAGATGTTATTTCTGTTTGTGATTTCATGCGTCACATGTGTTCGATGCTTTGTGTTAAATTTTGATCGAACAATGAGAGATAAGCGTTAATTATAGTTAAACAAATGAGTCATTTTACAAATATGTTCCACGCTTTAGTTCATGAATATACAAGAAAGCATAAAATTAAAGTTATTTGAATATGAACCATCAGCTAATAAGAAAGTTCGATAGGAAACGACGAACCACAACTCGATTATGCTAATCCAACAAATATCGATAACGCATTACACGAAAACACATAATTTTATAACATTTAAAACGTCTTTATTTACGCAGCACATTAACTAAAGCTATTTCCAATCAAATCAAGGGGGCATAAATCTGTTGAGTACCGGTGGACTGACGATAAAAACTGACGCGGCTGCGGGGGGTTAAACGCTCTCAGTAGGTATCCACTGATTGGCGATTCCAGGGCTGGTGGAGTTAACTTGAATTTCCTTTTTATTGTGTTTTTATTGAGCACCTATCTGTTTTATGTGCCCCGGGAAGAGGTCTAAGCGAATTTTGATAGAAGATGTATCATTAACTGCTTTTGTACCTTTTATGAGGCCGTTTTATGGTATTTGAGGCGTGGATCTCGGATTTAATATTTGTTTTGAGAGATAGATGGTGAAATAAAAGTTTAGAGAAAGAGCATTAAGCGTTATTCAAATATTTAGAAAAGAATACTTCTATCAAAGTCATAGTGGACACTGATTTTTTTTGACAGTCCACAGAACTTCTGGGGGAAAAATTACAACTAGCTTTGAACTCTAGCTCTAGCTATTATAGGTACCTACTATTGCAGTTGTTCATAAACCCTAGCTAAGACTATGTTGTAGGCGGGCCTACTAAGTTACTCGAACTAAGAAAATCTACTTTCTGAACGCCCTGCTTGAAGCTTTACTTATCTATTGTAAATATTAATAGACACGTAACATAAACTGAATATACAGCATAAAACTTGTTATTTTAAACGCAACAAAAGGCAAAAGTCGCCTACACGACCGGTCGGTACTAGGATAGCATACACTCGCAGCATTTATCCAAGGAGCGCCGTGTGAGGCCGGTCATACGCCGTATTTATGAACACCGTCCGTTCATGATCCCCTGGTAACGTTACACCGCCGTGTTGGTGATTAATATAAGGTTTTTTTGGTTAACAATGGTTACCGAAGGAAGATCGGTGTTTCTTGGGCTCAGGATTTAAATGGAGAGTAATGTTGTGGCTAGAAGCATGTATTTCTAATTAAAAAGATGCTATCAATCTGAAAGAAATGAGCTCATTAATTTTACTTAGTAAGTTCACTTTGTAGTAATGCTTAATTAAGTTTGTGCTTAGTCAAGTGAAATCAGTAGAAAGGCTGTACAATCGATCATAAGTGCTTACTTTAAGTAAGACGTCACGACAATACCTACACTATATAAGAAATAGAACTTAGGAGAATATGGAGATAGTCTCAAAAAAGTACTTAAACTCTTTAAAGTAATCCGGTACCACGGATCCCTTGAAACCTGTCACCAGATCTCCGACTAACCTTCATACCCTTCGAGATCACAACACGTAAAATAATACTTACGTAAAAGAACAAAAAACGTGTATTTATCAAAAAGCTTGCGGTGTCATCGTCCGGTCTTGATCACTCGATACTTGCGCCGGCGCAAGAATTGATACCATCGCGTACACCGCAAAATAAAATGCATCCAATCACAGGTGATCTTTAAAAACGTCAAATTGAATGTTTTGGTGCCATTAATATTTTTTTATGGTGATGATTCTTGGTATGGGAGTAATTAAAGAAATTCTAATCATTAATGAGGTATATATGCACAAATCTATACTTAATATTATAAAGCTGAAGAGTTTGTTTGTTTGTTTGTTTGAACGCACTAATCTCAAGAACTACTGGACCGATTCGAAAAATTCTTTCAGTGTTAGATAGCCCATTTATCGAGGAAGGCTATAGGCTACGCTTTTTATCCGGGTTCGTGCCGTGGTTCCTACGGGATGCGGGTGAAACCACAGAAACCAGTATGTAGGTATAACTAATGATATAAAGCTAAAGAATTTGTTTCTTTGTTTGAACGCGCTAATCTAAAAACTATGGTTCCGATTTGAAAAAATCTTTCAGTATTAGATAGCCTACTTATCGAGGAGCTATATTAGACTACTTTTATCCGAGTACGGGAAGTTGTTCCTTCGGTGTACGAATTAAACTGCTAGCTGTACTAGTGAGCTCATAAATAGACGAATTCGATTATTTAAAACGGACTTAAAGAAATGAGAGCAAGTTCCTTCCCACGGTGCATATCACAGAATTTCAATAGTATCCAAACGCCCAAAAAACCTATTAATATTCTACCAACACATTCTAAGCAATTCAATTACTGTTGCTTACCCCCGTTCGGTCTAAGATCTAGACTGCCTAGCTTTCAGTCTAGAGTTCCGTCTGACAGTGTAGAATGCTAAATACTGAACTAATTGTTATTTGAATCTAGACGCGAACTGAATAGTAGTGATGGCCATCTGTATACATACGAGGTCTGAAAGACCCCATACGTCTTATTTATAAGGCCTCGTGATTGTATTTGAAATAAGTTTTTGAATTTATTTATAGTAAGGTACTATTTATAGAAGATTTTTTTTAAGAGGTAGAGGATATGTATATTGGACAAATGGTATACTTATGGGAAGATTTTTAGTAAAAAGTCCTATTATTGGTGATACATTGGACTTTAGAGGCAACATAGAGTAGACTTATGGCAACCCAAACGTGCAGGGGAAATAAATATGGTCATAATACTTTGCCAAATGATTCTTTAATTCTTGAAGTTAAGAAGGAAATTATTTTTAAGAGGATAAATGTGAAAACAGGCATACTTGACGATGATACGGAAATAAATGGTATTGAAGATACACACAGAAATGAGACTGAAACATTGAAATCCAAACAACAGGTATAAAGACACAAAATCGCAACTATTTGGCCGGCACCGAGTAGTGACGGGTGCAACTGTCACCACGCATCACGCATCAAATTGTAATCTACGCGCATTGCACCGTCTAATTGAGGGACGCACCGGCCCCGTAAACCCGTACTCTTTACGACGTGTCGGCTAGCCACGATACGCACCGAATAAATCAGACGCCGCGCAAATATTACTGTCAGTCGTCCTCGCGTCATAAACCGAGCCATACGAGTCTAAAATAAACCCAGTCGTATGCAGTTTTCGCAAATAATCCAGCGGATTAAACTGCGATTGATGTGCGTTTTTGGTCGCGCGTCTTGCG